>UNSF01000020.1:912956-1088738 GCA_900538255.1 Ulva mutabilis | reverse complement strand
TTTTGCCAGTGCTGGTCCTGCCAACACCTCACATCCCCATTGGAGCCACTAAAGGTCAAGCCAAGTCTATGGTCCCTCGCAGGTATCTCAGTACGTGAAAGGACACCATTCCAATGACATTTGGCACTCCCAGCCATATGCCTGGCCAAAGACATTAGCCGGAAACGCGATGTGTCTGGACGCGACACAACTGCCACATACTGGATGCTTCCTACGGCTTGCATAAACCCTCTTATGCTCTGTGCCTGGTAGCCTTATCCTGGCTGGGTCTTCCTTCAGGCTAAACATTTCTGCTTTGGGCACCAAAGGAGTTGGCGCCCGTTTGCACTCCACTCATGCTGAATCATCTCCCAGCATGTCCCTGATGCTCTTTCTGTGTGTGATGGTGATAGTGCGAGCAGCGCGATCACGTATGACCTCCATGCCCAGGCACATATCCCAGCTCCCCAGGTCACGACCCTCAAAGCCTCAAGGCTCTTTCTGATGGCATCAATCATCTGCTCTATGTGTCCAGACCGGAAATCACATCAACAGATCATCGACCCACAGAAAAAATAAAGACAACGTCCTACTTTGCAGATAAACAGTGCAGGGTCACTGGCTGATCTCGACAAAGCCCATACTCAACAAGAGCTCTGCAAGCGCTTTGTGCCACTCCCTGGCAGCCTGCTTCAGACCATACAACGCCTTCTTCAGACGCCCACACCATACCCAGACCCATCATCTAGTACAGGAGGTTGTGCCACATACACTTCCTCCTCCAGAACACCATTCAGGAAAGCACATTTTATGTCTATATGCCTCGTCTCTAGATCCTCTACTGCACAGACCGATAACAGAGCCCTGAAGGTAGCAATAACTGCCCACAGGTGCCCATGTCTCAAAGAAATCTACGCCCTCCACTTGCGTAAACCCCCTGGCTACATATCTGGCTTTGAAACGCTCAATTTCACCCTGTGCTCCTCGCTTGATCTTAAGCACCCACTTGCCTGTCACAGGCTTCGCTCTAATGGGCACTCGACCAGCTCAAACACGTCATGTTCTCTCAAGGAGGTCAGCTCATCGAGCATGGCCGTGATCCACTGCTCACGGTGAGTGCCACGCATGGCCTGCTGCACCGTTGGATCATCTACTACGACCTCGACCTTCTTCCTCACGGTAGCTGCACGCCTGGACTCACAAAGGCTAGCAGTAGGGCCACCGTTCGGAGTCACCTCCTGCCCCGTCGGCTTTTCTGCATCAGGAGTCACACTGTCAGCCGTCGCAGACACTCCTTCAGCTAAGTCACCGACGTCACTCTCATCATTGAACACTGTGGAGCTCCCAGCATCATGCTCACGTGCACCCTCCGGGGAGATGCGCTCAACAGCAACATCACTCATAATGGCTCCCACAGCATGGACAGCAGGTCTCAAGACTTTGCGAATCAAATGAAAAAGCTTTGGAACCCATCGAATCCCCACCTCATGTGGCGGATCCAGACGTTCTCCGCTGCCCCTCGCGGCACTTGGTGCTGACTCTCCCCTGAGCCATCACCGCCTGTCGCTATTCCCCTAGGCACATGCCGTAGCTCGCCTTGCCCCTGGCCCTCAGACCCAGATATATGCCGTGGCTTATCATATCTGTCCCGGTCATCACGCCCTGACAACGTGGACCGCGGTAACTTCGGCTGCCGCCGTGACCGTCAGCTCGCACAGATGGGGGTGGCTCACTCAGCTCCTTGCCCATCAACCGCTGGACTGGCTCCGCTGAGCGTGAGCGGGATCTAGACTCAGGCTCAGAGTCATCCTCACTACCAGATGCATCTTCATCCGCCTCCTCATCAGTTGGAAGCGGATAGATGTCACAGTCTCCCATGTGCAGCACAGCTCTATCCCGCGTAGGGATTGTCTCTGCAGGCCTGAACTCGCAGTTCAGTGGCCCAGACGGCTGGTCTGCTGCATCATATTCCCAGTGCGGCACAGCTGCAGCACTGTCAGCCGCTGCAAGATCACAGCGCGCTGCAACCACTGCATCACTGATCTCCGGTGTGTGCCAGCGCTCATGGCGCGCCAGCAGCTCTGCACCCAACACTCTAGGAGAGAACTCAGGCTCACCCTCAGGTAGCTCCTCTCGTGGTTTGAAACGCCTATGCAACGTTCTGCTTGGTTCCCAGTGCTGATGGCCCAGACCCGGATGCTCCCCCTCAGCCCAATCCACATTTCTACCCCTCTCTGGCATCATGTGTTCACGACTGGCTGGTGGACGCACTGCCCGCACACTGGTGCTCTTCACCCACTTCTTCATGTTGGGCAAGAACTCAGCCTCTGGCACTACACTGGTGAACTGATCTGGCAGGATCTCAAATTCACCCTGCTCATAGCTCTCTAGCACAACTGGGTCCGCCGTAGGTTCCCCAGCCATGTGAAATCGCTGCGCGAAATCCTTCACCAGAGCAGGTGGAGCAGCCGTGTGCCTGTACATCCGCACTGCTCCCCCATTCCCACGCTTCACATACACCCTGTCCATATGAGGACCTCCACCCGGTCCCATATAGGCACCGAGGATTCCTCGCTCCTCCAGGTGCCTGAAGTGCTCCCTCCGCGGACACATACATTGGGCACCCGAAGGCTTCACCTGTGCCACCACGAGACGGAAGTCATCTTCACTGACTTTCCGAAACCACAACAAGTATGGCACTATCTCCCTGACATCCACATTTCTCTATGCACCTTTCCACAAATGCCGCATCTCTCCTGGCATTCAGCTGCTCACAGAGCTCCTTCAGGCTCAGCGCAAGCGCTCCCGCCTTCCGGACCCTCAGCTGCTTAGCCCGCTGCTGCTCATTCGTGGACCATGGCTCATGGCTGGTGGCAACTAACCTCTCTTCCAGCCTCTGCTTCGCCTCCCTCCGCCAACACCTTCCAGTGCTGTACTCGACGTCAGGTTGTGTGCATGGTTCACGCACATGTATGCCTCCGGCCACAGGAATGCAGGGACTGCTGCCTGCAGCAGGCTTGCCCGCACTGACGTGTTCAGCACACCGATCTTTCGCTCTACCAACCCATTAGACTCATGCTGGGCGGTGTCAGTGAACGTGTTGTACTATTTCCCCGCCACTCAAGGTACTGAGCCAGGTGGTTAGAGCTGAACTCACGTCCCTGGTCCGTATGCAGCCTCCGCACCCCTTATCTCCTTGTTCATAGGACAGTCTGAGTGCGGATGCGTTCTAGCAGAAGGCATATCATTTCAGCAGCACCGCTTTTCGACTTCAGCGGGATCACATGCGAGTACCTGCTGTACTCATCCACCACTACCAGGATGAAGTTCATTCCTCCTATGCCCACTGGCTTTATCTGTCCAGCCAGATCCGCATGCAACACTTCTCCAGCATACGTGGCATTCTCTGTCACTTTGCCCCCATGCTGTGCTCTGTCACCACTTCTCTGTTCCGCCACATGGCAACCATGACACTCAAGTGCTACTCCCGTAGGTTTCAGGCAGCTTGAGGTCGAACAGGTCTGGATTATCTCGCATCAGTTTGAGAAACCGGTTGCCAGCACGGTGAAACACGATATGCACCAGGAAAAAATGGATCAACCTGGAAGGAAGATCTCTGACCAATAGGTACACCATCCACTGCAGCGACTCTCGCCTGCCTCACCAAACCCATTTCCTATTTCTGTGGAAAAGATTGTTAGCACTGGTCCAGTCTGTCCCTGAATCTACAGGGCGCAGTTCCCATATTGGTCTGCCTGTCCCGCAATACCAGCTCGGTGTGGGGTTGTCCTCACTATCCACACCCTGCTCACAGTTGCCCACAAACATCTGGGCTTGATCATGAAAGCCAGGCATTTCTACTGTATTTGCCTTGCCTGTGTTGCAAGAATATTGTTCGACCGCTTCAGCACAGTCGTTGATAGGATGTTTATCGGGCTGGCTGGCAACCAGTAAACATGATCTAGCTCAATGTCCACAGGCACCAGCTCACCCTTCACTGTCACGTACTTCCCCACATTCGCCCTGATAGTGCCCATGCCATATATCTTAAGCCTGCCCTGGTCTAAGGGCTGGCATTCTGTGATATCCGGTGGCTTGATCTCACTGTGTCGTAATTCAGTGGACCGCAGCCCTAAGGCACTGTGGGATCTAAGCACTGTGTAGCTGTGCGCAGGGGGTCGCGCTGTCACATACCTGGCTGGTGTACAGGCCTCCGCTGTGACAGTGCGCTCTCAGTCTTGGATTATAGCACGTGAGTCTTTGGGCAGAGTAGAGTGATTACACTTTGATCAGTAGAGCCTATATAAGCGTTCAACCAAACGTCTGTCATACGGATACGATCAGAATCATTGTCTGCGGCACGCAATCTAGCATGCATTGCTCGTGCATATGGTAAGCCATCGGTGCATGGCGTCCCATAGCCACTCCGGATCAGCACCGTGCATCCACTCCATGCATGGTCACCGTAGTCCTGTGCATGGCTGGATCACGACACTCCCCCTAGACTAGGCTTGTACTACCGCAAGCTGTAGTCTATCTCTAAATTTTGCTAGTGCTGGTCCCGCCAACACTTTCGTAAACATATCAGCTAGCATGTCTACCGTGCTAACCCAGCTGATAGTTAACTCATCGAGTTCTACGAACTCGCGGACTCTCAGGTCCCTGACCCTGATGTGCTTGGAGCGGTCACTAGAGATGGGGTTCACAGCTAGCAAGTTGGCACTCTTGTTGTCACCCCACAGAGTTGGCTTCACAGCCGACAAACCAAGTCAGTGCACAACTGCTTTGCCCACATCACCTCATTGGCTGCTGAGCTCATCGCAATAAGCTCTGCCTCAGTCGTATCACCAGCCACAATAGTCTGCCTCTTCGAACGCCAGAACACACAGTTCCCATGGCATCCGGACTATCACTCCTGACACGCTCTTCAAGCAAGCACCATTGGCGAAGTCAGCATCCGTAAATGCTTCCAACACCTCACTTCCCTCATTGGAGCCACTAAAGGTCAAGCCAAGATCTATGGTCCCTCGCAGGTATCTCAGTACATGCTGGACAGCAGCCCAATGACACTTCGCACTCCCAGCCATATGCCTGGCCAGGACATTGGCCGGAAAGGAAATATCAGGACGCGACACAGCAGCCACATACTGGATGCTTCCTACGGCTTGCATAAACCTCTTATGCTCTGCGACAGTAGCCTTCTCCTGGCTAGGATCATCCTTCAGACTAAACACTTTCTGCTTTGGTACCAACGGCGTTGGTGCCTTTCTGCACTCACTCATACTGAACCTTTCCAGCATGTCCCTGATGTTCTTTCTGTGCGTTATGGTGATAGTGCGAGCAAGCCGATCACGTATGACCTCCATACCCAGCACATATCCCAGCTCCCCCAGGTCACGACCCTCAAATGCCTCAAGGATCCTGCTGATGGCATCATCCATCTGCTCCTTACGACCGAAGATCAAAGATCATCGACCCATAGGAAAATAAGACATCGTCCTATTTTGCAAATAAACAGTGCGGGGTCACTGGCTGATCTCACAAAGCCCATTCTCGACAAGAGCTCTGCAAGCGCTTTATGCCACTCCCTGGCAGCTTGCTTCAGACCATACAACGCCTTTTTCAGACGCCACACCATACCAGACCCATCATCCAGTACAGGAGGTTGTGCCACATACACTTCCTCCTCCAGAACACCATTCAGGAAAGCACATTTAATGTCTATGTGTCTCGTCTCCAGATCCTCTACAGCACAGACAGACAACAGAGCCCTGAAGGTAGCATAACTGCCCACAGGTGCCCATGTCTCAAAGAAATCTACGCCCTCAACTTGCGTAAATCCCCTGGCTACATATCTAGCTTTGAATCGCTCAATCTCACCCTGTGCTCCTCGCTTAATCTTAAGCACCCACTTGCCTGTCACAGGCTTCACTCCTGCTGGGCACCTGACTAACTCGAACACATCATGTTCCCTTAAGGAGGTCAACTCATCAAGCATTGCTATGATCCACTGCTCACGATGGCAGCCTCTCATGGCTTGCTTCACCGTTGGATCGTCCAGCACAGCTTTGACCTTCTTCCTCGCAGCAGCTGCACACCGGGACTCACTGCGGCTAGCAGTCTTGCCACTGCTCGGAATCACCTCCTGCCCCGTCGTGTTCTCTGCATCAGGAGTCACACTGTCAGCCGTAGCAAACACTCCATCCGCCAGATCACCGACGTCACTCTCCATATGGACTACTGTGGAGCTCCCAGCATCATCATGCTCACGTGCATCATCCGGGGAAATGCGCTCAACAGCAGCATTCTCACTTTCATTCACTCCCACAGCATGGACAGCAGGTCTTAAGGTTTTGCGAATCAATTTGAAAGGTTTTGGAACCCATCGAACCCTCACCTCTTGTGGTGGATCCAGATGTTCTCCGCTGCCTCCTGCGGCACTTGGTGCTAACTCTCCCCCTGAGCCAGCTCCGCCTGCCTCTACTCCACTAGGCACATGCCGTAGCTTGCCGTGCCCCTGACTATCAACACGCTGTGGCATATGCCGTGGCTCATCATGCTCCCAGCGTACTGCACGTCCTGACACCGCTGACCCTTGCCATCGGTTGTACATCCCGTGGTCTTCAGATTTCGCAGGTGGGGGTGGCTCACTCGGCGCCTTGCCCATCGACCGTTGGACTCGCTGCGGTGAACGCGAGCGCGATCGAGACCGAGATCCTGAGGGCTCAGATGCCCCTGAGAATGACTCAGCAGAGTCACTGGCAGCCCCTGGCTGTTCCTCCCCCTCAGACTCATCATTCTCACTACCCTGTGGCTCAATGCGGCAGCCACTCAAATCCAGCACAGCTCTATCCCGCGTAGGGATCACATCTCTCGGTCGCATCTCAGCATTGTGCGGACCGGATGGTTGCTGAACCGCATCATACTCCCAGTGTGGTACCCTGTTCACACAGTCCTCGGCCGTGTAAGCGCAACGCGCTGTCACCACTGCCTCACTGATCTCAGGCGTGTGCCACCGCTCATGCCTGGCTATCAGCTCAGAGCCTAAAACACGCGGTGAAAACGGCGGCTCACCGTCAGGCAACTCATCATCCGGCACATAGCGCCGATGCAACTGCCTGCCTGGTTCCCAGTGTGTGTGCCCCAGCGCTGGATGCTCCCCCTCAGCCCAATCCACATTTTTGCCCCTCTCTGGCATCATGTGATCACGACTGGCTGGTGGTCGCACTGCCCTAACACTAGTTGATCTCAACCATTTCTGCATGTTGGGCAAGAAACCAACGTCAGGTACTACACGAGTATGCTCATCGGGCTTGATCTCGAATTCTCCCAGCTCGTAGTTCTCCAACATGACCGGATCCACCGTAGCTTGCTCCGACATGTGGAAACGTTTCGCGAACTCTCTCAGCAGAGCTGGTGGAGAAGCTGTATGCCTATACATACGCACTGCTCCCCCATTCCCTCGCTTCACGTAAGCATTATCCATGTGAGGACCAGCACCCGGTCCCATGTAGAAACCGAGCACTCCTCTCTCATCCAGGTGTCTGAAGTCCTCTCTCCGAGCATATACATACATCGGACACCCGAAAGGCTTCACCTGGGCCACCACCAGATGGAATGTGTCCTCACTCACATTCCTGAACCACAACAGATATGGCACAATCTGTCTGACATCAACATTCTTCACACACTGGGCGACAAACTTCCCATCGCCCCTGGCCATACCCTCATCAGCCAGAGCCTGCAGACTCATCTGCTGAGCCTGAGCCCTCCTCGTCTGCAACTGTGCAGTTCTCACAGCCTCATTCGTTGACCACGGGTCACGACTGGTCTGCACATGCCTCTCCTCCAGTTTCTGCTTGGCCTCCTTCCGCCTAACACCCTCTAGAGCTGTGCTAGGCGTCAGGTTATGCGCATGGTTCACACACATATACGCCTCTGGCCACAGAAATGCAGGCACAGCTGCTTGCAGCAGGCTTGCCCTCACACTCCTGTTTAGCACACCGATCTTTCTCTCCACCATTCCATTGGACTCATGCTGGCCCGTGGCAGTGTACGTGTGCTCAATGCCACGCCACGCGAGGTACTGAGCCAGCTGGTTAGAGCTGAACTCACCACCCTGGTCAGTGTGCAGCCTCCGCACCCCAACCTCTCTATCATACACGATCTGAGTGCGGATTCGCTCAATCAGCAGGCATATCATTTCCGCAGCCCCACTCTTGGACTTCAACGGAATCACATGGGAGTACCGGGAGTACTCATCCACCACTACCAGGATGTAGTTCATACCCCCGATTCCTACTGGCTTGATCTGCCCTGCTAGATCAGCATGCAACACTTCCCCAGCATAGGTGGCATTCTCCGTCACCTTGCCCCCGTGCTGTGCTCTATCGCCGCTTCTCTGTTCAGCCACGTGGCAACCATGACACTGAAGCGCTACCCCCGTAGGTTTCAGCATCTTCAGGTCATACAGTTGTGGGTTGTCTCTCATCAACTGGAGTACCCGATTGCCAGCATGGTGAAAAGCGATATGCACTAGGAATGATGGATCAACCTGAAAGGAATAACCTTGTTCATTCGGTACACCGGTCACCGCAGCAACTTGCTGCTGCTCACGTACCCATTTCCCATTCCTATGAAACAAGTTATTCGCACTTGTCCAGGCTGCTCCTCTATCTACCGGTCGCATTTGCCATATCGGCCTGCCTTTCCCACAGAACCATGTCAGAGTAGGTTTTCCATCCTCATCCTCACCCTGCTCACAGTTCCTGTGGAACCCATAGCTCTGGTCATGAAACCCAGGCATCACTACCCGGTTTGCATGCTTGCCCGTATGCAAGTATATCTCAGACTTTTTCAACTCCTTTGTTGAAAGGATGTTGATAGGACTAGCCGGCACCCAGTAGACGTTGGTCAACTCTATGTCTACTGGTGTGATAGTGCCCTGTGCACTCACATACTCTCCCAGATTAGCTCTGATCGTGCCCACACCATACATGTCTAGCCTGCCCTGGTCAAGAGGCTGACACTGCGGCATATCTGGTGGCTTGATCTCGCAAAACATATCATAGTCAAAGCATATGTTTATGTCTGAGCCACTATCTATTAGGAAAGTGTACGGCATGTTGGGAGACGGCCCATCAGCACAGTCAGCTCGCAGCTTATCTAGGTCAACTACAGCTACCTGAGGGCCACCGCGGCCTCTGCCACGGCCTCGCCCTGCAGCTGCTTGCTTCTGCAGGAATTGTTTGACCTCTGCGGAGAGCAATGGACAATCCTTTTGCACATGTCCAGGCTTATCACAGTTGAAGCATTTCCTCTTTTCTGCTCCCCCTGCTGCCCCTGCTCCCACAGCTGCTACCTGTGGGGGTGAACCTTGGCGACCACCGTAGCGTCCACCTCGGTACCCACGTCCCCCATGGCGCTGTTGTCCACCGCGATCGTCCCGTGGGAATCGCGACGGACCCTGCTTGCTGTTCGTCTGGGCATGTGTCAACAGCGTAGACACTATCTGCTGCACTGGCATGGCCTGCAGCATGGGCTGCAACAGGCTGTACTCTTTGTCTACTGCCAGCAACCGTGATCTGTACAGCTGATCAGACACAGTCTCACCCAGTCCTCTCATCTGGTTCACTATGCCCACCACCTCATTCACATGCTTCTCCAGCGGCTTGCCAGCCTGCTGGGTACTGCTGAGCTGGTGATACAGCTTCTGTATTTCTACCTCCACTGATGGCATATACTTAGCATGCAGCAACGACCAGACCTCATGGACGAAACTACAGTCTGCCACGAAGTCTCTATCCTCCTTTGGCAGTGTGGTGAACAACCAGTGCATGACTTGCTCATGAGCCTGGCTGCTCTGAGCAAGCGGATCATTGACTAGCAGGCTACTCTCACCCACCATCTTCGCCCAGCTCTCTACCTCCTTCTTAAATACTCGGAAGTGATCAGTCTTATAGTGCCACACCGGAAATCTGTTCTTCTCTACTAGAGATTTCCCCGGTACTGGCCTGGGCATGGCAAGCGACAGCGCTTGCGCCAGCGTGCTTACGTCAATAGATCCAGCCGTAGCTGGTACTCCTGATGACATCGCAGCCTGCGAAGGCTGCGGTATCGGAGGCGGTATCTGTTGGGTCATCCACGCAGCTGGCGCTGCGAGATGTGCTGGCTGTGTTCCTTGCGCCGCAGCCTGAGCTCCTGCTTCCCCCGTAGGATCAGCATTTCCCGGCAATGCCGCCTGCAGAGGACCTGCATTGGGATACCCGTAGGTCCCAACGCGCTGTTCTTCCCCGTAGGTCACGAACTGGTCCTCCGCGGCCTGCTCGCGGCGCGCTGTGGAACGTGTGTGGTGGCGAGGACGAACTTCTTCTCCATCCTCGCCGTCAGAGCCAATAGATCCCTGGCGAGATGCCATTGGGACTTCTCGGCGTGGTGGCATCCTGCAACACGACCTTCGTGCGTCGCAGGACACGCAGACCCGTAGGCGTTTCTGCGAGACCAGTACCCTGACAGAATGCAGTCCAGCCGTAGCGTTATGCATCTGTGTACTCTAGTCTCTCTACGGACTCTACAGCTAAACGCTAGAGCGGTGTGAATCGCTCATCGGGACGCTCAGCCGTAGCCGTAGACCCCTGGACTCTATCGCAAGCATACAACCATCGCTAGAATACCCACAAACATCACCGATACCATGTCGTAATTCAGTGGACCGCAGCCCTAAGGCACTGTGGGATCTAAGCACTGTGTAGCTGTGCGCAGGGGGTCGCGCTGTCACATACCTGGCTGGTGTACAGGCCTCCGCTGTGACAGTGCGCTCTCAGTCTTGGATTATAGCACGTGAGTCTTTGGCAGAGTAGAGTGATTACACTTTGATCAGTAGAGCCTATATAAGCGTTCAACCAAACGTCTCATACGGATACGATCAGAATCATTGTCTGCGGCACGCAATCTAGCATGCATTGCTCGTGCATATGGTAAGCCATCGGTGCATGGCGTCCCATAGCCACTCCGGATCAGCACCGTGCATCCACTCCATGCATGGTCACCGTAGTCCTGTGCATGGCTGGATCACGACAAGGCCGTGGCAGAGGCCGCGGGGGCCCTCAGGTGGCTGTGGTAGACCTAGCGGAACTGCGAGCTGAGTGTACTGATGGGCCATCGCCCAATATGCCATACACTTTTCTGGTGGATAGCGGGTCTGACCTGAACATTTGCTTTGACTATAGCATGTTCAGCGAGATCAAGCCACCAGACATCACAGAGTGCCAGCCCTTAGACCAGGGCAGGCTTAAGATATATGGCATGGGCACTATCAGGGCGAATGTGGGGAAGTACGTGACAGTACATGGTGAGCTGGTACCTGTAGACATTGAGCTAGATCATGTTTACTGGGTGCCAGCCAGCCCGATCAATATCCTATCAACGACTGTGCTGAAGCGGTCGAACGTGTACTTGCACAAAGGCAAGGCAAACACAGTAGAGATGCCGGGTTTTTATGACCAAGCACAAACATTTGTGGGCAACTGTGAGCAGGGAGTTGATAGTGATGATAACCCCACATTGAGCTGGTATTGCGGGACGGGCAGACCAATATGGGAACTGCGCCCTGTAGATTAAGGGATAGACTGGACCAGTGCCAATAACCTTTTCCACAGAAATAGGAAATGGGTTGGTGAGCAGGCGAGAATCGCTGCGGTAGATGGTGTACCTATTGGTCAGAGATCTTCTTACCGACTTGACCCAGCATTTCTGGTGCACCTCTCGTTTCATCATGCGGGCAACCGGATTCTCAAACTGATGACTGAGAATCCAGACCTGTATGACCTCAAGTTGCCTGAACCCACGGGAGTAGCGCTTGAGTGTCATGGTTGCCACGTGGCGGAACAGAGAAGTGGTGACAGAGCACAGCATGGGGGCAAAGTGACAGAAAATGCCTCGTATGCTGGGGAAGTGTTGCATGCGGATCTGGCTGGACAAATTAAGCCAGTAGGCATAGGAGGAATGAACTACATCCTGGTAGTAGTGGATGAGTACAGCAGGTACTCACATGTGATCCCGCTGAAGTCGAAAAGCGGTGCTGCGGAGATGATATGTCTTTTGATAGAACGCATCCGCACTCAGATTGTCTATGACAAGGAGGTAGGGGTGCGGAGGCTGCACACGGACCAAGGAGGTGAGTTCAGCTCGAGTCAGCTGGCTCAGTACCTTGAGTGGCGAGGGATAGTACACACGTTCACTGACACCGCCCAACATGAGTCAAATGGGTTGGTAGAACGAAAGATCGGTGTGCTGAACACGTCAGTGCGGGCGAGCCTGCTGCAGGCAGCAGTGCCTGCATTCCTGTGGCCGGAGGCATACATGTGCGTGAACCATGCACACAACCTGACGCCGAGCACAGCACTGGAGGGTGTGAGGCGGAAGGAGGCAAAGCAGAAGCTGGAGGATAGGTTTGTTGCCACCAGCTCTGAGCCATGGTCCACGAACGTGCAGCAGCGGGCTAAGCAGCTGAGAGTCAGGAAGGCTGCAGCGCATGCGCTGAGTCTGAATGAGCTGTGTGAGACGCTGGTTGCCAGGAGAGAATTGGCATTTGTGGCACAGCATATGAGAACTGTGAATGTCAGAGAGATTGTGCCATACTTGTTGTGGTTTAGGAAGGTCAAAGAAGATGACTTCCGTCTCGTGGTGGCACAAGTGAAGCCTTTCGGGTGTCCAATGTATGTGTAGGATCCCACAGTCCTTAGGCCGCGGTCCACTGAATTACAACACTCTAATGCACACAGTATCACTATAGGTAGCTGTGTTTGAAAGCATACATTCTGTGAAGGTCAGGATCCCACCTTTCCGGATATGGCCGCCTCCCGCTGAAAGTGCCGCTCTGGCACCCCGATTCTGCCTAAAGCCACTATGGCCCAACTTGTGCAGATCAGTGACAGCTGCCTGGATCGCTTTCAAACTTTGGCACAGCCACAGTATGCTGCCGGTGTGCGTGCTCTCAAACTCACGCTGGTACACGGGCAGTTCCTACCCCGCTGGCACTGTGCGCGCGCCCCCAACTGTAGCCGCACACTGCAACGTTCAATACACTCGTGTAGCTCTCGATTCGTCATTTATGTGGACATTTTTTACCGCGGTGGGCTGAAGTCATCTTGATAGGCTGTGCAACCAGGGGGATCAACGGGCCACTGCCGTGCAGCCACGCCACTAGAACAGGCGTGCGAGCATGCTATAGAATCACTGAAACCACAGCTCTTCCACCATGCCTTCAGCGGCGGCCCTCGTGTCTTGTCCAGTGCTGCCCGCCTGCGCCTGGGCATCGCACTTTCATGCATACGTGCACCATATACCAGCCTGCACCGTGTGCTGCACGGGCGCCTCTGCCCTTTGCTCATGTATGCTCTAGGGTTGGGTTTAGGCCATATCATGGATTTTATTTGGCGGATACCGGCTGACGGTGGCGGTCGGGGCGAGTTCTTAAGTCGCGAATCGTTGTGGCGAAGGGGTGTCGTCGCGCTCATGCTATCGAAATCATGCTCGTCGCCTTAACTAGCAGCCGGGTGTGGTGAAGTTGACACGGCGACACCGTATTCGTTCACATTCACTCCAGGGCTGTTTGCGCCTCGCAGTCGAACGCTGATCGAATGAATCTGATGGCGTTGGTGTAGATCTTCAACGAGTCAATACTGATCCCGCGATGCGGAGCGGCACATGTAGTCACCAAAGCATATGAAGTGATCCAGGGCTAGCTTGCTTTGAGACAAGTAAATGGGAAATCCTGGCCGCCCGCTGCCGAGTCAGGCGAAGTCCACCTGGCTTATCGAGGATGCCAGACAAATGGAAGATAAGCTTGCAGAGCTTCGTCTGCGCTTGGCAGATGAACGGCACGAAAGGCAGCGTAGGCTGCAGGCGGGACGGGTATGGGCATCGTCACACACACCCAGACCAGTGGTCAGCAAGCATCACATCGCTGGGCGTGGTAACATCACGTTGGAATCATCACTGCGACAAGTTCCCGCCAACAGATTCTTGGCTCTCGATTCTTGTGCGCCGTCCAGTAACAGCCATGCGAAGGTGACACAGCTGGTCCGAAGCTGCTGGGAGGGGGCCAGTCGGCAGGACCACACACCCTACAAACCGGAAGCAGGCCAGCATTTGGACAACTCGAAATCCCTTGCAGCCGGCGTGTTTGACGAGAATGAGTCTAGGCGTTCATTCCTGGCTGCACTGGATGATTGGAGAGGCACATCCAATCATTCACATCATATGCCAGTTGTGGATGCTGCTAGTGCAACCGCAAATAATTCAGATCGTGTTGCCGATGTTAAATCAGCACATGAGCCAGGAACTTCTGTGTTTCAAAGGATTCTTCTTCGACATGCAATGCAGAAGGCTGGCCATGTGGCGGCGACCGAGTGCCAGTGTCATGCTACCGAGAGCAAGTGTCACACAAGCCCGCTGCTACGCTCTTTCTCCGTCACGGTCTTGGGCATGGAATCTACTGTAGAGTGCGATGATGACAGTACAGCCGGATCAACGACAGGACAGACTGGGCATCATCATCCAATCAAACAGCTTGATGGCAATGATGTCCATGATGTTCATGAGCCATGTGCTGGGAGAATACAAGATGAGAGTGTGGTCGTGGTTTCGGTCACGGATGTTAACCCCCATCAGGCGCTGACATCGAGGATCCGCTTCCCCGACGCAATCATTTTGCCAAACCAATAAAGCCTCCCAAATTGTATGCCTGCTTGCGTCAACATCTCGAACTAACATCTAGTGGCTTTGGGACTCTACCTGGGGGTGGAAGAAAGGATGTATAAGCATGGTCCAGGGCTGGATGCGTGGGTCAGACCAAGGTGGGTGACCGCCAGACAGTGAGCATGATCCATCGGTACAAAAATGATGTTTAATTGTCTCTAGCATGTTATTTACGTGCATTTAAAATGTATGTATGAGCACCAAGCTAGAATGTGGCCTCGTGAGGCCTCATAAGAATCAAGTGACTGCGTGTCTACGAGGATCTTG
Source organism: Ulva mutabilis (assembly GCA_900538255.1). Taxonomy (NCBI): domain Eukaryota; kingdom Viridiplantae; phylum Chlorophyta; class Ulvophyceae; order Ulvales; family Ulvaceae; genus Ulva; species Ulva mutabilis. Next base: position 1,073,732 of record UNSF01000020.1, on the reverse strand, counting down.
CAGCAACCTACCGGCCAAACAAGGCCAGACCGTGCCATGGCGATGTTACTCGTACCGCTGGCAGCTCTGTCGTGCCATTCGACCATACTGTTCCAACATAATGCGGTGCCTGTCATAACGTGTTGCCTGCGTTTGTGTCAACCACTGCCCGCGTGATCGCATTGCCTGAGCTGTCGAACTCGCCCGTTCCGGTATTCCTGCCGCAGGCGCCCATCGCGAACAATGAACATGGATGTCGACGTTGCTGTAATAGGAGACGAGGGGGTTGGGAAGTCTTCACTCATCCTTTCTGCGACGCAGAGGAATTTTAAGCCTGGCGAGCCTGTCACAGCTCAACCAGGGACGAGCGTGAAGGTCAGACTAGCAAATGCGGAATGCAAATGCATATGCCACGATACGACCAGCCGGAATATGGAAGAAGTGAATGTGATCATACGGAATTGCGATGTTGTCCTGCTCTGCTTTAGCATGGCAGGTCCCATGTCACTGCATTCTGCGATCTACACCTGGCTCCCCCACATCATCAAAATCGACAGTGAAATTCCAATCCTCATGGTTGGGTGTCGAGAGGACCAGGCCATCGTCACGGAAGCTGAGATTGCAGTGCGTCCTGGTTCCTGCTTCTGTGTTTGGCTATAACCACAGTGTCATCAAGGGCCGGACTGGAGATTAGGACATCAAACGCATTCAATCTCACACCAGTAACTGGATCATACCTGCGTGTGTGTGTGGGTGTGTAATCGGTGCATTGTGTTGGACTGCCTCAAGTGTTGTACAGCATTTTGCTTCATGCAGCAGCTGGACGCGAGTATCAACCAGGCTGTGAACTTGGTTCGATATGACAAGTGCTCAGCGATGCACCCTGAAAGCACAGCCGAGGTCTTTCGGCATGCGTGCGATGCATGTGTTAACCCTGTCCTGCCATTGTATCACCACGTTCGTGAGCGACTCCGATGCAAAGCCATCAGGGCATTCAACCGCATCTTTGACATTGCGGACGAGGACAGAGATGGTGCACTGAGTGATGTGGAGCTCAATCGGTTTCATGTGTTCGCCTTCGGGCGCCCTCCACGTATGGATGAGTTAAATGGATTAAAACAGGTGCTACCCCCAAAAACAATTGGCCGAACTTTACCTGGAGTTTCAGAGTGTTGCAACAATCGCAAGCACACTTGCATGCTGCGCTATCTATGTACATCAAGATACATCTCCCCAGTCAAACACAATGGCAGGTCACTCACAGCACCAGGGCAAGTCTCTATGCAGGCTTTGATGGAGAGGGCACCAGACTCGGTCACGACACTTGGTGTTACGCGCAGTGGCTTTATGCAGCTTCAAGCCATGATGATTCAGCAGGAGCGACTTGACATCTGCTGGAACATGCTGCGAAACTTTGGGTACAATCTGCAGCTGCATCTGGATCCAGCGGTCTATGATGCCATCCCCGCTCACGATAGTTTGGTGCGAGACGTGCTTGCACCGTGCACCGTGTGTTAGCCGAGCTGCTCAGTGAACTGCTGCAATCAGTTGCTGCTGAGTGGAGTTGCATCACTCATGTCCAGTGCTTGCATGATAGTGCGTATCCAACTGAGGATGCCACTGCCGTATGTTGTTCTGTTGGCCATTGAGTATCACTAGAGCGATTGACCGGATGGGGGCCAGGGCAAAGCCACATCGGGGTCTCACTGCTCCCAGCTTCTAAGACGAATCATGCACTTGCAGGAGGTGTGCATGTTGTCAGCTGTGGCAGTTGCATTCTTGAAGTCTGTATTCCAGCACCGATGCACGCAAAGCAAGCTTTTTCCTATGGATCTGCTGATGCAAGACACAGGCCCTTCGAGCTTGTTTCACAATGCGCCACCTGCTGTGTGTGATGATGATCATCCGCTTGGTCGGTCCATCCTCCGGTCGTTGCTATTGCGTGGAACAGACACCCGGTATCTGCCCCTGGAATCGTTCATGGGCGTATGGGCGTATTGCACCATGATTAATCCTAGGCGCGCCGTCATGGCCATGATGTATCTGGGGTATCCAGATGGGTACGGACGGTAAGTGATCCTCACATACAGTCACGGTCACATGCACGTCCTACTATGCCTCCAGCTCCACGTTCCTTTGCTAACTGCTGGACAACCCTGCTTCTTTGACATTGCAGGGTGCGAGATGTCCTTGGGACAACCGCAGCAGACAAGCTACTAGTGCGCGCTCAAAGGCGCAAACTGCCAAACCTTCAGCCAGTTGCAAGGCCTATGGATGCTGGTATAAGGATTTTCAGTTGCCTCCTGTTTGGGAGTCCGGGGTGCGGCAAAAGCAATCTGCTGCAGCTGCTGTCCGCGTGCCCTCCAGGAGCTCTGAAAGTTGGCCCACAGCAAGCAGACGGGCTCAAAGCTGCACGTTTAATACCTGGACATGGCAGAGATCCTGATACAGTATGCTCCATCAGCGCTTTGTGGCTACTTCGACAGGCATCCACATGTAGTCTGAGTATTTGTGACCGCAGTCCCTGTATGTTTGCTGTCTGCACACAACTTATCCAGACTGACGCACTTCGTTGCGCTTCATAACTTGGGGAAGGACAAATGCAGCTACTGGTCATACATGAAATTTCTTCATCTGCGGCTGACGATCTGTGCATCTCTGCTGCAAAGGATCAGACGAAACAAGACAGGCTTTTAAGCAGCGATATCATGCTGTTTGGTTTTGACTCTGTCAATTCAGATTCTTACGCTCAGGCTCGCTCCATGTTGGTCTCGCTGTCTGACGCAAGCAACAATGTTGTGCCTGTGGCGCTGGTTGGTTTGAAGGCTGACCTCGGAGTGTCCAGTGACATTACATCAATGGTGCGTGCTGACGTTATGTTGTGAGGAGCGGTTCAGTTGTGCATTGAGCTCAGTATGCCTGGCAGTTGCAGGCAGCAACTGATTGCCATGAGCTGAAAGTCAGGCTGCTGCGCGGATTGAGCGCTGAAATGACCAACGCTACCTCGCAAGAGGATGAGCAAGCACGAGTGCGGGACTGGGCTTTCTCCATTGTGGAACTTGCATGTCACCCTGGAGACAACATTGCCATGACGCCTTCCCTTGTCACAAGACGGATTCGAACAGAGTCAATGTGGCGCTACGTGAAGTATATTACTGCAGCTGCAGGGGCCTTTGCAGGCTTAGGCATTGCATATCAGGTGTATCACCACATGAGTTTGCAATCAGTTCACTCCCGGGACAGTCCAGAGTCCGGTGGGAGCACGCGCGTCCAACACAGGGCGCAGTTAGCTGTGCCTGCATGGAAATAATAACCTTGTTTGCGTCTATCGTATACAGGAACCTAACTTCTACAAAGCTTGTAAATCGCCGGAAAATCTTCATGCAATTCCTCGTTCCTCCTGCAAATGCAGCCGCGTACAAACATCACCTTGCGCGGGCCTGACACATGACCAAAAGCTATAATCTCAATCTGTGCCGCAGAGTGTGGATCATGTCCAGTACGCCCTTGTGTCCATATTCGCAAGGAATAGTTCTTTACATGCACGCCTGGCATTCCTAATGGTTCTGCATGCAGCACTATCTCAAGACAAGGCAGCAAAATAAATATTGAGAATTAATATGTATGCTCTAAGACTGCTTGCACCAAACGCAGCCAGCTGACTGCCAGTCCGAAGTTTCATGTTTTGGGCCTGCACCTGTTGACTTGTAATTCTACCCTTATGGGCCATGATTATGTACAGTTTTCTGCGCTGTATGGTTAAACTCGGAGACGCATTACCCCTGTTCCTTCGTCTGATACTCAGTATACTTTCGTTTGAGTTGCTCGTTGGCCACAACCCTCCTCGGCAATGCTTGGCCCACCACAGCCGCACCAGGTGGGTGGACAAATCTCACGGACAGACACATAAACCTCATTACCGCGACAATTCACTGGATCATCACCGATAGTGCCATCCCCGCGGCATCTGTTTAGGCCCCACAGGCTTACTCGATGTGGAACACGCTGCCTGACGACGCCCAGCTTTACCGGCAATGTTGTGGCGAAACGCCCAGCAATCGGTACATGTCATGGCATGATCTACGACGCCGGTTATCGCCGGTTAACACCCAGGTACTGCTATCATATGCTAAAGGCGGCGGAAAGGGGAGAGTCTGCCCCTGAAGCGCATCCCATGCACGAGTCCAGCATCCTTCAGGGTAAGCAAACGGTTGGGAGGGTATCCAGGAAAGGTGAGGCTGCACAGCACGCCCAGGTGCGCATACATGTGAGGGCTGTTGCGCCTTCAGGGCGTACCGCTGCCCGGCTCTTGCAGCGCATCGTGGGTGTCTGCGCCAGTGCCCTGGTCACGTTTCTACTTACACTGGGAAGGTCGTCTTCGAAGAAACCCGCGACGAGGGTCTCCAGACCCCAGTCTGCCACCGACGTTCGACACCTCCCCGCACATCCGGCAAGCAGGACCGATTTCGTCCTCACTGCCACACGCTTTCGCAAACTGTGCTCAAAACTAGGCCATGAATCAACAAGAGCCACTTGTCTGAAATGCAGTGGGCGGAACGGCTGGGGCTGCAGGCAGCAAAGCCTGTGGGGACATTTGGCTGCTGCACGAAAAATATGTGCAATAGGTTTATGTGGACTGCTGCTGGCAAGAATTGGCATTTCGAAGCGGGGCCCCTCTCCCCGAGGGCCTATTCCTATTTGTACTGACCTGCTCAATATTCCTCCACCCGCTGTCTTGAGGTGGACATCAAGGTGCTTGTACGATTGGGCTACCTCGGAGCTCCCGCGGAGGGTTGACAGTCATTACTTGCGAGTTTTCAGCGTGCTGTCTGGTGTGCGCTGTGCGTGTTTGCTGGGCGCTGCCGGCTGATGCCATGATCTCTCTCAAGGTCATCTGGATACCACTGTTGTCTCGTGATTGGAGTGTAAACAACAACCTATTCAACTTCGGACGTCACGGTGTCTGTGCCGTTCGTGCTTGGCCGTGGCTTGCGCACGATCCAATTCCGGAAGGAGTCTCCCGTCCTACTTCGCAGGGACGGCGAGCTCGAGGACGATGCCTGTTTAGACCTGGGGTGATCCCAAGGTAAAGGCTTAAGGCATGCCATAGGCTGCTCACGATGGCCACTGCACGACCGACTGCGCGTGCACATGAGCCTGAACAACTACGAGTGCACTGCGTGCATGCGACCATAGAAATGGTGAATGCAACGACCTGTAACTGTTACAGACTTCAAGGTTAACTTACAGTGTAACATGTGTTACATGTGTTACATGTTTCATGAGTCGAATAACTTTTGTCATCGCGACGCGGTCTGCTTGTTCCGTGCCATCCTCTGCTCCGATGCGCAGACTTGCTATGGCCGATGCTCTTTTACGTTTGGCATGAGTTCTCCATTAAAATTGTTTCCAGTGGCAATTGGGCGATCGCTGGCATGGCAGGGCTGCGGGAACAGGGGCGAAAGGGCAACGCGGCGGCGCCGCCGACTGAGTGGCAATAAGGGCATTGATACTCTCCTCCCATCGCGATGCGACAGGTCGGCCTCGCGGGGCCTCGTTGCGATTGGTCCAGTATAGTGGTTGCATCATGCAACTCTTGGGATATCGTGTCACACAACAGCTTGTGACTCGGTGCCGAATGTACAGGTGGTCGACAATTTCTCAGTGCCTTCTTGTGCACCTTGTCTCCATTCGATTGGAAGGATGGCAACCTGGGCTGCCAAGCTAGCATGTGTAAAAGAACATTCACAAAATAAAACATTCGATGAGAGTGAAAAGGACTGTACGATCGCAGTTGTTGACGCCAACGTCTTGATATCACTAGGCGAGCGCGCTCGCACGCTTGCTGATATCTTGGTCACGACAGACGAGGTAATCGCCGAGCTAAGAGACGCAGCATCTCGAGCATCAATAGACAATCTTTTGATTGTTCGTCGCGCTCCGACGGATGAAGCTGTGCGCGCCGTCGCTTCCTTTGCCACCAAAACTGGCGACCTACACCAGCTCTCTGCCGAGGACGTGCGCTTGATCGCTCTTTTGTATACCTACGAAGTAGAGCTGTATGGTGATCATCACCTCAGAAAGTTCCCCGTCTCTGTCAGGGCCCATACCAAGCGTGCATCGGCAGCACGTATGCCAGGCTGGGGCGACACCTGTGACAACGAAGAATGGGAGGCGATCGACAAAATCCAGGACACTGGTAAGCACCGTCGACATACGATGACATGTTTGTTCCTTGTGTGTGTTCCCTTTGTGCTTACTGCAACTTGCATTCAGACGAGTCGGCATCTGCACCAGCACCTGGTACCGGCACATCAAAGCGAGACGACCGGGCAGTTCCAGCGCAAATGCAAGTACACGACACATCTTGGGAGATCGCCAAAAGGAGCAAAAACGCCGCGCGCAGGGCGAAGCGAAAGGTCTGCCATAGCTTGTCTGATTCCGCGCTGAATTGCCCAGTCAATGGGGCGTGCGTTGGCTCTTCGTCTACAATGGAGGTAATGTTTCGTTTGTAGGCTGAAGCTCGAGCCAGAATCGCCGCAGCAGCAGGTAATCATGACCAAGCTGTTGCTGTAGCCCCTGAATGTCGGGCTGGCCCAGACGATGCCAGCAGAAAGTTGGATCAGTCCAGCGTAACTGGCAACCATAAGGCCAGCGTGAGTGCTGAGGCTAGCGTTGAGTCTGATGATGAGGCCAGCTCTGATTCTGAGAATGAATCCAGCGGTCATTCTGAACACATAGCTGTTGCCAACAGCTTGCCTCAGCATGATAGATCTGATGAATCCGCATGTCTGGACTCGGAAATGAATAGCAGGACGTCAAGGGCCTCGCTGGTCACATCAGACTTCCCGATGCAGGTGAGTCGCACAACTCACCCTGGGTTTCGGTTGGTGATTGCTTGTACATGCGCTGCGGCAGGGTTATATGATTGCGTTGTGGTTTGTGGTTTTGGATTTATGTACATCCTGCCCTATTCCAGCAAGTTCTTTAAACAACGTCCATGTGCATGTAGAACGTTGCAATTCAGATGGGGCTGCGTCTACAGTCAAAGGGTGGTCTCCGCATTACACAGATCCAACGGTCGGTCCTACGCTGCGACGCATGCTCCCAAGTTGTCAAGTCTCAAAACAAAATGTTCTGTCCTGCTTGTGGACATGCAACACTTTCTCGAGTGACCGTCACGATCGGCCCAGATGGTGCCGAGCATTATGGAGTTCGCAAGAGACACACACTGAAAGGGACTAGGTATGACCGCAAATTCATCACTGCTTTTGGTGTTGAACGTGCACATTTCCACGATGGTACTGAATATGGCCTCGATGCAGATTCTCATTGCCGAAGCCGAGAGGTGGCAAAGGGTCTCCAGCTCCAATCCTGTCAGAAGATGTGTACAATGCAAAAGTTCGCAGACCCAAGGCAAGGCCTGCTGTTGACCCGCTTGAAGAATTGACACTTGGTGAACACAAAAAGTTCTCCGGGCACTCTCGTGGTGTCTCCAAAGGCCTGTCCTACCTAGTTACTGGTCCAGGGAAAAACCCCAACGAGCGCAAGAATATGCCGCGATCGAATAGACGGCGATAGCTCTGCATGAAGTGGATTGCTGATGCTCATTCGACAGTCAGCACCCGTGCCCCAAGCTCAGTAGCACGCGTGGTCACCAGCGTGAGCTCGCAATGTGCGCCTGCGCCCTTCAAGGTCCAACTCGTATGCACACAGGTTCAGTACATGTGCAATTGATCAGACCTGACATTGATCATCCCGTCGCACGTGCGGAGTTCCGATCGACGGCATGTCCTACGTTCGTTTCGGCACCAACTGTCCCGCACACGCCGATGTTGTAACCTGATTACTTTCATGAGCTCTGCGTAATGCTACGGTGCACCGCGTTGAGGTGCTTGCAGAATTTCGATTTTCTGATTCAAGGAGTATGTGAGTGAAGCAATCGGTGTGGCTGAATCTCCCGGCTAGCGAGGAATAGATGTGTACGTGCACGGGCGAAGCAGGTCTTAGTCCGTGACAGGACTGAGCCATCCCAAAGAGTTGGCGATGCAGCCCCTGCTGGGTTTCGATGATGAATAGTTTGTGATTGGTTGGCTGCAAAGGTCCATGCCTGAGCAAACCGTTCGTCAGGTGTATCTGGATGACATACAGGCCAGCTCCGCGCTCAAGCAAGCATTCCTATCTCTGCTCTCGCGTCCAGTTCTGCCAGGTACCTTGTTGTGTAACTCCATCAGGCATCGTAGGATTTCACCTACCATGGTCAGCGGCAATTAACATCGATCAATGGTGCAGAAAACCCATACTACTTCCTAGCAGATTTTCTGCTTGCACACAACGATCTGTCATGTTCAGCACTGTCAGGCCTGTTGATCAGTGAGTTGCACACGTGTACCAAAACGTGGGCTGATGCAAACAAGAGCATCTGCACGTTTGCCGACTGTGCGTTTGGCTTGCCTCATGTGATGATGTTCTGCACGTCTACTGGACTCAAAGGCACGTTCCAATCCATGGGCATGTTAACATGTGCGGTGATTGTATCTTGGTCAAGTATGTGTCACAGGCTGGCTCAATCCAGTTCTGGGGTTGCAGCGCTGCATCATGTCTGCCTTCACAGTCTTTCAGATGCACTTTTCTGTCAGAGCCCAGCTCCATGTCAGGCCGACAACAAAGGGAGTACACTGAGAAGCATATGCAGCATAAGCGGCAAAGGCCTGCTCTATCTGCCGTCATGGAACATGTTGCCTGACATACGAATTCGGTCAGATGTGCTGATTGCCTCCAATGTAATTGATGATGCAATTGACGCATTTGCTCTTTCAATCCTCAGGGACTGCCGCTCTGTGAAGAGAATGCCATTGAACACATGGATTGATGTCAAGGTGCTGGCTGCATCCAGTGATACGGCAAAACTGCAGATCCACACCATGACTGCCTTGCAAGTTGAGACGGACACCGCAAGTTTCATGCTCATGGTGAGGAGGGCCGTGTTATCTTCACAGGTGCAACTCCACTCTGCTCAATGGGTTTTCTGAAGTACCGCTTGACTGCAATTCTGTGATGTTTAGCGGTGCAGGTAGTTCAAGCATCCTTTGTGGTTGCTGTGGAGCTTCCAGGCACCAATACGTCCACCCATGAAGCATCCACAGTGTTTGCACATACATCTAAGGCTTATCACTTGCACATCCAGTCTAGTTCTTCTAGCATGAAGACTGCATTCATAGATGCAGATAGCATAACGCATTATACTGAACCGGCCCTCGCAGCTGCTTACACAGGGATCTTCTTGGATGTTGTCGCTGCAAGAATATACCTGGCACTCTACAATGATCTGCACTCTGATCCATATGACGCCAAAGATGTCAATGCTGATGCAATATTGGCGGATTGCCGCTCCGACTTGTCAGGTGGTGCGCATCTAGCGTGTCCATCTCAAATATCTGCATGACATTAGCACACAGATGACACAATATCTTGCAATCTTGCAGGCCGGTATATGGATGGTCTATGCAAGTACATGCACCACGCTCTGTTAAACAGCACTATCTTAATGAGCGCTGTGAAGTCCCAATCTAGTCTGCCGGACTGGGCTGCCATCCTTTCAGCCCGCCAGGGCAACCTCTCTGTAGAGGTTCTCAACAGTGTAGGCACGGTCATGGCATCATCGTCGTCACAGTTGACATGCTTGGCTGATGCTATATGGTGTATGCTGCAATCATTTACACGTCTTGCAACTAGCGCTGCAGATGAGGTGCATGTCGACCTCGCTCTGTTCCATAAGCCTGCGACCGTGCACATGCAACTGACACATGCCACGCCAGGGTTATGTCTTCACTGTTTTTGCCATTTGTGCACAGTACTGTTCTTGCAGGATTCAGTCCATATTTTTCCGCATTTAACAGCATTCACAAGAAGGCTGGGCAGACTTGGCAAGTATTTGATGGAAGCAGGCCTGTTCAGCGGGCTTTCAGTCATTGCTGTCGAACGAGCTGAGGCGCTAGTCCAAGCAACGCATGAATCCCGCAGAAGCACAGTTGTCACACAAATTGTGGCTGGTTTGGAGTGCTTGGAACTGCTGATGCGGATGGCAGCCTCGACTTCTGCATCTGCCATCTTACTGCATTGCACAGAGCTAATGCGTGACATGAGGAGACTACAGCTACTGAACAGCGAGGGAATCCACGTTTCAGCAGTGGCTACAAATTCGAGGGTACAGTGGAAATTGCCAGTACAGGTACAGAAGTGAACGCATCCTGTCCAATGGACGCTTGATGTGCAGAGGCGTATCACTTGCTTGGCCATGCTGGTTGGTGCTTTAGATCGACTGTTGATGTAGGAAGCGTGTGCAAGGGAGACGTTCGCAGGGCGGCTGCCTGATATGCATGCATCAGAGGGAGTCCATCTACAGTATGCTGTGGATACGCGGCTAGATGATCTACTTGCCCTCGTGTTCCAAGCAGTAACAGAGCCACCTCTGCTGGACAAACCATTTTGCAGGATTCTGAATGTAGTCCGAGTTCAAGGCAAGGGTACAGAGCTTTGGGCGCAACCGTGTGAAATTCTGACAATGCGGGTCACCAATTCTGTCAACCGAGTAGGACCTTGCAACTGTTTTGTCTACGCAGGTGCAGATTCGGTATGTTGATATTGGCAGTTCCTGTTTGGCACTGGTGCAGGCCTTTGTGAATCACCTTTCAGTTCGGCAGCTTTGTGTCCCGCAGGGCGTCCAAGCAAAGCTTGTATACAAGCTTGGCGAGATGAGGCTACTCAGCATGCGCTCAAGAGCTTGTGGAGTGATTTACGACCAGGTGAATTACGAAATGCAGTGGTGTATGGGTCATACACAGCAGTACAGTATGCAGATGCACTCATGCTGCATCGACTAGCAGAGTCGATTCCGCTTCTCATGGCTGGGATGTCGACTCAGACTGTGCGATCCTATCAGGTGTCGTTATGTGCGTGCCTGGCTATGGGATGCTTTAGACCCAGCAAGCGTTTGCAGGAAGGATACGATGTCAAAATGACATGCTCGTTCATGGGCGATGCAGCGCTGAGCGGCTGCATAGACTGGACAAGGAAATCGGATATGGTACAGATCCAAGCGTGCGATGTATGCGTAGCCTGTTCAGGCGGTATGCAACTACTCCATCCTTGCAGATCCAGGGCCAGCTTGTCCGGGCAGATGTGAAGCAACAGAGATCTGTATGGTACCCTTACAACAGTCCGCGTTTCAGCAACATCACAATTGAACACATGTATATCATTGAAGGGCCCTCTGCCACCGAAGCTGTGATCCAAGGAGTCACGACGATTTGGAAACAGCTGAATGCTATGCTGTTGTATGACTCATACTGCATTGTATTCATTTCGGTACTGCTCTCACCGCACTTCTGCATTCACCACCAGCGTGGTACGAATCACACATATGCAGCCAAGTAGAAAGAGGTGGACGTATCTACTGTTGCAGTTTGGAGGTCGCGTTATCAGTAAAAAATCATTCAATGAACTTGGTGATGGGGTCTTGAAGCTGCTCATCCAACATGTGCAAGCATTGACACTGTCCCCTGGAGACCACACCTGCGAACAGATAGAAGCATGCAAACTTTTGCTTTGTGCATCGGTTTCCAGCGGTCAAAGCCTACCAATTCTATTGTCGTGCCAGATGAGGTGCATGGTGGTGGGCAGGCGCCATGAATCCGAGTCTGGGTGCGGTCTGCTCGGTCCTGCCAAGCCCGCGTCATCGCACGAACGAGCCAGGTTTTGAGTGTGCAGGTATAGTCAGCCAAAGCACTGGGGTGACGATGTGTACAGCCGCGTCTTCATGAGCTATGCTGCAGCATCCACTTGGTGGAGGTACAACAGGTCACAAGGATGCCCATCACAGCCGTTTCACTTGCAGAGTTTTGTATCGCGTGGGAGAAGGAAAGCCCAGGCACTTGCTGAGTCAAGGAAAGAGTACGTGTCGGCTCTGAAATGTTCTGCAATGGTGGAGGCCGCCCTGCAGAACCACCGTGGTGTAGTAGTACATACGAGGTGTGCACCTGGGGAACTGTTTGTTTGAGGGTCCGAGGCCCTCGCACTGACATCGATGATTTTGGCAGCGTAGTTGTTAGATCCATCTGGCCACAGCAGACTCCAAAAGCATGATCAGCAGCTCCTGACATGCATTTGTGATGCTGCCCATGATTTTGATGACCATGTTCAGGCCTTTAGCAGATTCCACTTATGAGGTTTATTGCATTCGGAAGCAGCTCAACATTTGCCGGACTTTGCTGAGACACTTTCAGACCACTGCATGCGAAAGCATGATCAATCAGAAGATCGAAGAGGTCATGAACCTGTGTGCAAAGCTAATAATTCCTGGCCAACTTTGCCAATTTCAAGGTTGCTCTCGTTATCACAGGCATGCCTGGACCTGGGTGTGATGCAACTTGTTTCAGTGGTTGACTGTCCCTGTAGGCATCTGTATCCACATCCAGAGATTGCTGGAGCGCATCAGGGCACTGCACAGAATGAAAGGGACCGAGAGCCAGCTAGGAGCTGCATTAAGCAACCTTGACATGTGTGTACACTGCTGTGAAATATCATGTTCTCATGCGGCTTACATGGCAGTTTGCAGCAGGTGTACGTAATGCTGCATAGATGTTACATGAACTCGTTGCGTACGGTCTGCCACATGTGGCATGTAACGAGAATGGCTATCCAGCAGCCACGACCGAAAACACTGCCATTGGCCCGGATAATCTATGACAATGGTGCAAGTCAGCTATAGGAAAGTAAGCCTTATGTACACAGCGTAGTGCTACTGAAAACATACTATTGTCGTGTGGCGCAACTTGTTTGTGTGTGGCTGATTACACTAGTAAAAACTGCTGGTCATGTTGGTACACAGGTGCCGATGCGCCGGACCACACGCTCCGCTCATGCCCCTGCGCTCTTTGCAACTTCACCCTCAGCTGTGCACAGGGCCTTGTGAATCGCAAGCAAAAATATTTGCCGATTGCTCTCCGGGGGGTTTGACTCTGTTGCCACTCCCAGTGCAGACACCTGGAAGCCACGCAGACTGTGTCCTGACAGCCACGAGTGGGCACAAAATGAGATGAATTTTGGCGCGGATTGCATTCTACTGTGCCGGAAGCAGGCAACTGGTTGGCTGCGCACCTTCACAACAATCTCACCAGCTGCAGTCAGGGATGACACATATGCTGTCGCTGTGTTTTTTACAACATTTGGAAGGATTGAGAGGCGGACAAGCAGTGACTTTATCACGCTCCTGGCATGCTCGTCATATGACTGCATTGGGCGGTAATTAGGCGGCCGCTTAAGCGTGAACTCATAATTCATGACATGTTTGATCTTCTGAGATGCTTTTGTTCTGGCTCGCTGCATGCAATATCTCACTCAGTCGAGACTCCCCTGTACATGTTATGTTACCCTAACCGCGCTGTGGCACAGGACCAAGCCTTCAAGCTTCTTATGTCATGTAAAACTAAACCAAGGGACACCTGTCATTATCATGTTGATCTGCCCCGTACGGATGAATACGGGTCATTCACTCTGAGATGCTACCTTGACTCTTTTAGGATCCTGGTCGATATTGGTGATGATCATATCACTCAGCATCTTATTGGGTAATGTGACAGTCTGTGATGATTCATCCAGGAACGTCGTTCTGAGCGGACTAATATTGGCTATGGTGCCTTGTGCAATGATAGCTGCCCCGCTTCTCACTGATACAGCATCACCAACGATGAAGGGTCTGCGAGCATGAGGACATCTCAGTCTTGCTTGAGGATGCTATTTGTGGGGCTGGCGGGATCCCTGAAGGATCAGTTTGAGGATAAATCTTCCTACCTTGTGATGAATATAGAGACGCCACTCACCAGATTCAGAAGCAACGCCTGTGATGCAAAACCCACGACTATCCCCGACACTGAGCCAAGCGTCAGCAGTGGGCTGGGATCTAGCCCAACCACACGCAGGCCGACAACGACCGCCGCTCCAACAATAATCCATGATGCCAGAGAGTTTGCCGGCAGCAACGCGCGACGGATATTTGCTGCTGCATCAGCCTGCACCACCGGCCTTTGCTTGTCTTACGTTTATGAGACAGAAGGGATGCAGGCATGCTGGCTTGCAACAAAGTGTACTGCGGCACGGTGTGCACCAGCAAATCACTTACCTCCTCTGATCCAATACCAGATACATCCAATTTTGCAAGAAACGAGTTGAACCTGCATCTTCGGGACTTGTTGAATGGGCTCGATATTTTGGTTTCATCAAACACGCTCTCGAGCTTCGTCAGGGCAGCTGATGCCGCACGACGGCTGAATAGGCGGCGCACCAACGTCGCTTGAGCAGCTGAAGCGTCCATGTGAGGGATATAATGAGCACCAGACCGATAGCATTGGCGAGATGGCACTTGAGGGGCAGCAGAAACTCCACCAAGTGTCGGAGCGTGTCAGTGATTTGCGCTGCAGCTTTGAACCGGACTGGATGTGAATGGCACACATGGCACACTGTTTCTAAGCCTGCAACATAACTGCAGCTGCAAATTGGCCAATCAAGGAGAGATGCCTGCATGTGAACAGAACAGGGGAACTCTGCATGTTGCCGCAATGATGTGATGTGTGCCACTGCTAGCGGCTTTATCCCTTGCAGCGCATTTGCAACATGATAGCTTGAAGCCTAACGAGTGAGTGGCTGCGAGATGTTGTGTAACTTGATACCAGATGCGCTTTGCACACATTGCCTTCCATCGCACCTGTGACAAGGCGCTGCAGCGCAACCAGCCAGCCTAGGATGGGGAGCATTGCGGACAGGGGCTTTAAAACTGTCGCAGTCGTTGCCTTCTTTGTGTTGTCAAAGCTTTCCTTTTCTTCATTGGCGACGAGCCTGTCATGGAAAACCTTCGCTGCCATGGCTAAAAGATTGAAGCTGACAACAATTGTCGTGCAAACTATGCCTTGCGTAAGCATTGTACGCTGCACAGAAAAGTGGTTGATTACAGATGTTTACGCAGGATCTGCATGCCCACTGCCACTATGGCAAGCAGGCACCGAGCAAACATGATGAACCACCAGCATTGCAGCTGTGCGCGATGTGGTCTGCATGCTGTATACCTATGACAAATATGAATTTGATGCAGGGCTGCAATCTGCATGAAGGTCATAGAACAACATGTGTCGAGCGAGAACCGTTACAGAGGTATGCTCCAGAAGGTGGTAGAGCATTCAGGCATGTAAGCATGGCATTGTGTCGAGTGATTCAGCAGATCTCAACACCAGCTGTCGTGGCTGGCGCACGATCATGGATTGCACCCTCTGTTGGTCTGCTGCAGCTCGGCACCAGACATCCACAACTGTTCCGAGTACCGTGTCTTCTGACCTGGCGACATGGACTAGTCCGGCTGTGCGTATGACGACGCACGGTACATCTTGCCGGCGTGTGAACATCGTGAAAATACGAATCCACCATCTGTAGAGACAGTTCTCTGTGTGCAGGCACGTGCAGATCGTTACGCGGAGCCCCGCTCTGAGGGATGCCTGTGTCGTTAACGCATGGGAAAGCATCGTCAGAGTGCGTCGCATCGTACCGAAAACGACGTCAAGTGCCATTGCGCCGATTCGTGCGCTTTCAGGAACTCGTAAACTGTGCGATCAATCGCCCCGAGGCTTGCGTCCATAACATCCTTCATCTCCACAACGGGCGGAGTCGGTATCTCAGCTGCAGCTGATCCCGCAATGGGGAGCACTCGTGGATTCCGAAGTCGTGAGGGCTTGCGACCATATGTTACATGAGGCAATGACCTTAGCAGTTTTGTCGACGGCATGATCATGCAGCATGCAATCTCTTGTGAAGGGAGAACGTCAGGCGTGAGCAACGCTGAGGCGAGCTCGACGGTCGACCCTGACAACTCTGTCGCCAACCAAAATGCAGATTGGGCAAACATGGCGAGCATGATTTCAACATACATATACCCACACTCATTGCGCTCATTTGCTGCGCGCCCAGGGCCCTGCAGGGACACCTCAGTGCGACCATTCCAAAAGTGGCGAAGGTGCACCTAGCACACGACTGTCCGGATGTCCTGTGAGTGTTGGGTGCTAGTGCACAGTTGACGCCCAAAGAAATTTTATCGCCAACGGCAATATACGGCCTACATGTGCGTTCCATAATCAGTCTCAACTGTCCGAATGTCAGTCCGTCCGGGCATCGATTTAGATTGACAACGTTACAGGGGATGCTCCAGACGGTCGTAGAGCAGTTAAGCATGTAAGCATGCTAATGCATCAAACACGTAGACCATGGCCAAGGCCGTATACGAGCCAAAACAAAACAACGCCGATTTTGATTTACTGCCCATGCAATTCCCATTAATCACGCATTTTTTACCTCACTGCATGCATGGGGACGCAACAAAACAAACCTGCAACACGATCAACATGTGATAAACTTGGGGGCGGAACAACAGGAAGCCCGTGCATGCATGGTAAATTCTTGCCTGCCCAGTCCGAACTAGTCCTGAGACAGCTTGCCGAGGTCAGGAATAGTCAGTACATGCATCTGTGCTCACCCTTTGTCAGAGACCTAGGGTGATGTTCCACAAGAAACTGCAGGCCCAAACAAATTAGGGTCCTAGCTGGCCTGACCACCAACCGTGCACATGGTTACCATAGTGGCTGTATCTACGGGCGCCTATGAGCCATCTTGCAAGCTGTCTACAGTAGTGCCTGTGGCAGGGTTCGCCTCTTGCCGGTACTCAGGCTTCAGGGTCCACTCACCTCGGCATGGGCCGCTCTGCACTTTCGCTGCGATCGGAGCCAACAGCATCGTCGCTTGTGAATTATTGACACGCAGAGCTTTCTGCACAACCCACACCTTTTAGTTTGCTTATATCGCTACTTATGGACCAAGCTATCATGGTATACACGATTGCAGGCAAACATATGCAATATGGCAAGTTGTGAGCGCCCACCGCCACATCAGCCGTCTTCCACGCCGGCTTTTCCTTGAACAGCTCAAAGAGCTGGCCCTCTATTTCCTCTTTCTGATTCTCAAACTGGTCCTTGCTAATTCGTGCAATCTTGCTGACACGGGTTACCTGATCCTTTGTGTGAAGAGCACTCTGCCGTTGATAAATCACACTTTTGTCCCGCTGTGTAAAAAACTTTTCCGCTGTTGCCTCTTTGTTCACTGACGCAGTCGATGCTTGGTATGCATTAGTTAGGGTGTCAACATGAGCAGCCACTTGTGACAGTTGACCCTCAACACCTGCACAGCGTCTATCCTGCATCAGACCAAGAAGCATCAGTTCCTCACAACAGCTTGATCGACGCCCTTTCGACACAGCAATCGAACATAATCATAGGATCCCCCAGTATTGCTTGGAGTCGACCGTACTCACGCCCTGTGAATGGCTGGCAAAGAGGAAGCTTGGCACAGCACTATGCGTCGCTTCTTCTTTGAGAGTGTAGTGCTTGGGAAATTCCACTCCATCACTGACGCTATCGCTAAGCTCCAGTTGCCGTTTGCCCCGACTGATGGTGCCAATATGTACTGACTTTCCGGATCGAATAGCTTCTTGAGATTTTTCGTACCATCGCTTCGACACAGATGCCGGAACCTGCAGCCCGGCTGCATTAGTGGCATGCACCGTTGGGATTTAAGGATCATGTAAACGGCAGCATACTTTTATCACGGTTATCTGCGGCAACGCAGCATGAGGGTCGCTCATCGTCTGTCCGCCCGCATTGGGGACCTCCAGTCCTTGAAGGGAAATCCCTCAATGTTACGGTCAGCGGCGTATAAGTATAGTCGTCAAAGGAGAACTCCTGTCCACGTACCTCATATTATAGCCGGCAGATAGCGTGAGATAAACATGTAAACAGGCATCAGGACACACCCATGCCATGGCGCGCAAGGGCCCAGCACGACCGTGTAGCCACTTTCACCCACAGATCTGCGAAGCGTGGCCACTTGCGACGACGCAATCGTGAGGACAGGAACATGACAACGCGGTACCACCACCCAGGGAAAGCCCATCAATTAGCGTGGCCCTGGAGGGGCACGGCCCCCCGGCCCCGGCAGGCTCGAAGGACGCAGCCAAGCCAAGTGTCAGGCACAGATGTGCAGTGTCCCATTTCGGGGGCACGCGGCGGGAGAAGCGGCGCGAGGCGGTCGGAGGATAGAAAAGCACATAACAGGGGGCTAGTCGCCGGGGGGCAATTACTGTTTACAAAGGTGATCATGCGAGCATGTCAAACCGGCACGTCATGCTGTAGAAGCTGCCAAGGTATAAAAACAAATCAGCATAACGGCGAGTGGCACACGCCCTCACCTGCGTCAAAAATAGAATAGTAAGGAAGCATTGGGCAGAGACAGCAGCGGCCCTATCCAATGTGGTGGCGGGACGACCAGGCCGTACATTTTACGACACACAGATGGATGACAACTCATGCAAAAGGATTGTCCGATTGGTTCGTGTCAACCTTGACATGCACTTGCACGCCCTGCGCAAGGTCATCCACACTCTCATCCCCGGCCGCAATGTCAACACCATTGCTTCCAGCTTGCAGGACTGCCACCGGAGATCCACTTTCGCTGTCAGGCAGTCTGGCAGGTGCACCGCTGGAGGTGCCATTGCTGGCGTTCAGAGGTGGGTCTACAACCTGGGCTGGTTGTGCATCATCTCCGAAATCGATTAGATCAGGACCATTGGCTCCGGGCCGTGCTGGCTGGGGCCATGGTGTTGGCTTATCAGTACTTGCTGAAGCCTCTCCCGCTGCTGGAGCGACAGGCATTGCGACGTGGGGCTCTTGTGTTGAAACACCTACGGGAGGTGTGTCGACAGGAGCACCGTCACCGAAAGCAAGCGAGCTCTGTGACTCAAATCGTTCTTCTCCACGGGTGGAGCCATGTGCCTCCAGTGCTGCGCTGACTTGTTCATGCACCTGCAAGAACCCACGCATCAGAAAGTGCTTCAACGAGTTGCAGGTGGATACATCGCATATACATGGCATCATTGTACTCGCCCGGGGTCAGTCTACATCCTGTTCACATCCCCATGCAGCGCCGATTCTATTCTTGATGTCAGCCTTGTGTCCAACAGTGTGCCAAGCCATGCTGCATGCAGGCAAGCAGGGCAGCTACGCTGGTCCAACTACAAATTCACACACTCTCATACAGCTGCACTGCCTACTGACCAACTGATGTAAAGTACACGCAACGAAGTGAGGTCGTGGAACAGTACCTGCAGCGCTGATGCCATCACGCTGTCGTCCTGAACTTTCTGAATGACCTGTTGGATGCCTGCCTGCATTTGGCGGCATCGCTGCGCCAGATCCTGCACCACAGGATCATCGGCAGGTGTTTCCACACTCTGCACCAGGTCTTTCAGCAGTGTCGCATTCTCTGCCGCCACTGCCAGATCCATCTGCAGAAAGTTGGTGGTCCATCAATGTCCCCTCAGCTGGCATGGACCATGCAGGCGATCACTTGCATATCAATGAGACGGCCGGAGACACAACAGATATTGGCTCGCGGCTCCACAATTATACACACGCCGATTGCCATGATGGTAACAGCCACTGGCAAACGTGGGACAGCCGTCGCACACCTGTAGCTGATCCATGGACCCTCTGCAGTCAAACTTAGGCAAATCCTGTTTCTCGGCCAAAGTGATTTCAATGGGCTCTGGCTGAGCGCCTGCCATGGCAGCCAAAACAGCCGCGCGATCTGCTTCACTCAGTTCAGCAAGGGCTGCTTCGTCGATCTGCGGAGGCGCTACACCGACTGGTGGCGCGCCCCGCTCAGAACCTCCATGACGGGACCCTCCCTGTAGCATGAAGACCTGATCTGCTTCACAACTACATCCGGGGTGATGGTGCAGGATAATGTGAGCGTTGAGGAAGATGTGAGCATTGCATGCCACTACAGGCACGAAATCACAGAGTACAAGCGGGTGACCTGTTGATAACTCTCATGGAAGATCAGGCCATGGAACAATAACGACACCGCCCAAATCCTGGACTCTCGCATTGCTGCCAACTAAACACAGCAACAGTCTCGCACCTGCGGTTTTGCTGGTGCGGCCCCGAGGGCGTCATGCCCACCCTGGTGCCCGGGTGGCATTGACTGGGAGCTGTAACGGGACCTCAGAGGGGCCTGCTGGGCCTGCTGAAGGCGCATCTGATCGTATGCTTCCAGATTGTAGCGCGGAGCTTTTTCCTCCTCATTTCTTGGAGGTACTCGGGCACCAGCCGCAACAGCGCCCTGGAGTGTCTGAGTGAAAACTGTGTATGGCAGAGCACGTGACCAGTCTTCAATGAGAACCATCATCTTGTGAAACACTTGCGGATCGCTCTGCGTGCTAAGGCATTTGTGACCAACAGCACCAGTGCATCAATTGTGCTATTACCACATATCCGAGGCATACTTACATGCATACACAATCCGGATTTGCACGAAAGTCTAGAATCGACAACCATTGTTGATTTGCAGGAGAGCCGCACTCTAGGGTTGTCTGGGTCTAGAACTGTCTCTCGAATTCGCTTGATCAAGCTCGATGCGGCCAGCTGCTCATGAAACGCTGGTCCACAATGCTCCACACACGACTCACAAACCTGCTCAAGCAACACAGGGCTGGTGACAGCACCGTAGTGCGCTCTATCTCAGTTTGAGTATGGCCTATGTCCCAATGTGATGCAGCGTCCAGGGACAAGGCTACCATGTGTTTGCACGGACATGGCGTCCACTCTACCACAACAAAACAGACTCATGCTGTGCTACTGTCACAGTTCAGCAGACGCAGAATTCGCAGATTTCGCTATGGTGGAAGCGGGAATCACAGCCGATGCAGTAGTTGCACGCACACCGTCAGGGCATGCATCTGCACACGAGGATTGATGGACCCTAACTTGCGATCCAGGCAGCTCAGAGACGTTGCACTGTTCGACCTGCAGCCTGGTCCGTATTGAATAAGTTCCGTGAAAGATCGCAGACATACCATTGGAAATAATCCAGGCATCACGCAGCTGCTGGCATGAGACAACTTCAACACCGTTGGCACGGGAGATATACATGGACACACCCAACATCACCAAAGGTAATGAGTTGGCACAGCTGTAAGTGCAGGTTCCAGTCGGGCTGCACAATGGAAGCCGATGTGCATTCATCAACTTTCCGCGCGAGTGCAACGCTTTGAGGATCTTGTGGTGTGCCAATCAGCTTGTTAAAGCCATCCTTCACCTTGTTCAAGAAAGACATGGCTTCAAGCGAAAGTAATTACGCAGCTCAAAAGCCTTGATTTCGCAGCCTTTAATGGGTGTGCGTCGGACTTTTCAGAAGGCGTCCTGGAGCCGTGATCAAGCAGTTCCGGGTAACGAGCTGATCTCAGGCTCAGCACAACTTTCCAGACACGATGCTAGCAGTGCATATGTGTTGCTGACCTTGCTGAATAGTTCATCGAGGGAGTAATCAATCCTTGTCTCCTTGGCTTCCTCTGCATCCAAATACGTAACGTCGACCAGATCACTATTTGCTGCGCGAACTTGGCATAGGCCATCGCTGTGCAGTGATCAATGCTGTTGACTGTCAGTATGATTGAAATTGCACTGAATTTTTCAGCCTTTCGCCGTGCACAGCATGGACGTGAGACTAGCGGGCTGGCTGGGTCACACTAGTAGCCACTGCGCATGTTGTGTGAGATTATGGCCGATTGGACAGCAGCGTTCCAATCTCCCCGAAACATGAATACCTGCAGGGTCTGCGAATTTGCCACCACGTGCAGAAGGTTTGATTTGAGCACGCGTAGCTGCCCTCCTCCTGCCCCGTGTTTGCCCGCGAACACAGCTCCGAGTCATGTTATGTGCTTGGAATCTTGAAGTGGGTATGCGACCTTCACTGCTGTCCAATATGCCCCAGCGTCTTCGCGATCTTTTCGGGCTTTCACGAGCATGACCTTGCGCTCTGATAGATTATGACCTGGTCACCATGACAAATGTGGCAGTCTCCAAGCGCATGTGCATGATGAACACCAGGCAGGCTGTGTCTATGACACCGTGCCGCGCGCCAGGCATGCGCAGCCGTTCCTCTCCGCGCCAAGTTCACCGGGAGGCAGCTAGCTCCTGCCAGGCCTGGCGGTCCCCAGTGACGGGCTGCCAGCGCTGATGTGCTATCAGGCATAGGCCGCTCATAGCCTATCCCGTCGAGATTTAGCAAGCAATGCAGCCATTCCCCCCTTCCCCCCGCCGTGGCCTTCCACCCTGGTTCCTTGCGTCCGTCGTCCCTTTCCGCACCCCCATCCGCCGCTCCCCAAACCATCTCCAGCCACGCCCTGCCGTTGACCTTGGCTGCGGCATTGAATGGCAGTGGCTCTGGCACAATGTGGTCTGGGGCTGAGGCCATGGCGGTGGCGTGTGGCCGCGGTACAGTGTGGCATCAGGAAATACCCGTGGCCACTGGCACGCCGGCTGCTGGGGCTGGCTCTGCGCGGCGACTAGGTGCCACAGTGCTATGTGTCTGCACTGCCCGTTGTATTCCTTGTGGGTTGATTCCTGTTAGTGTGGTTCATGCCAACATGTGGGATGATTGTGCTGCTTGCGTGTGTTTGTTTTGTTACATGCTCCCTTCCCTCGGTGCTGCTGGGCCTTGATCTATCACAGTGTCCGCGGCAATACGGTTGCCAACTCGTTTTTTGTGTTAAATTACCGATGCATGCATCATGGCAAACGTTCACGTGCGAGTCTACAAAAGCAGCTCCTCAACAATGCTTCATGTGGACAGGTGGTGTATCAGAGCGAATGACCCCTCTTGCACTTCAACAGCGTCTAGGGGTCATGCAAGCGAATCATGGTTGCTTTTGCAGGGCCTATGTTGCTCTGATACACCAGCTTGCAAAATGGGTTTATTCGATAAGCTGTTGTATCAGTGCGAAATAGCCGCTGTAAAAGCAATCATGATTTACTTACGTGTCGTCACATTATGATAATGTCGGCATGCACCGTAACCGAGGGCTACTCCTGGAGTGGCAGCGTCACAACGGGGATGGATAATGATTCACGATCACTTCCCATCCATAATTGTCGGCTCATGGTTATGAAGATCAAGATTAGACCAACACCTTGTCCCATGACAATTTAAGCGAGGCACTTACGACATGAAGCTCGCCGTTCAGTCGGGTATGACGCTAGGTAATTATCTAGTAATAGACCTCATGCCGTTGTACGGGCGCAGTGCAGCTCAGCTCACCCCTTGACTTCAATCAACACTATCCCCTCATGGCAAGGCAGTCACCGTCAGCACTGTACTATAACGTGACATGTTTTGCCTGCAGAGGTCCATCACTTACACACACCCAGGACCATTCTGCATACCGTGCCACCACCCTAAGCCACACTGCTCCCAAGTACTCCGCAGTGATGAACATGTGCATTGCTGTACACCTACCGGACACATCCGAATATGACAACCATCCTAGAACATGCTCAAATAAGGACGGACTGCCAGGGGCACCCTTGATAGTGCTCAAATGTTTTCCATCACTAAGGGTGCTTACAAGGAGCTGGCTACACATGGATTGCTACGAGGACCTAGGTTGCCTTCGAAGGTGTGCAATGGTCACGCAAAAACACTGTCAGGTCGTCTAGATACGGTCTGCTTTTGCATCCTCTTCACTGTTGTTGCAGAGTTCGACTACATTTTCATTGTCTATGCACGATGAGTAAATGTAAGGCATCTATCACTGCTTAACTCTTGGCCGATATTTGAATACAGTGCGCCCCTGAAAGTGTTGAAATGCATGAGAGCTACCACGAACGCAACACTACATACGCGGATATCAGCCGCAACCACATGACATACTGCGCTCCTGAAGGCGCTGCACATGATGTCTGTCAAATATGTCACACACCACGTCATAATTTTTGCGACAGGTCATAATTCTTACGACCTGATACCTCGAAGTGATGTAGTACACCCATCGCTCATTTGAACTCAAGCAGCATATTATTCTCTGGCTTTAAACCAATGCATGCACGCATGACGTTCTCTAGCATAGCACGTTGCTTTGACAGAGCATTCACTACCGGTGTGCCCTTCGGGCAGAGCGGCGCCTTGGCGAGATAAGACAACATAACACAGATCGGGTGAAAACTGTGCAACTCTGATTCTCCGTCTCGACGCAGCTTGATGCGCGAGCACAGCTCAGCGAGAATCACCATATCCAGAATAATTGGGGCTGCCAAGAGTGAGTCTTCGCAAGTGTTGTGCATTGCAATTGTGCTTTTGCCACACATGAAAATCTCTGACATGTATTCATCCATTGCTCTTTTTGAATCAGCAACGTTGGGCACATATCTGCACATGCATGTGTCACGCCTCAGCATTTAAAACAGCATTTCCTCTTCAAGCCTCACGATCGGTTGCAGGGCACGGGGACTAGAACCGCACTTGATGACGACCACATGGTCCGGGTGTTCCCCATCGTCGTAAAGGATGCCATTGGATGCAACCATGTCATCTACAACATTGGACTTGGAAATTTCCTTTGACCTGAACGTGTGCGGGGCTGACAGATTGAAGCCATCATTGTTGCCCAGATGATTGTATGATACTATGGACGTTGGCTTGATGCCAGCACCCACCAAAAAATCGACCAGCACTGACTTCATCTTGGTCTGCCCAGACTTGAAATCATCTCCACCAATGATCACATCTCTCTTGACAGCCATGTCAATGACACCGGGTACAAAGGTGTTCTGTGGAGAGCCATTGATGAACGGTACGCCCTCCAAGATGCATGCAATAGCATACAGTGTTGACGGAGAGATTTCTTTTTCGTTCTGCTCAAGCGCAGCCATGATATTCTCTACAAACACCTGGCAGTTGGCAGCCAATGTGGCAAGTGGAAAGGCTGACGCCAGAACCAGATCATGATGTGATTGTTTGCAGGGTGCATGCGGCTACACAGTTGGGACTGAGGGCTCCCACAAGGCTCAAGAGTCCTTCAAGGCTATGGCACAAATCAAGGCAGTCTTTCTCTCACCTTCCGTATCGTTCAGGCCGTGCTTGATTTCTGCAAAGCGTTCTGTATTGGCAGTCCACAGCACAATGATCTTGTCCAAGCCATTATCTCGCTTGAACTGATTCAATTGATCTCTTACAACGGCAACCTGTTCTGATTTCGTGCCTGGGATCAAGTTGTCGGCGCGGGCGGCTTGATTGGCTGCAATAAATTTAGGGTCATAGATACCAGGCAATGGCTTCATGTCCTTCATGTAAGGGATAAGTTGGCGTTGTAGATCGTAATCAAACACCTGCATTGCTGCCAAGATGAAGGAGCGTTGAATGTTAAGCAATGCAGGTCACCCTGAAAGCGTTCACACGTTGTCCATCCGACAAACTGGTGGATTGGGCCGCTGGCTGATGGACAATTGCGAGAATCTTGGCAGGCTGAGGACCGGCATGCAGGAGGAGCGGATCAGGGGAATATGAAGTAAGAAATTGGATATGCATATTGCAAGTGCTTGACCACAGACTCTGCTATTTCCAGCACACCTTGCCCTGCAAAACTGCACGGCGCTGGCCAGTATCATGACATGAAGGCAAAGCTGCATGCAAAGCACTGTGGTACAAAGCCAAGCAACACCGCGATGACAACTACGACAACGACAAGATACACATGCGCATCATTTAGACTGCCATCACTAATCTTGCATGACGGCCATTGTCACACCTGCGCACGTTGCATAGCATCCGCCATGTTCATTCCAGAGATATCCCATCCACCAATGACAAGCTCTTCTGGTTTTGCCATCGGTAGCATGCCGCTGAAGGGAACATGCACTTCCTCGCCTTTGAAGTTCCCCACACGGCATGTGGCAGCCTGAGTGATGGATCCATAATAGTTTGGCTGCTTTCTGCCCTCTTTGGTCATCCATGTCAAACCCCTGCAGAACATGTGGTGTGCTTACCACAGTAAGATGCAGAACCACATGACGTACAGCGCTCTCAGCTACAACGAGAAAACAAGAGCAGTAAGCGCACTGTTTGTTGGCCAAGATACCCCCCGTGATTGTCGTTCCATTGTTTCCACCTAGCCCCACCAGCATCATCCTGTAAGATCACACCCGTGGATGAAAGCATAGAACCAAAACAGCGGGCACCGGACCCAGATCAATTCCATGATTGGGTTTATAGGCTTCCAACTCGTGCACGTACAACAATGCAATGATCTCCGGTCATGTCAGGAATGTGGCTGCAGGGGATACGATTGATGCTCCCAACAGTACGTCAGGAGCAAACCTGCACATGATGGACGAGGGGGCACGAGAGCCATATATTAGAGCTCTATGTACCAGTGGGACCAAGCACATGCGATGAATCAGGCCCCAGCATTGAGCTCACATAGAGAGGTCAATGCGATCACGACTATGAAGCAAACACGCGATCTGCAAAATGCACGCGTGTCCCGGAGGGCCAGAGCACAGATACATTATACGTGTAAGCACGGGCACAATGTAGGGCGGCAGCGGGTGCCAAGGTTCTCAAAACCTTGGATCGGCGACGGTATAAACCGATTACCAGTGATACCCGCCTCCCACGTACTCGCTTACAGCGTGCAACTGCTTGATAGATGATCACGATTCTTACCCAATTTTAGGTACTTTGCGGCATGTTTGAAACTCGACTCGCTCGCTCTTCGGACGGACTGTTACGGAGCCATCGCTGTTGTAACCGACGTCTGCCGTATCGTACAAATACGAGGCTGTGATGTACTCACCGTCATACGTCACATCTGGGGAGTCAACTTTGAAAGAGTCAACCAGCATTCTTGCCAAGTGCAGTCGAGCAGAACGTAATCAACTCGCAAACGTGTACACGGCGCAGAGGCAATTTTTCAAACTCGCACACGATGTGATATTTGATCGAGAAATCCCTGCACTACCTACTTGTACTGCTTCTGTGATCAATTTGGTACCTGAAACATCAGCCTCCACATGGAGATGCATCGCCATGCACCTCGTGCGACCGCGATCGATGGAGTACGTGATGCTGGTGGCATGCATGTTCACGTCATCGTGAGCTCAGGCCTGATCAGAGCTCGAGTCATGATTCTGCATGCATGCGACCTGGCACGCTTCATGGCCGGCCCTGCCGCAGCCTCTGCTGACCCGTGAAACATAATTGCCAGGAGTGTGTGATGGACCGAAGAGTGGCTGGCACGAGTTCAGTCCTGTAGCTCCCTGGCAGGCCTTGTGGTGCCAAGGTTGTGGCTCCGCTGTGCACAGCGCGCTGCCAGGCCGCGTGCGTGCGCGGTCATGACTACTGCACCATGGCGCACCAAACGCGGCCTCGCGAGGCCCTTCGCAGTCTTGGGGTGCTTAACGTCCGTGCTTCAGCACGACCTTGGACCGGCTCATCGTCGCCACTTGACAGCAATAGTGCAGAAGACAGCGAGCGCATCAGGCAGCGCGTCCGGCCGTTCGAACCTTGTGGGCTGTCAGGTCAAGATTCGTTTGTTGTGCTTTACAAGCCTGTGTGTCGACCACTCTGGTAGTGATAGCATGCACCAGACAGTGAGACAAAATTGGCCATCTGTCTGCACGGTCCGCTGCGGTGTCAACGGTGTTCGAAGCCGCCTTGGCGTCCCGATCTGTGTATAGGGAGCGCTAGCTGAAGAGTCCGCTTCCAGAGAACAAGACGGTTATAATCACACGTGACTATCAAGGCACTATCCTGTGCGACTAGATCAAGATTTTGTGAATCTGTGAATATAATGAGCCGTGTGGTGTGCAAACTGAGACCTGTGCAACCCGAGACCTGTGCTCCACTACCCGAGCCCCACGTGTGCCTGGTTAATGACTCTACCGTGTCCATGCACAGTGATGCCGGCCTTTGTTTAATCCCAATACCTAGGCATCTCAGCTAATGTGGCATTCTTGCAGGGTCGTGTTGAGCAGGGCCTTGATGGATCGTATCGTATGACAGTTGATCGGCGCTATGAAACATTACCATTGCTGCGGCGCACTGTTAGGTATTTCAGCCCAGTGTGGTTTCTCCTGCTGGCCGGTAAGACCTGCTATATTGGTGCACTCATGCAGCTCTCGCCGGAGGCTGGCGACCCTGTGTCATTCATGATGTTTGGGGGTTCCGCTGTTATCTCTGTGTTTGCATGGATGGTGGCATCATTGGGATCTAAGGCCGAGCGATTTCCCGGGGTCATTGCATTCAACGTATTCACGATCCTTACAGTGGTCCTGGTGTGTCTACCGACTGTACACACCCTGCTGTCTGCAACTTTAATAATATGCATGATGTGCATCGCACCCCAACAGGTTGGAATGGGTGCTATTCGGTGCAGCATGCAGCGCGCTTGTTCCAGTTGTTGGTCAGCATCGAGTCGACAAATAAAGAGTTAGAAGCGTTGGCGCTTGCTGAAGTTATGGAAGCCAAATTCGCTGCTTTGGCAAGTAACAGAGATTCGCTGCTGGGTGTTCTGGAAGTGCTTCATGTGATTGTCGACGGCGGCTTGTTCATGGTAACTCCTTTCCTTTTCTTTCGTGAATGGCAAGCAAACGCTTCTCAACATTCCAGTTTGTACAATAGTGCTATGCTCAAGTCATTCAGCTACTGCCTCCATGCAGGTTGGCATTCCAATGGCAAGCGCATTGCATATGTACATTGCAGGTAAGAAGGACATACTCAAAGCCAATCGCAAGCGTTCCAAAGCAAGTTGACTGTAAGAATGCAATGGTGTTGCGCCGCGCACACATTTTGGCATGGGCGTCCGCAGAATGTACTCCAGGTACACGTGCTGCATGAGGCAGAAACCGTACCAAAGCCAGTGCTGTACATACATGGCGCCATCGTGATGTCATATAGAGCCAGGCAATGATCTGCCTATATCAGCGTTGCGAATGAGATGGCAATTATAATTCACCATGCCAACTGCATCCGTCAGGGCACTGATATTGGCAAATTCGAAAGGATCTCTGCTTTGGTGAAGCATTCGTTGGGCATCGTCTCACATGCAACTCACAGTGTGCTTGACAGCATGTTGAACGGAAGTACTTGGTTTTACTGGCGTTCAAATTCAGCCAAGTTGGCTAGTAATGGCTTGAAGTTTGTTTATGTCGTCATTATTTCAGCCGCTTTCCATGCGAGTGACATACTGTGCGTCACACCAACATCACTTGATATAATGTGACGTCCATCAAAATCGAGATGATATAGCATCATTGTGGGTAACCTTTTCTCACGTAACAAACGCCACTGCATGCATTTCGGTTTGATGAGAGCCAAGGAACAAACTAGTTCTCATCATAACACGTGGGCGGCAACGTTCGATGGCATCCCAAGTATTTTTGGGAATACATGTGCATGCTGTGTCCACGACCAAAGCCTGGGTAAGGCAAACGTACTGATGACTTTGCCCTCGCCCCCCGCTAAGCAGAGTAGGTGTACAAATCGATGTCAAACTGCTGGATTGACGTTGTCGATGCCAGTGCGGTGGCACAGGCATAACACGTGTGATAACTATTCCATGCGAGTTTGATGGTCATTGGTGTGTATCGCAGAGACTAATGCTCCACGAATATACATGACCGTATCTGCATATGTCCGTTCGGGATGGGTATGGATTTTGGAGCTGGTGAGGAGACGCTGACCCCGTTACATCAAGCTAGAACCTGAGCTTCGTGAAAAACCATCTGTTCTTGCCAGTTTTGAACTTGTCCTCTAACAATGACTTTGCCTCCTGTACATGTCCATGTTGTAGTGAAGTACACCCAGGGTGTCCATCCTGGGCAGCACACAGCATTGATGCAGACACACAATCACATTGCCTCCATCATGTCAGGAGACATGAAACCCTGATATGTGGCTTGAGGACAAAAGAATGACGAGGGAGCAACTCTTTAAGATATGTGCGACTAGTTTTGACTAATATGCAGAGATAGCAGTTAGTTGTGACCCCGAGCCAGGACGTGCGCTGCAGTTGCCATGTCACTGAGCTGGCAATCCAGAAGCGTGTGTCGTTGGATTATGTCAACATGGAACAGCCAAAGTGGCCTAGCACTGTGTGACTGGCTGTCCATGGCAGCACGCTTATCACCAACCCTCTCCAGACCAAAGCCACATAGCTGCTGCAACGCTCGATAAATGGCCACGAACCTCTTTCGCCACCCGCGACTGCTCATACATAAGTGAGCTGATGTAAGAGGCAAGAGAGAAAATCACCTTGTTAGCCTCTTTCTTCTTCTCAGCGTTGTCGGTTGTTTCTGCCGAAATCACCTTCTTGAGGTCAACATCAGTCAAGTTGTACCGAGTGGGCATAAGATGTGTGTAGTTGACAGTCTTAATGAAAGTCTGCATGCCGATAAACTGGCTTCAACTCGGCTGAGACTTTCCACCTGACGCTAGCACGGGTGCCAAACGACGCAATGACCGAAAGCCCACAGGTAGGTGCTTCGATATCACACTTCAAGCACAAATGGAACCGAACGCTTCGCTGAAAAGCAGTTAGGCTGTGACAAAATTTTGGTGACCAGTCCACTAAGATGTGCTGACTGCCATGCCACGGGCTTCACCGCATGCTGCGGTGATCAGCGTCGCGATTTGGCGCACCTTCAGCGAACTCCTCCTGTTCTGCTTCTTGATGGACTGTTTCTTGATTACCTAAAAGGCCACCACTGTCTTGGATGCGCGGAATGATGGCTGCCGCTCGTAAGCCTGACCAGTTGTTTTCGGCTGTACACGAAGTCAATGGAACATGGGTCAGCACCTTTCTAGGTTCTTTGGACAGGCCGCAGATGAGGGCATGGCCGTATCGCCGCGATCCGGATGCCTCGTCGTGGCTCTTCACGATGACAGCCTTCTTACCGGCGTGGCGTCCTTGAAGGACGATCACGACCTTGCCAGGCTGTGTTCAGACAACAACGGTTAGAAATTCGGAAGTGGTACAGGGGAAAAGGAGGGGTGGAATCTCAAACCGGCGAGGTGATGTGCGCACCTTCAGGAACTTGACCATTTTGCCAGAAATACGCCAATAAAGGCCGGTCGGGTAGTTGACGAGGATTTTGTGCAGCAACAATGGAATGCGTCGCCACTCTGGTCCTGGACGACGTTGTGGTCCGAGCGTCGACATAGGCAGGGAGTACGTCGCATCGGGGGGAGGGGGCCTTTGGCGGCGGCGATACATTACTGCCGCGCAGCACTTCGCTAAACAACTCCCGCGAGGAACGTCACATATTTCAGACTGCAGGACAGCTTCAACCCTTTTTCGCGTTTACTGCGGTTGTGCAAGCACAGGAAACATGGTCCGTCGCACACTGAATCGCATGTCCTGTTCGCCTTGATTTGTTTGTCACGACAATCACCTTCATGTGCTGTTGCAGGTGCTGCAATCTGATATCGACTTGCTGCATCCGCCGGCGGAGTTGGAAAAGCGCTCGCACAAGCTCAAGCGTTTGGTGCAGAGCCCCAATTCTTTCTTCATGGACGTCAAGTGCCAAGGCTGCTTCCAAATGTGCGATCCTTGTGCATGATAAGGGAATATCGTACCGTATATGAGTGTCTGGCGACTCCACCTGGCGGTTTGGTTCCGCGGAATCGGTGACTTGCTGCATCCGCACGGCTGATGGGTTAAGCAGACTTTGCGCTCAACTCTTCGCATTTTCTTGATCACCCCCTCCCGATATTTCCCGTCCCACTATATATGTGCTCCTTGCGAAAAGATTGGCTTCGGTGAGACTGGTGACCCATTTTACAAGCTACACCGGCGTGTTTGCGCCAAGTGCAGGATGCATTCATAAGTTGCATACATTCACAAGTTGCATTCATAAGTTATTGCTATGCATCACATACATCTGTCCCGATCTAACACTGTCGCATGTCACATTTCGAGAATCACGTATGTATGCACCATGGCCTGGCCCAGGACCAGACTGAGTTGTGATTTTCTACAGTCGTTGACAGCTGGATTGTTATGCAGTACCACCGTCTTCTCTCATTCTCAGAGTGTAGTCATGTGTGGTTCGTGTTCGACCACGCTCTGCACACCAACTGGAGGCAAGGCTAGGTTGACAGAAGGTGCTCATCCGCCAATGCTAGCCCTGCTGTGCATGCTGCGTTCTTGCTGTTGTCTAACTCTTTTCCCACAACGCATGCACTTCCGCATTTCTCCAAGGTTGCGGTGGTGCAGGCTGCTCCTTCCGTGCAAAGAGCGAGTAAACAATGTCTGGGACATTTCTTGGACTAGTCACTGGCAAACACCAATTTCTGATGTAGCCACACAGCTGAAAACTTCTGCAAGTTGCATGAGCTGCTGAGGTGTTGCACTGGCTGGGAGACGTGACAGCAGATCTCATTTGTCTGTAACTGGCGATTGCAACATATCTCATCCACTCTCGTTCTTTCCAGGGGTGTCACGTGGTTTTGATCTTCAAATTGTACGGAAATTGCCAAAGACTGCAATCCATGCCGCATCGTCCAGGACATTTTCACTTCCTATCTTGAGCCCTGTCCTCATTTCTGTACTGCCAGAATGTTGCTTGGCATACGATTCCCTTCAGTGCCGGGGTGGCAAGGCCGATGGATGTCAGACATCCATTGTGCAGAGCTGCGTGTTGCTACTCCAGATGCAATTTTAGATGGCGGTGCCCTTGATGGGTGATGATGTACGGACATTCATGCTGAGTAGTAGTAGCTGGCCTATGGAACGCGCACGGCCATCCCATTCTGTGAAAGAATGCACACACAGCACTTGTTGCGTTGTACATAAGCAAAACATGCCGTGCATGGCCGTATGGCCTAGCTACACTCACAAACCTCCAGGTCACACACCTTGCAGCCAACCCTTTGGGTCACGCCAAAGACACCCCAACACATGTATCAAGAGTTTCAAGATAATATGCCTTTTGTGCACCTACAAGTGCAGTCAGATGTTATGTTGGTAGCAGCAGTAGCTGTGGGTGATGGAACTTCTTGCCATTGGTGGTGCAGCATGCACGGCGAGTGTGAGAGTATCTCCAGATATATGCCGTGAGAGGAATCTATGAGCCAGTGTGCAAGACCGTGCCATTGCCTTGCATAAATTTGTCAACCGTTCGTATCGGTCATACTGCCACCTTATGCATAGCATGAATTGAAAATGATTGCCAATGACACTTGATAACAAGAAATGCCCAATGGCATTCACTACGGCCTGCCGGCAGGACGTGGCAGTACGGCCCCAATCAGCGTGCGCGATGCTCGTGGACATCACTCTGCAGTGGCTGCTTGACCAAGGTAGAATGCAAGAAATCAAGATGGAGGCTATACCCTGGTACTCATGCTTCCCGATGCACAAGTGATCCATCACCTGCTCGAGCCACGGTCGTGCTGCGGCCGACGTCTAGACGCGTCTCCTGCGCTTGCCCGGCCCCTCTGCCACTGCACTGCCCGTGTTGCCGCGATGTTACCACCGCCCGCTGTACCTCTTTGCGCCTACCTCCTCTGTCGTGTGCGCCGCTGCATTGCTTGTGAAATGGATCACCATGACATGCATGCATGTAAGTGCATGGCACCACTTGAGTGCACTCCTGCAGGATACTGTAAATGTCTTTAGCCCTCGGTCGACCTCGATAACTGCTCATATATGCTCTTTTGCACACCTCGGACCGACGGTGACGTTTGGCACTGCAGCTGTAGTGGTTGGTGGCCCATATTGTGCATGTTGCTGAAAGCAGGCAGTCTCATGCTGCAGACCATGTGGCAGTTGCTGGCGTCCACACGCTCCTTTGTGGCACAGACCCTGAAGGACATGACATTGTGTGACACATGCATTGAAACATTTGGTTCAGATTTTGAGACAGCTCTGGGCCTAGCTGGTGAAATTGATTTCATGCTGTGCAAGAGTGTGCATCTCTTATTTCGCCTTAGCGCTATTAAATCCGAATCCAACATGTCATGCACTAATTCTGCTGTGTCGCTTTTTCAAGCCCCAAGTGCATCGGGGCCTCCCTTCAGAACAGGCACAAACAAGGACCCCGCCCTGACAGGGAGGAGCAGCGCATGCCGACTGCCACAACGCTCTGATGAAGTCATTGGTATGGCTTGGACAGTCTGCAATCTGTGCTGCGTTCGGTGCGTTGGGGTGGTGATACATGGCGAAGCCAGCACAGGCTTTCAGGGCGAAGCCAGCACAGGCTTTCAGGGCGAAGCTAGCCCAGGAAGGATGACCCAGACAATCACGCGATTTCTGCGCAGCCATAACATGGTGCTATGTACATAAGTAATGCTGGGCATCTGATCCAGTCCAAGTGGCCCAGCGCTCGCGCAGCGACTGGGGCCTTGACCAATCACTCCTAGCTGGAACATACCAAGGTAGTGTCAACGACCTGAAGCACAGCAACAACCAACGCGCCGACCAGCCATGCAGTCCCCACTGAAAGAGCGCCACGACTTGCTACCTTACGCGTCTTGGCGCTAGTGACGTGCAGATGCGTGGTCAAGCTGGCCCGCACGGATGCCATCGGGCCACAGCAGAATTGGACAGACACGAGCAATCCCGGCAGTACACCCATCAAACGCATCTATGCGATTTTGGTTGAGCTCTGACGGCTCGCGCGGAAGCGTGTGCCCGCCTTGTCAAATGCATGAAGCAATAGGTACCCGCGCGCGGCCGAGGCAAGCCGCAGCTGCTTCGCAAACAGCGCGCGTGTGCACACCACACGTGTGTTGTACCATGGTGTGCGTCTGTCGCCTACGAACAGGAGCGCAAGCAACATCAAGAATTTTGGCCACGTCACCAACATTTTCAAATCGTCGTGCGAACGCGTATTGAGTGCGTCATTCAACCCACTCGGGAAAGCTCCGCCGAGCTCTGCGCTGAGCCATGGGGATTTTCCCACTAGCGCGTGTCTGTGTCACTGCTTGCAATGGTCACGCTATAGTTCCCTATGTTGCGATGAACGCGTGCTTTACATTTACTCCAATTCTCAGTTGCACGGCCATGAAGCGCAGTGAGCTGCTCCACAAGCATTTGTGAACATCTGTTCAGTGGCCCCCTCCAAAGCTGCGCATAATGATAGACTCAAACACATACTTTGCCCCTGTGAAGAATCCTTGTCGACATAGCGGCACGGCAGATCTGTTACCGATAGCCTCCGATTTCATTCAGTCAAGTCTGTATTCAAGCACAGTCAAGGTTTTCTTCGCAGCGCTGAAAAACCATTGCATATCTGCAGACGAAAGTACGACAATCTGGATGTTTCGCAGGAGATCCAGACAGACGTAGATGCGTTGGCGGGCTACCGTGACCAGTTTGGCATGTGGCATATGCAGCTGAGGTGCGATCGGTGGTCTGCACGATTCAAAACTTCCAAAATTTTCGACACTCCCGCGCAACGTAGCCATTTGAGATCACTTTTTCTCAGAATGTTGTGTCTACCAGTGGACATATGCAGTTGAGGCCATAGTAGTCACACGTAAAGAACTAGAAATGCAGCAACGGACTTGTGCATGCACAACGTGTATCAATTTGTATGCTGAATCAGTGTGGATCATGCTGTTGCTGCAGCAGTGTACGGCAAACTTATGCGGTTTTCAGGGCACAATTCAGCGTCCTGCTGCATGGCTTTGGATGCAAGAGCCGCATGCTGTCACAGTTTGCAAACGAGTATCTGACTGAAGGAGGTTTAGTAGAAGTGAATGCATGGAGAGCCAAGGTTACTGCTAAGCAGATCTTGACTTCTGTATTGAGCTCTCTATTCGGAATTGAACCAAGTAATTTCAGGTGTGCGACATCGCGCCAGTGTATTGGGTTTATGCCATACTTGCTGGCAAAACAACTGGTCCCAGCATGGCATGCCAAACTGTATGCTCCTGCTTTCATCTGAGCAATGCAAGTGCCATGTAGAAGCATGTCCACTGAGGCCTTGATCGACCGCATCGCGGCGGAGGATGGGTCAGCCGCGTGGGTCAATTTGGTAATTCATAGTTTGGATGCCCGTTTTCTACGTCAGCATGAAGAGCATGTAGCGCTGTCTCGGCTCGCAGCATGCCGTGCAGTCCGCATGATCGCATCTATAGATCACCCCAATAGTGGTGTACTGCATGACTTTGATGTTGCGCAACGATCTCAGATGTGCTGGCACCACGTGCCAACAATGCTACCATTGTGGAGTGAGACCTGGGAGATCGAGCCGTCCATACAGCCCCGGCAGACTAATGAAGCTCACGTAGATGCTATCCCTGTGTTGCAGACGCTTACACAGAACTCCCAACATGTGCGGCTCCGCACAGCGTTCCCATGTGTTGAACAGTAGCAATGATCAGACGGTGGGGCGTTTATTCTACTGCCGCTGCAGGTTTTCTGTACACTGATCACGGTCCTGCTGGGAGAGATTCTGTCAGATGACGATGAAATCGTTGGCGTGACATATGAACATCTGTTCCGTGTGTGTCGCGAGAGGCTCCTGGTCAGTAGTGACGAAACTTTGAAGGCACACTTGACAGAGTACAAGGATCATGATCTGTTGAAGCGAAGAAAGACTCCAGACGGAGCAGAACTGCTATATGTACCACTGCCTGTTCCAGAATTGCAGCGCCTCCTTGAAGAATTGCAGCTGTCTGTCTCCAACACCTAGTCCTCTACGCACATGCGTGTTTCTGTCAAGTCCGTCGATGCAACTTGGGGCCTGGCATGAGAATTCCCAATCAGTGTAATGATTACTTGTGACTTTTTGCGTTTATGGCATTTATATTGAGGTGCATGCCTTTTTGCACTGTCATACTGTGAAAGCCTAGTACGTTAAACTTCAGTGCCGCGTGCTCGAGCCATTGGAGACGACACATCCCGATTTCATGCACATCTGCTCATGTTGTTCTGGCGTTCCCTATACATTATTTATTGCGGTTGTCTGGATGAGTAGTGCATACTGCGTGAAACTGGCTCCTGGCCGTATAGCAGTGCATATAATAGCAGGACTGCGTACGTACGCCAATGTGTCCAAGCTATACCCTGGGCCAATGAGCGCCTTGAGTAGTCTACACGCGCTATTCACTGTATCCTTTTGACGTATCGTCGAGAAGTTTCGCATTTCGAAGCCCTGCAGTGCGCTGCAGCGCGCTGACTCGGTGCGCTGGCTGGGAGCGCTCGGCTGTGCTACACGTGCATATATGATGGTGACGGTGCACTGCGGTTCGCCGATCGATTGGGCCCGGCTTCTCTTGGATGGTGACGAAATGTAGGATTGTGACATTATCTCTCTGGCATTCCTACGAACGCTTCATAATCGGATGAGCGGCCGAAACGTAGCTTAGCCTGATATTGTACATGGCGCCACGAACGCGTCGCAAGCCATCGGCAGCTTTGTCTCACTGCATACGCGTTTCTGAAAGGAAAAATGTTAAACGTTCACGTAGACCTTGCTGCTGCGGATAAACCCATAAGGTAGGTAGGTCTCGGTTGCAGGTGGTGCCTTGTGTGCTGGGCTGTACACGGCATGTTCAAACGCCAACGATACACCGACATGAGACCTTTCCGAGGTATGTTGATTCGATAAAGTAATCAGTAAGGAGTACTTTTCGACTCGCCAACGGCTGTGTGCGTGAGATCAGGACAAGTGCAGGCATGGCTGACAAGAGAAACGACGGTTGGATTCTGCTGGCGCGATTCTGTCGATCTCAGGCAATTGCTGTGCTGATAGGCGTTGTTTTTGGGTACCTAATTAGCTCAAGCTTATGGCATACTTCTCAGTCCAGCTCAGTGGGGATGCGCCCACATGCAATGCCAGCATGCACAGGCGACATCCAACTTGCGGACAATGCCCTTGTCATCTACAGTTTCTTTGATGGAGACGAAGTTAGCTGGGGCAATCTTGAATTTTTCTTACATCAAGGGATATCCCAGGGCGATGGTGCACAGTACATAATTGTGCTCAATGGCATGACGTCATTACATGATGACAGGCTTCCACAGTTACCCGCCAATGCCCGTTACGTGCTTCATGAGAACGAATGTTATGACTGGGGCACCTACACCTGGGTTCTTGAGACTTTGGTAGACCCAAGCAGGTTCAACTGTACGCACTTCATCCCATGCTGGTGTCTCGTGGTCATTCGATTTCTTGACTGCCATTACCTTAGTGGCAGCACACACGAGCGGTGAGGTCTTCAGAAGCCCACATCTAAGTAGTTTCTGCAGATTTCCTATTCATCAACAGCTCAGTTCGAGGACCATTACTACCCTGGCATGCATCTGGGCACCACTGGACACGCATGTTTACCCAGAAGCTGAACGAACGTGTCAAGTTGGTTGGACCAGCAATATCATGTGAACATTTCTGTCTGATGGAAAGCGTGCCTGACGGTGGGAAGCGAAAATCATGCCGTACGAACGCACATGTGCAGTCAGTTGCAGTGGCTACTGACCAGGCATGCCCCAAACTGATCGCCATGCTGTGAATCTGGCAGCCGTGTTATGTGCCACCTGCCATAGCTGGTCATGTCACACGTGCAATGTGCCCGTATTAGCACGATGACAGAAATCAATGATACACAACAAAGCTGGGCTGCTTCAACGATACCAGTCTGGCATAGCCACGACAGTGTGTTTTCAGAATGTGGCCATGTGCTTGAAAGTTGGCGACCCTGAACCTGGCCCGTCATGGTGTAGGTCGGCTTGCAAGTGCTGAAGAGGTCGGGATATGTTTTGCGGTGCCACAAGGACCGCTTTCAGGCAGTATATTTTGGAGAAATTGGAGCAAGCCTCGCAATGTTCGAGGCTGGATACACAATTGATTCGTTTTTGACACGGTACCAAGGTGTTGATTGGCGTGACCCAGACAATTGGGAATGCAATCATGCGCTCTCTCCTATAGGCAAGCGCACATTTGATGGAGTGACTGTGTCTGCTTTGGAGGCGGTATTTCCCAAGTTGAAAGGATCCCTGCTGGAAAGCGGACTGCATTCTCACTTTGAGGCTCTGAAAATGTCTGAATGGATATCGATGCAGGTATTCGCGATCTGATCAGTTCAATGTCAATCATTGTCAGAACACCCTTAATGTATTATTTCCTGTGTTGCCAGCTGCTAGCTTCCAGCAGCTCGATCTGCACAAGCAACAGGACATTTGGTCACTTCTATGACAAAGCAAGTTGAAAACAAGTTTCATGTCTCTTGTTGCAGGCCACAGAGCGAAATATAACAGACAACTGGTTCATCACAGATGGTGACCAGGTGCTGGCAGAGGACATGATTATTGCTGAGCAGAAAGGTCAGGGGTGCTTTGATTGGACATATTACAAGAAGAAAAACCCTGATGTGGCCCATCTCTCCCAGAACCGGATGTGGCGACACTTTCTCACTCGTGGTGCCGTGGAATTCAGGGAACATCGTTGGAAGTGCTCACTGAATTC
The DNA here is from genome assembly GCA_900538255.1 of Ulva mutabilis. Classification (NCBI taxonomy): domain Eukaryota; kingdom Viridiplantae; phylum Chlorophyta; class Ulvophyceae; order Ulvales; family Ulvaceae; genus Ulva; species Ulva mutabilis. The sequence goes on along the minus strand of UNSF01000020.1, from coordinate 1,034,355 downwards.
TGATGACGTCTTGAAGTTACTTCCCACCTGACCGCGGGCATGTTGACAACTTACTCCATGGGCAGAGTACTTGTAGACCTATTGTCGACCACATTATGCAATGTAATCGCCTATCTTGACACATGGTAGAGTGCCTCTTCGTGCCTCTAACTGATCTGCCATTGTCCTGTATGTGGCGACGCTGTGCGCCAGCTTGGTGAGCAGATTCACCAAAGCAATCACCTCGTTACGTTCTAAGTTCAACGCTCCGAGCACTTGACTTGGAGCCAGTCCTTCCCTGAAACAATCATCTGATGCAAAGAGTATCTTCAATGCTGTTGCTACGCCAAGAAACTGCAGCTTGCCCCAAAGCTTGCACTTCTCACAGCCAACACAGTCCATGATGGTTGTGATGTTCTGGAAGTGCACTTGCAGCTGTTCTTTCAGCTGGGCACCGAACTCTCCTTTCCACATTCTGCCGATGTCAAAAGGCAGGTCACAAGCAGACTCCAGTGCCGGACTGCTTAAAATTTTACCCATCAGCGCCTGTAACAAACGCCTGGGTGATGGCAACGGGGTGGAGGGGGGGGGGGGGGAACTCTCTGGGAACATGCTGCCCCCTCTAATGCAATTGTACATGCACTACTACATGCATTGATGACGCAAATTTTTATGTAGGTGCGACACTGATTGCCGTGAAGAAAAGGCAATGCAAGTGATCTTCTGTCCATTGGTACTGAATCAGTAGGCTGGCAAAAACATTTGTGACACAACCTCCACATGCAGATGCTAAGCATTGATTGATAAGCCTTCATGATCTTGGAGGACAGAATGTGGGGTGCATGCATACCTGTGTCTTAACATCTTCTTCCACCATGCCTGTAAAGAAGTGAACCTGCTTCAATGCAGGTGCGGCGCGGGCAAATGCTCTGAGAACAAACAAGTAGGCAAAGTACAGATTCCGAACATGATCGCAGTTTCCAGGGTCCGCCATCCTCTCTGAAAAAAGGGCGAAATTGGGCCCCCAAACATTAGCGCTTTCATCTAGCAGATACTCACGGATCAGGTGCATGCTGATAGAAGCATGGACACCGGAAATGATGCGATAGAAGACAAGTGACTCTTCATTGCAGCCATTGTGTGCGTGAACATCCTTGAAGCAGTTCTGAGAGTAAATCGCGTTCCAGATCCGATGTGCATGCTCCCCCTGCAGTATGTACACGAGTGACCAAGCCAAGACCAAGCCAAAGGCATCACAATTTCGGAAAGATTCAGTCGAGGCACCTAGATGGGTTGGACAATTTCATACAATAGTAATATGTATATCTTAAGACATGTCTACCGGTGTTCCACACTGAGTGTGTATCAGGGGGGCCTGAACCTCTGATTCCTGAACCACAGCCACCAGCGGCGCGCGCGCCACAGTGTTTTGCGACGGCGAGCATGCATGTTGGATCAGGGCCCGCGAGCGTGGCTCAGGTTCCCGACCTTAGCCACAGCAGGATCGACAAACTCCCCGCGGTGATCAAGTGCCCACCGAGGTCCACCACGTGCCCGCTAGAAAAGAAAATTTCTAGCAGGGAGTGGCGCAGCTCGATGGGGATCGCAGGGCGGGAGCTGTGCCACTGGTGCAGCTGTGAGCCGATGTATATGCTTGTCGTGCTCCGGCTGTTACAGATGCCAAGACACTTCGACTGTGGAATGCATGCCAGTGTGACATGATATACCCCCGGGTTATCGCGGGTGCGGGAACCCGAACAGTACTGCAAACAAAATCACAGATATGCTGCAGAATCTGAGCATACAGCGGACGAGATAAGCGCTTGGTGACTGCGCGAGCGTGCGCTGATACCGTGCAGGCAATGACAAAGGGCCCATGTGCGGTCGACACACACCGTGTACCCAGTGTAGCGCTCAGGATTGACAAGCAAGTTGATGTACGAGTACTCAACATCACCGTCTGCCTCAGGAAGCCATGGGTTGTCCAGCCCTCTCCAGGAGCTCAGTGATGTCAGCTGAGCCTCTGTGGAGTCACTGATTGACCTGTTGACTGCAGACTCTTCACTGACTTTATCCACTGCACGGCATCGCGACCATGATGTTGCCGTGGAGCTTGCGCGCAGACATGCCACAAACAGCGCTTATCAGTAGCTGTCTGCCGTGCCATCATGGCGCCACAAAACTTTGCAGTAGACACCATGGAATCGCACAAAGATTCTGGCAGCTGTCAGCTTCTGCCTTCTTCCACGCAGCAGGCACCTCGCTTTCATCACATTCACAGACGCTGCATGCCTCTAGTGCGCACATAGAGTCATCGGGCCAATGCGGGCAGTCGCAGAACAAGTTGACCTTGAAGTAGCGAAAATATGCCGTTCGAGTAGCTTCCTTGAGCAATGCGAGTAAATCGTGATTGCCCACTTCAACCTGTTTGTACTGACATCCTGCAGTCATGGTGCAGGTGGGGCAGAGCACTATCCCATACCGACCTGCTGGAAAGGTTGCCGGAGAATTTCTCAAAAGCAGCATGGAGAAGGAGGGCAAGTACCAGCCCCTGCGTCCGTTTGGCATGCATCCGGAGATCCGACAGGATGGGCCAGTTGAGTCTACAGCCAAGCACTGACGCGTCACAACAGATCAATTCGAGAGTAGCACCCCGGAGATTGCGCAACATGATCTGCACAAGTAAATATGATCTCGCGAGCGTACTTGGCAAAGAGCGCTGACTGGTGAATACCCTGGAATGAAGGGTAGTCGGGCTTGGGTCAGCTGGTCCCATGCACACAAGCGCTGGAGCGACTCCTGCCAGAGTGACAGCGGCGACCAGAAAATAACACTGGCAACGAGGACGCCGATGGTCGCAGAAAACAACAGCGCCGTAGACATGGTCCTGAATGCCACGCTACGACGGATGCGTCGCGATGATCACATTGGGTGAAGCCGCATCGGCACCTCTGTGCAACGCAGAAAGCGAAAATTCTAACACACACGGGCTCCACACTCTTGCTTCAACGTTTCCGACATTTGAACGGCGCGCAGTACATTTGCACAGCATGCTGATACCGCAGCGACGAACTCGCACTGCAGAATGCCGGGCTCAACAGCCGGGCACAAGCACATAGCCTGGGTGACATGCATGTGGTAATGCGATACAGCCCCTGTAGTCATCGGACCTCGCGACGTCGCGCGACTGCAGTCGACTGGCACATACTCGTGCGCAAGCCGATGTTCTGTGCATGAAAGTTTTGAGCGCCAAAAGAGGTTACTCGCGTACGTGTGTATGTATTTTCGCACCCCTTGCCACACGTTTCAGGCACTTAGTGTACGCTTGCCTCCCAAAGCCTTCCCCAAGCCTGTATCCAACCCCTTGTTTGAATTCCGAATCTGAGGTACCAGCTCGTATCGAACGGACTCGTACGGAGATGTCGGAACAAAATGAGCAGCAGGAGCGAGAGCTGGCGCGCTCAGCTTGCGTTTGGGAAGCAACGCTTGAAGGGGCACACTACGGCATGTATGGATTGGCAGCAGGACTTCTGAGCGTCGTTGCGGCGAACAATTTGTCGCCTGGCTTTCGAACACTCAACACAAGCGCAAGAACAGCACTGGTACCTGTCATCGCCCCATGTGTAATTGGTTGCCATTTTGGATAGCGCTGAAATGCACTGCAGCATCATTTCAATGTGTCTTGACCGGATACTGAAATCAAAGGCTCTGGTGTCCAGGCAATATCTCCAGCAGCTTTCCTGTTTGCGTTCTGTGGCGAAGAGAAGCTGGTGGAGTGTATGCGAGAGAAGACTAGACAGCAGTACCAACGCAAAGAGGACTCGTGACATTGTCACGCTCCACTGACCTATACAGCTGAGGATCGCAATTCCCGGGAATTCAAAGCCTTTAACAGTTTATTCAAGATTGGTTGTGGATGTGTGCCGCAAACATTCTCTTGCTCGTACAATGGACGTGTCTGGACCTGACGAGAGCAAGGTCAGTCTAACTGTGCATAATGCTCGCTGTTTTAATCTTCAGTGTATTGGCTCGGCACGAATGGGCATAAGCAAGCCGCCCCGCAATGTATGTTGACGCTCAGCTGGAACTTGAGCTGCCTTGCCAACCGGCAGGCTCATCTCAACTCAGTTGTGCATCACAGCGCAGGTAAAATCTTGACTTCAGCTACGTTTATGCCAGCTCTTCTTTGCCTGCGATAATACTTCATAAACGTGCAGCCATACATAGGTGCGACTGGGCAGTGCTTCAGCAACAGTGATAGCTGGGCGCAGGCTCAGAGACTGTGAAGGAAGACCTATTCGCATACGCCAGCAGATGAATTGGCTAAGATATCACGTACCAAAGCGCATTATCTATCCTAATCAGAGCACTCGCTACAAATTGAAGCCACACACAGAGCTCCGGGAACGCAATGATCAGTAACTTCAACATCCTAAATCATAGCTGCGTGCCTCTGGATCGCCACGTGCGCAGTGCAATTATCTTTCAGGGTGGCTGCTGCCGAATATATGAGTGTTAGCGCGCATTTGTGTGCGACAGTCCATTTTAGGCGAATTCATCCAGGCAGCGTGCAGGTCACATCGTTTGCGGAGCACCACACAATGTCTATGTATACTGTACTGCCGCCAAATCACTCCTCAACTACGATTTTCGGCTGAGAATTACCCAATACAATAGCCTTTATAGGCGCTTCTGAAGGCACTTGTCCGATGTAAATGGCCGTCTATGTGTACCTGCTGTGATGGCAGGCAGCATCCTCTAGCCCCATGCATGATCTCCACGGGATCCCACGAAAGGGCGCTCCCCATGTGCGGCCAATTAGATGGTCAACATCTGATTGGTATACGATGGTGCGTCCACCAGCTGATTTGAATACGAATGTCAGCCCTTATGAGTAATTCAGACAGACAGCCTTACATTAGATGACACACCTCAACGAACAAGTCACACTACTGAATTCAGTCGTCATCTTCCCGTGTATCACTTGCAGATCCCTGCATCACTGCTGCTGCTGCAATTTGCAGAATCACGTATGTCCAGTACAGATGGAGCAACCACAGAGTCACCAGCATTCCAGTAAACATTTCCCAGTGAGGGAACTGTGTGTGACCATGGTCACCAATGACCGCGACAAACGAATCCCAGTACACCGACCAGATGACCCATACTGGGAAATACACCACTCGCATCGCTATCCAAATGACCGCAAAGCAAACAAACAAAACATTTGTCATTGTTTCTTGTCCAGCGTACTTGGCTAGCTTTGCCATCTCCAGCGGCGAGTCGCACACATCATGGAGAAACATGATGACAACACCGACCTTGGTGAAGCCCAAAACATATGAATAGCCAATAAGCGCAACTGTCACAAGATGGTGTAGCATCGTTGCCCAAAAATCCTTGCGCTTGGTTTCGAAAAGTACGCAATATGGTACAGCATACATGTAGTATGCCATGTCAAGAGCATAGGCGAATTTGATTCGTGCTGTTGCTTCGTACTGGCAAGGAAGCCTATCGCATAGCGTCCAGAGCTGAGAAACATCCCTCCAAAATGTCTCATTGCTGAGAGCATAGGTTGAGCCAGCTGTCAGCAAGATGTATGCGATGCACTTCCACGCGGATTCTTGGAACTTTTCGAGCTTCCTTGCTGAAGACTGCTGCGGCGCATCGTCTGACTTCTTGGGAGCTTCTATTTGTAATAGCCGTTTACCAAGAGGCTGCAGGGCCAGATGCTGTGTGAGACCCTTACGCCACATGTTCGGTGCCAAATCATTTACTCAGTCGGTGGAGCATCCATGCCCGCAAATGTTACCCAGACATGCCAATGGCCCCATGCTGTCTGAGGATGCTCACCGTGAAGACTGCATGGTGCAGGAGCTTATGGACTGAAGGAATTACGAATGCAGCGAGACAGAACGACAAAAGGACTGTTCCATCGAGCTTTGATCTAGCCCTGGCAAGATCTACGACCTTCGTGTCGGAGTCCATGAGGCGCCTACGCCAGCGGCGCCCGTGTTCCAGCAAACAGAGAAGGTGACCTGGATGCTGTCCTATCCGCTTTACAACAGCTGCATTTCATAACCCAATAACTTGAGGAAGAGGTTCCACTCTCAGCGATCTGCAGCATACATGACGTCGTGGCCGATGCGTGCTGTTGTGACGCTGGGACACCTATCGACACTGCCCTGCGCTGCGCAGCTGCGCAGCTGTATACATGTACAGCTGTAAGTCTGGTACGTGCCCCCAGCTGCGCAGCGCTTAGCTGTGCGTACGCGGCCTGTGCAGGCCGCGCAGCCCGCTCGCCCATTACGCCAGGTGCCCAGTGGCCCGAGTAAAACTGGTAATCATTCACACAGACCCTGCAGAGACGGCCCTGAATTGTGTTTCATGAGAATCACTTGTGGACACTTGTCCGGCATCTCACCATGCATGTGGTCTTCAAATTTGTGGCTGCGCGCGCAGCTGAGCGCGCAATGGATCGTATTACAGCATGTAATGCATGGGTTTGCTGAGGTCACGAACACGCATGTGTGTTGGGCACTGCTGTCTACACACAGAGTGCTCCGCCTTGTCTACACACAAAGTGCTCGAGTGGGGCCAGCTGTAGTGGGGGTGCTGCTGTTGGGGGTTGGTGGTGGCCGGGTTTGCTGGGGTGGGCGGTAGTATGCAGTGTGGCTGGTGACTGCTGTGTGCGGCTGTGACGTGGGTGCCGTGGTGGTGGGGTGCGGGAGTGCGCATATGTGTGGATGCGTGGGTGTGGTTGTGTCGGCTGTGTCGGTTCGTTGTGGCGTTTCACCTGAGACAGTTGCTGCTTGTTGCTGTTGTCTGCTTTCGGGGATTTTGGCCGTCTGCTTTCCTGCTGTTGACCTCGCTGCCGGGCTATTGCGTTCATCTCCGTGTAACACACACATGCATGCACTCGATCTGACCTGCGTGCACAGTTAGTACAGACACACACAGCTTGCACGCTGGTCTGGGGCATTTACATCCTGCACTCTAGCAGATGGCCACCATCTGACCATTCACGGGTATGCACTGGCATTTCCGGTGATTTTCCCCACCCGCCATCTACCTGGGGCCAGGTAGTGTGCTTCCACCCGTGGGGGGTTAGGGCCCCTGTAGCTGGGGCTCCTGACTGAGCAGGTCCCGAGCCTAGCGTTGCACTGCTCCTCGATCACGAGAGCATGCACAGCCGGGAGCCCCGAGCTGCCATGCGCACGAACAGAACCTTCCAGAAGGTTAGTCCCGAACAGCGCGGCTGCGGGGTGTTGCGGTGTCGCGGTTTTCCCCGAGGAGCCCCTGGTTCCACACCTGGATTCCAGGTGAGTCGACATAGCGAGGTCAGCATGCAGGTACCACTGACGGCGTGAATGCAGGTAGGAAACTACAGCTTGCATAGAACTCGATCCGTTGCATGTGAAAACCTAACGATGGGGTCCAGGCGAGCATGTCTCCTCGACAGTCGCGCTGATACTGACCAGGTGCTTGATTCAAGGCTTTCGACCGAATTGCACCGCTAACGCCGTTTCGGTACGCTAGTAGAGCTCCCAGCCCGTCCTCATCCACTTCGAAACCATGCGGGCCACCGCACAACTTAACCCAACCTTTCGTCCATGCCGATCCTCACCTCTGCGGGGCTCTGCTTGCACCGCTCTGAAGCCGGTACGATACATCGCGTCAGGGTTGTTCTGTGGGGATCCTCGTTTATACTGGAATGGCTGAGTGGTAACGTCCAAGCGATGAAGCGCGCTGCTCGATAAGAAACACAGGACGCCTACGTTTGTGTTACTGTACCATGATCATGTCGAGTGATTGCTGCCGTGGCCGAGCTGTAGTTCGACACTGGGCTCGCAATTTCTCGTGCTGGCGCAGAGAGGCTGTCGCAATAGCATGAACCTATGTGGCTCAAATATTGTTCTTACCAGATTTACTGTCATAATAATGCAATATTTACAGCATTCGCAAATTCTGTGAGAACGAGTGATGCACCACCATCCCGCCGCACCAAAGCCACCATGCAAGGTTCCCACAGCAGCAATACGTGACATGCGTGCAGAGCGACATTGCCAAGTCAGTAGCTAATGGGATGCTGAGCGTCGCCGCTGCCGCAGCTTTACTGCTTGTCCCTACGGCTGCACCCCCACAGGTACTTTCTCCAATTGGAATTTGAACTCCAATGCTCATGTATGTGTGCAGTCAGTTAGGTTGCATCGATGACATTCGTCGATCCACTGTGATATGTCTACACTGCGCCAGGCGTTGATCCGAAGCGGCAGCTGAGCTGAGTATCATCGCATCACAGCACGTCCAACGGCACGGCAGGTATGGAGGCGTGACCGACAGTGCCTGCTTGCTGCAGGTTGCACCCACTGCACAGGCAATTCTCACAGCCGGAGACCCAGTGAAGAATGCACGCGCTATTCTGCGTAATGCCCTCCCGGTTGACAACAAGCCCATCCGCAAGATTGCCCGCGAGCTTGAGTCCATATCTGAGGCCCTGCGCATCCCTGGTTCTAAGGCCTTTGGTCCCGTGGCACGATCAGTGAGGAGTGCAGAGAGCACGCTTGCCAACCAGCTGGGCACGATCACCAAGGCATTTGCGGATGACAAGAAGCAGGGGGGGCTTGAGGCGATTGAGGAGCTCAAGTCCGCTTTCAAGACCCTTGATGCTGCAGTGGAGTCAAAAGACAAATCTGACATCTTTGCAGCACAGCAGGTCTGCCTGCAGTATGTTGGTGAAATCCAAGAAGCAATGGTGAAGGGTTTTCCGTTTGAGGTCCGACTGACCGCCTGCTGCACACACAGCACTGCCGTGCATGCTGCAAGGACTGGTAGGTCATGCAGATCCTTTGTAACAAATCAGATTGGTCATTTCGAGGTTGGGAGGACTGTTGCAGGTCCCGAAGGAATATGATGGATACCCCCAGCTGCTTGGCCGTGCCACCGTAGAAATGAGCTACGTGCTGAATGAGTCTCGGGACAGCCCCATCCCCGTAACACGAACGATCACGATGGTGCTTGACGGCTTTAACGCGCCAGTGTCAGCAGGCTGCTTTGCAGACCTTGTCAAGAAACAGTGGTACGATGGCATGGAGGTGCAGCGCGCAGATGGCTTTGTGGTGCAAACCGGGAAACCCACAGGGAAGGGTGAAGCATATGTGGACCCGGCCACTGGCAAAGAGCGGAGGTGTGTGTACTGCATCATCCCCCCTCTCCCAACCCCTGTTGCAGGAAGTAACTGCATCAGTGTTCGGCTCTTTGCCCAGCATCACAGCTGTATTGGAAGCGACCTGTCTAGCCTGTCAACTGAAGCTTGAATACGGATGGGCACAGAAGCAGGTGCAATGGCATGGAATGAGACAGCCTGTGAGTTTAGGCTCAGATTTCAGATTGGCCAGGTGTCATACTCACTGCAGCGGCAAAAGGAGCACGCACAGCTGTTCTGACAGCAACCTTCTTGACTGTAATTACAAGAAATCTGAGTATCACCAGGTGTGCTGGTGTGTAGAATCCCATTAGAGATTAAGGCTGAAGGCCAGAAGGTTCCTCTGTACGAGGACTCATTCGAAGACATCGGACGGCCAAACGACCAGCCTGCTCTGCCATTCAACGCATTCGGCACGCTTGCATGGGCCAGGTCAGAGTTTGACAACAACTCTGCATCAGCACAAATCTTCTGGCTGCTCAAAGAGTCAGAGCTAACGCCGTCTGGAGCGAATCTGCTTGACGGCCGTTACGCAGTATTCGGATACATTGTTGAGGTATGCTGCTACCCTGGCCGATTAATTCTGCATGGCATGGATTATCTATGTGGGCTGCTCAGAGTCTCTAGGTATAAGAAATCATGCACAAGCCTGTGTTGACTTAAGTGTCACCTTGCCTGCCATGAAGGGCCAAGAAGACCTGCTCGAGATGAAGGTTGGAGACAAGATCAACTACATGAAAATTGTGGACGGGGCGGACAATCTGAAACTCCCCAAGTAAGTGTTGCACAAGTGCAGCATAATTAAGCAGCGGGCGTGAAGCCCGCTACACAGCACCAATAGCCTTTTGTAATAGAAGACTGGAATTAGAGTTGGCGTGAAGAAGGATCATTGTAAGGCTGCATTGATTTAATCATGGTGTTTGCGTTTCAGACATCGCATTTTCGGCTCAGCCAGCCTTGCGAAAACCATTTTTGTGGTAAAAACCGAACTACTGTTCAAAACGCACCGCAAACACTTGTCACATCCTATACATGATATAACGAGCAATGTAGCGTCCTCAGACTCACGTTCGTGGGTGCGGAGGGTTGCGTCTGGGGGCCTGTGGTCCGTGTCTAGTTGGAAATGCACCCAAGCTACCTCCCCACGCGTTGGCCGCGGTGCCATTTGAACAGCCCTGGCCATGGAGAACATGCGCGCCAGGCACCACAGCCATCCTTTTTGCATAAAAGAGCAGCTGATAAGCAACAGTAAGCACATTACACATCAATTTCTTTTTGGTACATAGCCCAGCGAACATGAATCGCCCGCTGATTCTCAGCGCGCATTCTCTTGCACAGCGGCGAGGTTATCGTCAGGCTGCGTGTCGCACTGAACGTCGAGTGGACCAGTAGGTTCTCTGTCATTAGTACAGTGTGCTCGGCATCGAAAATCGAGAAGTCATCATATGCAGTTTAATCTAGAAGGCAAGCGCTCACCTCGAGCAGTCCCTCGAATGGACGGAAGCTCTCGAGCACCATGCAAGAAGTAGACACACAGTGCACACTACTTCTGTATCCGATATGAAGGCTGAGCTCACTCTTCAATTCAGTTTGAGCTCAGCTCAGCACTCTGTGGCACTAGTGCCTAGCGCTTCCAAATGCAGATGTTCCAATGCACTAGCAGCTCTGATGTTGAGCGGGCATGCCCTATACAAGCGAAGCCTAGTGTGGCATCTGTGTCACCTGTATGGCTAGTGTGTCACCCAATCTTGACGATACATCTCAGTCTGAGGGTGAAACAGTGTTGTGGATTCTGAATCAACGTCATCTGGTGATACAATGGATGGTCAGCATGTTGCTGGTCCGTCTGCTAGTGTGTTGAGACAACAGAGTGCAGAGGGTGGTGATGAAGGCGCTGCTGGACCACGGCAACGGCTTCATCGGGCATGCCATGGCCCATAGTAGTGGCTGGAATTGCCAGCCACTTCTATTGGCCATGGCATTGGCATGTTGGCATGTATTGGCCCAACGCTCATTCAGTCTATTGAACAGAAATCATTGACTTCAGGTACCCGTATACACGCATGGTTAGCTGACTGCTTGTCCCGTTTGTTTTCTGCACTACAATGTCTGCAGGCCTGGCTTGTATCAGTAGGTGCACACCGACGCAGCTGTGCCACAGTATGCATGCAGCAAGCATGGACAAAGCTAGCTAGCCACGCCACCATAGCTATGGCACTAGACACCACAAATAAACATATGATGCAATACAAAATGCTGTATGATCAAGCATGACCTTATATGAGTGCCGTGTAGCGATTTCTGCTTCATTTGCCCGGTACACATGTTTTTACAATACTGTTTTTTTGTTGTAGAGGATCCAATTAACGCAAGCACCATGATCAAATCAATGCAGCCTTACGTTGCCATTTTCATTTTCGCCAGCGTAGAATGTGATCACCCTCTTGATGGTTGATGGCCACTATGATCGGGCATTTCCTCCCTACCCCATCCCCGTTGAAGCACAGTTTATATTCCACAAACCAGCGAAGTCATACCACAAACTCCAGACACGCCATGCCTCACAGCAACCCCCGTATGCAGTCTGCCATGCCACCTCCCTCATCCAACATCCCAACCTCCCGTCCGTCTCGCAACCACCTCCCTGGCCTGCGTGAGGCTCGCAAGTTGTCGGCGGCCAACAAGGAGGCATGGCTCAACGAGACCATGACACGCCCTGAAGTACCGCAGTGGATCAAGGACCGATACCAGTTTGAAGTGTCACACCAGGGTGAGCCTTGTACCATCCACCACCTCGCCGCCGAATGCCGCAAGGAACTGAAATATTTCTTGCCGTACACGCCTGCAGCGGTTGGTCCTGCAATGGCGATCAGGAGCACATTGCGACATGTACGGTTACATCGAGGGGCTCCGATCCAGTGCACCAAGCGAACGTACAACTAGAGTCTAGACTCACATGCTACCCAGCAGATGCGAGCCGGCCAGGCGATCACCTGGCACGAACTGCGCACCCGTGAGCCGTGCTACCCTGGACATGGTCGTTCTGATCACAAACCCGTTTCCTTTCACTGTCGCCGCACTTAACTCCCGCAAGGAGTTCTCATTGCGACATGTAAGTGTCACAACGATATGACTTACACTATGCTCGTGGTTGAAGGGGGTGGCCCGAGTGAAGCTGTAGGAATTTCTAGATACATGTGTTCCGGTGAGTTGAGAGCAAAGCAACTACAAACAACTCTTCTACACTCGCATTTACTCCTCTACACTCTCATTCATTTCAACGCCTGTGGTTCTTTCTTTTGCTTCTTCTTAAGGGCAGCTACTGCACTGGGGGGTGGAGCCTTGCCCGCGGCAAGCAGTGCTTTGGCTTTCCGCGCAGCAACAGCCGGACGTTTGACAGCCCGTGCATTGCCCTTTTTTGACATAGCCAATGCACGTGTTTTGGCGGTGGCAGCATCAGTAGATTTCTTCTTCTTGACCCCAGCTTTCGAATGCTTCTGACCAAGAAATTCTGCATAACAGCAACAGTGAAGCAGGGTTGGTAGAGTCGTGCACACACACAGAACAACTAAATTGTGCATGGTTCAAATCAGCAGGGTTGCCTGCAGCTCCTCACATACCGTCACTCTTCTTGTCAATGCGCCTGGGCGCGGGCCGCTTCTTGGAATGTTTCGCTGCACGAGCCTGAGCACTGCCGGCAGTGTGAAACTTTTGAACACGATTCACCCTCATCTTGCGACCCTTGCACTCAGTGCCATTGAGTTGCAGAGCAGCCAGCGCAGCTACCTTTGATGTGAACAAGATATATGCAATGCCTTTGCCTATCCGAGTTTTGCCATCCCTCACCACCCTGACTGCTTCGACTGAATTTCGTAGGTGTGTCTCCTCGTCGCCAGTGCCAAACACATCAATCAATTCGTCCTCCTACAAAGCGGCATGGGGACGATGAGGAACGCAGCCGATCCTGTATTTGAGCTGTGTACTCGGAAGTGTGTCAGGCCACGTTTCGGAGCTTGCCCTCCCACGACGGCGGCTCATACCTGGATATCTAGAGCCAAATTTCCAATGAACACGGACCGAGCTGGTGGGTAATGTGCTGTCGCAGGAGTGTCTGCACTGCGTGGAGCAGCGATGTCCACCCGAAGATGGTGATGTTGGAAAATTGACATATTGGCAGCGCATGCCGCATTTGCATCCTCACGACTGTGAAAACGTATGAATGCGTTGGCTGACATGCCACTGGCATTGACTTTGCCAGCCTTGATCTGTTGGGTGCGAGGCATTCGGCTCTCGTTGTCAATTGGAAGGCTTCGCAGTCGGACCGTTTCGATGGTGCCATACCTGCACCGCGTGAAGGGAGTCTGACGTTGAGTGGCTTTGAGACGTGTTTGTGCAGGGCACGGTACACATGTCCAGTCCACTTGCAGCATCAGCGCATATCCAGGACAGGCACACTTTGAAAACAGAGCCTTCAAACTTGATTTCTTGGTATCAGCTGGAACATTGCCGACGAAAACGGTGCGCTTTGTCGCGGCGGGGTCCTCAACTTCGTTGTGTTTCTCAGAGTTGCTTGACCGCTTCAGGTGGGTGTTTGGATCCTCGGCTAACTTGCGCCCCTCAGCATCGCGTGCCGTATACATGTCCAGCCCCGCCTCACCTTCGGATACGTGTATTTCTGTTTGATTGCGTGGCTGAATCTGCGGGCTGTTCTGACGCGGGGGTTGGGTGGCACGACAGGATGGGCCGTCGCGCGTGTGCGCACTCGAAGCTTGTGGATTTCTTTCCGGCACTGCTGAGCTCCCTTCATGTTGTTCCTTCCGCTTCGAAGGGGCTGCCGTGACTACAAGGCAGCAAGATTGTGACACATATGCGGTGGACAGGGGTGCGCCATCATGACCGGATGCGAAGGGCTACCAAAGCTTCCCCCCAGGGGCGCAAGGTGTGACAGACGGCGTACTTCGATGTGGTGAGCCATGCACGGCTTTTCCTACTCTGTATGTATTGGAGTCTGAAAACAGCTTTGACGACGTCTCCGACGCATTCTGAAACAAGTTCGCGAACAGCGACATCTCTTGAGAAAATTATAGAACCTCTATGGGGAGCGCTACCGCTCGTCTTCCGCTGAGTGGCGGCGCAGGACGAGGGCTACAGGTCAATATCGATCAGTGACGGCGAACCAATTGTGCTGCGTCTTCATTCGGTCGTGCTGTAAGCACAATGTCACCACCAGAGCATGTCAACTCATTTGATGCCTCGCGAGATGCGAAGGCAGAACTGCAGTGCATAGGCGCCGGCGACGTTGAGAACAATATCACGCAGCTGCTCGTAGCCGTGTGTGGGGCAATGCATTGCAATGCGCTAGGAGCGGAAAACCTTTGCCACTCATACGATCGCAGTACCATAATAGTCCCGCGTCGCGACGAGCTCCTCACTTCGAGATACGTTACAGAGCTCCTCACTTGCCACAGGCCTCATGTCACGTAACGGTGAGCTGCTACGCCTCGGCTCAGCGAGATCTTGCGCGAGTGCGCGCCCTGACAGCTGGGAAGGCCAGTGGGCACGCCGCGCGCAAGCCGATCACACAGCGACGAGCAGTCGCATACACAGAAATGTCCGCAAATAACTCCAAATAGTTGCCCATATGTATTGTGTTGTTCTGCGCGTCTGAGGCTTGCGAGGCAATCGACTTTGATAGCTCCAGTGTGCGCTGACAGTGTTCTGGTTCGCCAAGGCCACACAGCATCATACGTGAGTAAAGAAATACATACAGAGAGCTCATTACAAATGCCTGTGCAAGGGCTGTACAAGCAGGAATTGCCTGAGCATGAGTGCAGGTGCCTGGCACATGGGCCAGCAGCCCAGACTCCGCTGTAACAGTCATGGCTTTGCATCAGGCAGAGAGGCATGTCTGAGGCTAACGATATGGCGAGCAGGATGACTTGCAATTGTCGTGTTGGGCCAGCTCGCATGCTGCGGACGCTTGGACAACGAGTTCCACGTTTATTAGTTGTCAGAACAACAGAGACCATACTCAGATGGTAACAGGAACAATACCACAAACAACAAATCGCCTGAGCCATCTGTCAATAAGACTGGGGCAGAATAATGAACAAACAAACAAGATTTCTTCAAGAGTCTGCAGCTTTGCGCTCTTCCCGCCAAAAGACAACGTTCCCCATGCGGTCCACAGTGGCTGCCACAGCCGCATCTTCGTCTGACCTGGGCGCCCAGGCAACACACGTCACAGCATCCACATGATTGATCAACTTGCTGTGAACGACCCCAGTTTTCATGTCCAGCAGCAGCACGATGCCCGATGATGTGCCCACCGCTATCAGAGAGTCATCTGGGGCCACCGCAGGTGTGCAGCGCTGGTGCCCGATGCACAAAAGCTCTGGGTGCTCGAATCTGTGGAGCACCTGTACAGCATGAAACAAGCATGTATTAAGCAAGTGCACGGCAGCGAATCGCTGAGAACATAGCAGGGGCACTCACCTCGCCATGGTACACATTGGTGACACAGACCGCACTATCCCGGCCAACGCTGACCATATTGAAGGGAAATCCGGTTGAGACGACAGCTACACAAGGCCCGACAGCTTTTCTGTGGACCTGGTCGATGTGCTGAAGCTCAGAGCCAGTGCTGGCATCGAACACATGCAGGGAGCCGTCGAAATGTGCAGACACAATGAACTGACCATCACTTGAGAATGCCACATCTTGCGGTTTGCTCTGGCATGGGATCGTTCGCTTGCAGATGCCGTCTGCCAGCGACCACTCTTTTATCATCCTGTCAGCGCCGCATGAGAGCACAACATTGGACAAGCTTGGATGCTGGCAAATCCCAAGCACGGCATTAGTGTGACCTGCGCTACATGCGTTCAGCCTTAGATGACTCCATCAGGCAGCCATTACGGCACAGCTCAAGCACCCTTGATTGGTGTTCACACACTCTGATATGAGACCGGATTGCGAGTGTGCTTGCGTAACTAGAGATAAACATGAACTGACCTGTCATGGTGAACCTCTGTCGCCCAGTACAAAAATCCCAGACGGATATTGCCTTGTCATTGGATGCTGCCATGACTACTCCCTTATCTTCAGAGAACTGCACGCTGTTAATGCTGGCGGCAGTGTGAGCATTCGGAGGTGTGAGCTCAGTCAGGAGGCTCCCGTCGTCTGCGATCCAAATGCGTATGACACCGTCTTGACCACCAGACGCAGCATAATTTCCAGACGGCGAGAACACGATTTGATTGCAGCCACCTTTGTGCGCATGAACGTGTTTCCGCATCACATGCGCCTGCATAAATGAGCTGTACGTGGCAACAATATTTTTACACTCCGATCCTGCAGAGCCTCTGGCGAGACATTCATATGCATGAACATGGGCACTGCTGAAGGTACAAAGCAGCAATGGCCGCTGGGGATGACAACAGATGGTCGAATCGGTTAGAAGCATGTCTCTTGTACTACTCTTGAAGCTTGCATGTCTTGCAGACCCCCAAGCAGGCCATAAGATGCCAAAGATGGATACGATGTACAGGCGACAGGAACACTTTGCACGAAAGAGGGACAGACACGGCCAAAGACTCAGCGCAAGTGTGAGTAAATAACAGGCCAATCAATTTGCAGCCGATCGTACCGGTATGGGTGCCACAGGCGGATGACTGTACAGGATGTCCATGTCAGGCACAGCAATAACTCCGGCCGCGTGGTCTGGCATGGCAGGCTCGTCCATTGATGCGCCCCTGGGCTGTGGCTGTTGGAACGCAGCTGCACTTCGCAGCACATTGCGGACACTGCCCACAACAGACCCCAGATTGAAAGATGCAGCTGGATTAAATGCGCGCTTTCCACCATAGTGCTGCTCCTCCCAGGCGGACTTCTCAAGGTTGAACAAGCGTTGCATCTCTTGGAATTTGGCAAACTGAATGTATCATGCAGTGTCATGTATCATGACAGCTGCATCATACGGACAGCAAGTGAGGCTGCATTATACTGGACCCACACCTCAGCATTGGCATCATCTTGGGCTTTTGCCAGGCTTTCTGCCCTTTCAATGTAGCGCAGTTTCAGCTCTCGGAATTGGGCCTCTGCCTCCTCCTTCTCTTCCTCTGCCCGTTCTTTCGCCTCCAGACGTGCTTCAAGCTCCTCAACAGCAGCGACGCGCGCTTCTTTCTCTCCCGTCAAGGCGTCTCTTAGATCAGACTTATCTCTTTCAATATCATCAACTTGCGCCTCCAGCTGGATGTTGGTGTAACCGATCAGCGTTGCTCCAAGCTGTTCACATCAGCTTGCTCGTAGCTGGCAACTATACTGCACATGGCAAACGTGAACGCACTTGATATATCTTCGCAATATGTCGCGCTATGGTGGCTTTTGCTTCATCATAGTTTTCTTGCACAGAACCGTGCGTTTTTTGCAACTCATCAAGGTTGTGGCTCAAGGAGCCGTTTTCTGATTCCAGCGCGCGAATCCGCGACTTCAAGCGTGCCTCCGCTTTGATAATCTCTTGGTGCGCTTCTTGTTTAATTTCGCTGATCTCGTATACAAGATCAGCCTTTTCCTGCCTCAACTTCACGTTGATACCCTCCAGTCTACCTACATTTTCCTGCAAAACAGTGGAATTGAAAGCAAATTGGTTTGCTCCACGTGACAGGTGCGAGATGCGGCGTTGAAGGACAAGGCTTGCTCTGTGTTTGACTTCCATCAACTGTTGACAGCGGTTGTCACCGCGACGTAGCGCAGCAAGGACTCCCGCCGGGTAGCAGCGTACGTGTCAGGAAACATATTAAGTACTGCGTAAGTTGAGCTCAGCTGGAGGCACCCTCTGATGGAGAGGCGTACTTCGCAGCTTCGGTTCCGGGACAAAAGCTTGGAGTAGTCGTTGATTGCTGATCCTACATCCGCTCGCGAGCCGTATATGGCCCAGTCATTAATCTCTGCTTGTATTCCTTGCAAAGTAATGACATCTGCTGCTTCTTCACGCATGCTGATCACGTCAGTAAATGCTTGAATGTTTGCAAGCCCTGTCACAGCGACCGTCCTTTCCGCGTGTAGCTGGTGCACATCACGCAAAACCAAAGAGTCTAAGTGAGCTTCGTAATTTGTCAGCAGCGCAGCCGTTTTAGTTTACTGTGCACCACGAAGCGTTTCAGGTGACGCGCTTCCGTGGCGATCCAGAAGTCCTTCGGCAAGATACGAGTGTAGCAAGAAGAAATAGTTGAAGACGTTCTGATCATGTGATAACACTTCAACAAAGTGTCAATCAAGAGCACACCGCACATCTGCCGCTGCAGCGCTGAGCTCCTGCAGCTGCAGGTGCATGCACGTGCAGCGCGATCGATCAATGCCCGTGTGGTGACAGGGGTTTCGTTCGCCGTTCTCCGTTCGCAGAGTAAGGTTGTACAGCTGCAGTGGTTCACGACCTCTGATCGAGAGGCACCCTTGACAGCTGCCGCGGAGGTGGATTTAGCCTACCTCATCGGGGGTTTAATCGATCGGGACATTCCAGATCGGGCTGACAAGTTCGGATTTTGCCGCCAATGTAGCGACCTCACAAATAAAGCAAACTCACACAGACACTGGCGTGTGATGGTGAGTGGGGGGACAAGTTGGTGCGACAAGAGACCGTGTTTCTGGCGGTGGATGAGCATGCCGTTCATGCTACAGCAGTCCACGTTGGAGCCTAAGCCATGGAGCTAAGCATTTTCCGCAAGGCAACCAGTTTTTGCGAATGAGCTGATCTTGGATGTACGCTGACATGTACAAATGGCACTTGTGCATCAGGTCACTGTTCTCGTCGTAGCATCGTGGAGCTCGTGCCTGTGCGGGGGCGCGTCGACTATTAACTGGTAACGTAAACGTTACGACCCTGGATATGCTGTTCGTGGCAGTGCGTGTTATAGCTCACTAATAGAACTCTCCCAGCCGCTCGTAGTGGATGATGCACGCAGAAGTCGCCAATCAAGGGGCAATCATGTTGCCGGAAGATCGCAGACATGCTCCCAGTACCTATGAAGCCGCACTACCATCAGCCAAGGTTGCCAAACTTGAACGTCAGTATGTGGCTAAAGCCAAGAAGCACAATTTATCCCCACAGGATCTCCTTCATGTTTTGCCGCATCGGTGTGCCTCGTTGCGTTCCCACATCAACGTTTCGTTTTCCAACGTTGCGGGATTGTCGTGCGTCGTCCATTGTGTCACTGCATTTACAAACTCAAGACTCCTGCAGAAGCCTGGACAGCCTGCGAACAGCTCTGAATGTCAAGTCCACAGGAAGAACACAGGCCAAAAAGGCAAGCAGTGCCAGAGCTTTTGCAGCTAGTGCTCAGCAAGCAAAGGCAGCCCTTAGTAACGCGCAAACAACACCGGGTGTTGCTGCCTCCTTCCGCCCGGTCCTTCGAGGATTTGCTACAGCCGGTACAGATGTTTTTGCCTGCAGCTTGCTCGTTTGCCTGTTGCCAAACCTCTTCGAACTGCTCTCATGAAATGCTGCGAATTCTTTGTTCTTCACCTGCGTTGTTCCGGTGTCTGTACATGCATCAGGATTGGAATATGATGATGTCAGACCTTGACAGCTGTTGTTGCACCACGTACATGCGTGATTTGCAGATGGGCAGCAAATCCAGGTTCTGCTCAACGAGCACTGTGCAGACCATGGCGACAACTCACAAGATCGTGTCCGACGCTGCACTGAAATTCCTGCAAGCGAAAAAGGCATGTGGATGAAGAATTTGACAATTGCTACGGCGCATGGGGAAGACCTGGCGCGGCAGTGCATTCTGTTATCGACCATGAGTGTTGCAGACTCAGATGAATGTGACCGTCTGTACTCCTTCTCATTGGCAGGTGCGCGGAGAGAGCGGCATTGGCCATGTGCGTGCTGAAATCCGTATGGTCTTGGAACTTTGATCTCATTCTGGTCACAATCCTACATGTGCTGTCTGTCGCAGAACCACATCACTGCCCTTGCTTCAGAATCGGAGTCGGCGGTGATGGGACGCCGTTGTTGTCATGGTCGCGGCTGAAGGCAATGTATCGCCTGCCGAATGGTCAGGTCTGGGCTGAACACGAGGACTTGTGGGATACAGAGGACCTTCGGTCTCATGCTGCTTCAGTAGGCAAAACCATCAAAGGTGCTACTTCAGTAGGCAAAAGCAGTTTGAGTCAAGCATGTTTCCTGCGGCACTCAGTCTTATGGTGCCTCACGCATGCTTTGCTGTATCATGCTTCTTTGTACACTGTCGTGGATTTGCAGCAAGCTTGGGTCTCTCTCTTTCATAGCCAATTTGCAAGTCAAGCGGAGTGGTGCTGCAGACGTGGAATTACAGGGATTTGGAGAAGCGGAGCTTGTTTTAAGCAAGCGCAGAGTGCACAGCAGGGTGGCAAATGTTGAGTACGAATGCTTTGTGTATGATGCTGCACTGCCATCGGGAGGATTTGTGGATTCCCATCATGAGAAAAACTCATATTTCTGGAAGCGAGACGTAGATCCAACGACCCTGATGATGACACTGGTCCATGAGTAGGTGGGGATCGCTGGTCCTCAGCCTATCTTTACCGGGGGCGGAATTGTAAGGCAATCCATGGCTAGTGATAGATCCAGGACAAGCTAGTTAAGACGAGCTGATGTATTCAGGTTAGAAAAGCTACAGAATAGACTTGCTTCCAATGGTGTGCATGGGGTTCTGCTGGCTGTGCCATGTGCAAGGAGGGTGACCGCTGGATAACATTACAAATGTGCATACTTCGTTCAGCCCAAATTTCAGGTCTACCTCAGGTAGCAATCACTCCACCATGGCAAGATCAGTCTGCAGGAATTTTCACAATTGGGTGCTGAATCAGTCTTCAAGGTGTGAGGTGAATTGACAAGGCCTGTAACAAAATTTCCACCAATTGTTGCTTGTGGACAGTCGACGACAACTGCACGCCTCTGATGCTATTCATGGTGTTGGGATTTTGTTATGGCAACGTGATAGCTGGTGATATTTCTCCCCTACTCATCATGTTCTGTGCACTGCATCCACATACAACGACACCGTCCCCTTCTCTACCAGGCAATTACAACGCCACAGCATGGCATAAATTTGGCACCGTGAGACGCGTAGACAGCCGAGCAGATTATACTGTACAAATCTTGACGCATATTTCGTTCCTGTGATCTAGGTTGCAGCCAGGCAGCACTACTGCAGGATCCGGTTGCCTGTTGCATGCAAGCAGATCGGTTTCGGGTCGGCGTGTGCTCAACTGCCAAATGCTGTACCACCAACTATCGTAACACACGGCAGCATTAAGCTGAAAGTTGCGCTTCTGAGGGCTGCAGGTTAGTCCCAGGCTGTGAAGAAGGTGCCCTTTTTCAGGCCCTTTGCAATGGACCATGGCGGAGACGAGACTAAACTGCAAGCACCAGTCCTGCAACACAAGCGGCTGCGTAAGTGTACAGCGGTGAAGAATGTGCTTTTCATGAGTCCCGCCTGGTTTAGCGATTAACACGCAACACCGCGCTGTGTCCCCTTAAGATCCAGGCGCCAAAGAGTTGTTGGCTCTAAAGGCAGACGACGCAAGCACAGAAGAGCTGGGGTCCATCAGATCGAGAAACAGGCACAACACAAGACTTACAGCTTGAGGCTCACAGCTTGAGAGCTGTGGAGTATTGGCCTTGACGGGGTTGGATGATGCATGTGGTGCAAGTGAGATCCATGTTGGCATGGTCTTGCACTGTTGTGTATACAGAGATGTGAGATGACGCCACACCGCCCCTAGATTCCAGTTTCAGAAATTTATGCAGCTGCTGACGGCAGCCATGCTGGGCTGCGCGAAGCGGGCTGCTCTGCGCCTGTCCTGCCTACCGATCACTCTGTTGACTACAGAATGTAGATGACCTGGTCCGCACAATCGCGGCCAGGGCTACGTAATTCCAGTTTACATCAATCGCACAATGCTGCACGAGTGCGTGTTGCTGTCGCGAAAAGTTCCCACACCTAAATCTGCGCTAAACTCGCGCCCGCCTGCTATCACATACCATCCGAGCCCTTGAGCACATAAGCATGAATGCTTGTGACATCCGGTTATCCAGGCGTAACGGCACCACCATCGATCCATGCGGAGTGGCGGGATTGAGTTTTCTGAAACGGGGCGACCAAATGCGATTTACAAGGACTGGAGGATGCGATCGCAGCTGTTGGCCGTCGCGTCGCGCAACCACATCCGTCAATAATTGCAGTGCCCTCCATCGTGACAAGTATGTACGACGTGCGTCTGGCCATCTTGCAGGTCACATGCAAACTGTGTTCGAACGACAGGCTTGCCTATAGTTCGAAATCATGGAGATGACCAAGAAAGCGATTCAAGACCTTTGCAAGCAACACTCCCTGTATCGAACACCCCATCTGAACGACAAACTTTATCTGAATTTTCAAGGATTTGTGAAGATTCAGAATTTGGAAGTCTACACGGGTCTGAAAGCGCTGTTTCTCGAGGGCAACGCATTGTCAACTCTAGAGGGGCTGCCACCACTCGAGGAGCTCAAGTGCATGTGCGTCATTTCTGCGACTGTAAATGAGCTCTTAGCTGCTCGCCCCTGTCGTGGGTAGACACCTCGGCGCTTGCAGGTACTTGCAGCAGAACAGGATCCGCGTCATTGACGACCTGTCGCACTTGCCGAATTTGAACACACTGAACGTCAGCTGCAACGATATACACACCATCGCAGGACTTTCGGGCTGCTCTCTGGAAACGTTGATCTGCACGCACAACTACCTTGAGGATGTGGCATCTGTGGAGCACTTGGCGCAATGCACTCAGCTGCAGACGATCGACCTCCAGAACAACAAAATTGACGATGTGAAGGTGTTGGATATTTTGGCCAGACTACCGAACCTCAAATGTCTGTACTTGAAAGGCAATCCGATGGTCTCCAAGGTGAAGCAGTACAGGTATAACTTCGAACTCTGCGTTTGTATGGATGCCGTTGTGAACGAGTGAGATGCACGCATGCAGTGTTTGTGCTTCAGGCATACTATGATTTCTCGAATCCCCAGCTTGACATATTTGGACGATAGACCTGTGTTCCCCGATGAGCATGAAGTAGTGCAAGCGTGGGCTCGTGATGGGCTTCAAGGAGAAAGAGTCGCACGAGATCAGATCGCTGCGCGCAAGAAGCAACGTGATACTCGCAACTACGAGTTCATGCAAGCAATTCGTGCGGAGGCTTTTAGGGAGGTGTGGACGCTGCTGCTCTGGGTGGCTCCGTTCGCTTTGAGAGATGTAATCGAGATATGCGTCACCTTACGTATGAAGTATATGTGCACAGAAGCGTGAGCGGATTGGATTGCCACCTGGAGACACGGATCCATATTTGGACCAATTCAGTGACTCAGAGTGGGACGTGCCTGAGGACCCTCCAGAGCTTCAGGAAGCAAGGAAGAAGCTGGACATGCACATATCCTGTGCCAGCCAAGGTGTGCATTCTGCTCCGAGCATGTGTGGCTTCTAAGGCGGACATCCAAGGCTGGAAACTCGGCTTGCTACACAGCGCAGTATGTTCCACGTTGTATGAAGGGGTCTCCACTGATGGAAGCGACCGCATCCCAGCTGTGCCAACAGTCATGGAGACGGATCCTGAGGAATACAGTGAGCTTTTGTCCAATCTCGATATGGGATCTGGGGCACTAGACTCTGGCCAGATGAATCCCAGCATGGCGAAGGCTGCTGCACAATTGAATGCGACTCTGCAACGCACAGGCGCTGCGATTGCGGATGCACCCATACCGACACTGGAGTGCCTGGATGCTAGCACATGTTCATCGCTGCATGATCTGGACTAGATCAGCTGAGCCACAGGTCAGACTGCTGCAGTAGCGGCTCCACATGAATCCAGGAGGTCACAGCAGAGTTGCAAGAATACGCAGCGCCATGGACATGGCATTGCATAAAATGGACAACATGCTGGCTGTCCAATGCATTGTAAATGGGCAGTGACGTGATGCTAAATGAGGAAACAATGACAGAATAAAAGTTTGGAGTTGTCTCACACCCAAGGAAAACACGGGCGCTTCGTACGTTGTGGCACTCCACCTCGGACAGTACAGGCGCATGGCAGCATCACCGTGCCCTCCCACTTGCTCGCATTTGGCCACATAACCCCAGGCACCTAAGAATGCAACCTGCCTTGTGCGTGATGTCGGGGTACATGATGTGCGAGCCTGTGTCTCCCAAAGCCATTGACTCGTCTACCAGGACCGAGTTGATGTTTAAATCAGAGACCACAACACTGCTGCTGAAAGAGTTCAGCACAAAGATAATGCAGCCGGAACGCTACACTACAGTACACCAGTTTCGTGAATTTCCGCCAATAGCAATGCATTTTCTCCGCATGCCCAACACGTTGGGATGCAAGTATACGAGTCTGTCGAGGGACGGCTGCCGCCACAGTATTGACGGGGGTCGCTACGCTGGGAAGCCTCCAACTTGGCCGGCTGTGGACGTATCTTTGGGCTCCCGATAGTGGATGAAAACCACTGCTGGACAAATTTGGTTGGCTGCGTTCAGAAAACATTGTTGAGCTTACAGCCCATCGTTGACTTGCTGAGATAGTCAAACCAGCTACACTTGCTCCTCCCCACTGCCTCTACATACATATGTGGGACTAGTGTGTTAGCTAAAGCCGATAAGTCGATCATGCGAGGAAAAAATGTTTTCTTCATCAGCCTTAAATTAAAGTTTTTGGAGGGTCTGATCGGCTGCCAAGCCGATCAAAAACTAAGTACTTGACCACCCACGATCGGCTGTTGCCCGATGACAAAGAACGAAACTGGCAATCTGTGTCGGCTCCATATTATAACCGTAGCCTTTGCGTGCGACGGAGACTTGGCATGCCATGGCTGTGAGGTTATGGTGAGCAAGGTACTCGTTGCGCGTATAAGGTGGCTACAGGGACAAACCACACGAATCCAACAATTGTGGCATATGTCCCCGAAAAAGGGCACAATGTCCCCGTAAAAGTTCCTCACGTGGCACGCCAAGGACCTCGACAGCGCGCAGCGGCAGCATGCAGCACTTTGGTAAACAGCTGCAGGTCATGATGACGCTCTGGCCTGACGCACGAACATACTGAAACGTCAGTTGCTTTAATAATTTAAGTATGATATAATTCGCCCTGCTTCACTAACTTGAACTGCGATGGATGGGGACACAAATGCAAAAGTGACCCGGTTTGCCGCCAGTTCCAGTCGGGCAGGGCCTATCACAGCGACTGCGACAGACACGGCGGTGAAAATAAACGTTAAATCTATAGCTTCAACGCAGGAATTGCAAGCGCAGGAAGTGCAGCGCAGGAAGTGCAGCGCAGGAAGTGCAAGCGCCGGAAGTGCAAGCGCAGGAAGTGCAAGCGTGCAAGCGCAGGAAGAAACAGTCGCGCCACTAGAGTATATAATAGATTCTGAATTCTTGTTGCAGAATGAAGAGGTAAAGACACAGAACTCCACAGCCGTGCACACGTGGCTCCGGGAGCCAATTTTGATTTGACCAATACAAAAGTCGGGCAATGCAGTCATGCGTCCGCCTAAGCTGACGCGGAAAATGAGTACTTTCTGACCTTTATCGTTTATGTGGCCGATGAGTCGAAAAGTCTGGCAGGCAACTAGCTAACACACTGTGTGGGACGCTGCAGTTTATATCGCGCGCTGGACATCACAACGCTTCGGATATCATCACGTGAGATCTTGACGTGAGCCGCTCCTGTTTGTGCTTCTCCCGACAGGTCGAACGTAAAGACACAGCTTGAACAGTGTCAGAGGTTGCAGTACGTGCAAGCACGGGTTGACACAAATCAAAACCGCATTTTCGGAATGGTGTTCTATCGACAATCAATCGGCGTAGCTGTGCCGCCCAAACAGAAAATGAGACTGACACCGCGCTTGCCTCATCGGGCCAATAGACACGCTTATTTCACACGTGAACCAAATTTCAGAAGTCATCAATTTTGCTGAATGCTTGTGAGTACCAGGCCAGTGGGCAGCAGACTTTCATTGCAAGCGTTTGGACGCAGCTCTGGTCTGGCTTGCAGAAAGTCCGCGATCGCGATGGCAAAAGACGCACTTGCCGAAGCCGATACAACAGGCGCATTCAAACGCACAGATGCTACTTTTCGTTCGCAGATTTCGCCTGGATCTGAATTCGAGCCTGAAGGCGCGTGTCTTGTCTCTGCTGCAAGTTATGCCGTTTGTGGCAACTGCAGGCAAGTCCGACTGCACAGCGCACAGTCGCAGCTTAACCTTACCACAATGTACAGTCCGCCGACTGCATATGTAGCAGGACGTCTGCTGATCGCCCCTGACACTGCTGTGGCTGCGGTGATGAGTGTGATGCAAAAAATCAATATCTGTAAGTTGTGGACCGAGCGAGTAAATACGTCGTCTTCATGGGATCCCAGTCGCGGTGTTGCATGTGTAGATCGCCTTTGTTATGCCGCTGTGATTGTCGCGGCTGGTGCACTAACCGCGGGCTTGTGCGGGGTGTGTGCCAACGACCAAGTACGTCGCGACGCGTCGTCATCATACGCGGTCCACGGTCCACGGGTATAATTCGCGGCTACCTGATCATCCGCTGTCTGTGGTGCACCCATGGCCACTCGTTCAAGCGCATGCGCAATTGCATCCAATGCTGCGATCTGCTCACGACGTATGTGTGTCAGCACCTGCTGGTTGGCGGCATACGTATAACGGTGTGTGTGTACCTGCAGCTGGTAGATACGTGTTGTACGTTTCCTACGCTTGTCCGTGGGCAAACAGGTGCCTTGCCACCAGAAATTTGAAGGCGCGTGACCAATGACTTTGTAGTTTGCGCCTGCTCGAGTTTGCCATCATCGTGCGGTTCCATTGTTATGCATGCACAGCTATGAGACAAGCGGAGGGCGGCATGAGTGCTGAACATGCAGGGCCTGCAAGACGCGATTGATGTCAGCATCGTCCATCCAACGTGGCAGCGCACAAGGCCCAATCTTGATGAGCATTATGGTTGGGCATTTGCACATCCAGATGATGAACCTTTCAGCAACCCTAATGGTTATGGAAAGTATCCCCCTGATGGATGCATCCCGGACTCTACAAACGGAGCCAAGTTTGTTCGAGACCTGTATGAAATCGCAGGCAATGATCCAGGTGAGGCTGGCACTGAAACGTGCCACGATTGTACCCTACAGCCAGCAAATAATGCCCCGATCATCTGTGCAATTGCGGCAATCTACAAACGTATACATCGAGGAGCTCCGAGCCTGAGCACCAGGCGTATGTACAGCTGATTCTGAGACGCATGTTCACATGCTACCCAGCGCAGGCGATCCGGCCAGATGATCACCTGGCACAAACTGCACGCCTGTAAGCAAGGTTGTATGTTGATATATACGTACAGGTCTAGTTTTGGGCAGCCGATTTGCTGGTGAGGTTTGCTGATATGAATGACGAGTTGCTTGCAGGAAAGTACACGGTGCCAATTCTGTGGGACAAAAATACGAACATGATTGTCAACAATGAATCATCTGAGATCATCCGCATTTTCAATTCGCAGTTCAATTCTGTCGCAAAAAATCCCAGTCTTGACCTGTACCCTGAAGACTTGAAAGACCAAATTGAGGATGTGAATTCCTGGGTTTATCCATGCATCAACAATGGTGTGTACCGATGCGGTTTTGCCACAGCTCAGGAGCCATATGAGACGGTACGAGTCCATAATAGTTAAGCACAATTGGACCTGCCACAGCATTTTAGCTCTTGCAGCAAGCACTTTGTTGAGGCCGCAATCTACCATAGGCCTTCCAAGAGCTGTTTGCTGCACTTGACAAGGTCGAAGGGATCCTTGGCGAACAGCGTTATGTTGCTGGCAATAAACTGACTGAAGCAGACATCAGACTCTTCATGACACTGATTCGATTTGATCCGGTGCGACCCAGTTCCAGTGCCAGCATATGCCAGTAGGACTTCGAAACTGAATTGTGTGGGTCAGCACATCATCACCATGTGGATTCCACAATTGCATATTCAGGTCTATGTGGTGTACTTCAAGACCAACAGACAGTTCATTCATCAATATCCGAACATGAAGAATTATGTGCAAGAGCTTTACAATATGGAGGGTATCAAAGAAAGCATCAACATGTACCACATCAAGACCCACTACTTCACATCTCATGCCAAGCTCAATTATTATGGCATCGTGCCTCTTGGATGTGATGAGTGGTGGACAGATCCTCAGCATAATCGCTCAACTACACAACCACTGTAGCCTTGGCTTGAGCAGTATGAGCATTGATCAAACCTTCCTCTTCCATTCTTGATGTGACGGGGTGATTTGTTATGCTCCAGTTGGTGAACCATGCTTCGCGTGGGGCTGTCCGTTTAGTTCGTGTACCTCTGATTGGCCACCTTAAGTCACCCTGTGCTGCTCAAATGAACGGTGCATCAACATGGCTGCCCAATTCGTATAGCATTCTGCTTGACAACTACGCTGTACAACATTTCGTCTGCATGGCGCATAACAGCGGTCACATCAAATAAATCTTAGGATTCAATCCAGTGAAT
Source organism: Ulva mutabilis (assembly GCA_900538255.1). Lineage (NCBI taxonomy): Eukaryota > Viridiplantae > Chlorophyta > Ulvophyceae > Ulvales > Ulvaceae > Ulva > Ulva mutabilis. The sequence continues at coordinate 1,005,591 of UNSF01000020.1, read as the reverse complement.
CTTGGTCCATGTACGGCCACACACCACAGCACTGCCCAACCCCACGACCAACATCAACATATGTACACTTCAACTTGTTCTGGCTGCAAGATCAGGTTTGTGAGAGGTGTGGTTCATGGCTTTTGCAGAACGCGCACCTAAGGCTCGTTCAGCGCGGTTGGTCCCCAAAAATTGCCCGACGCTGCTATGCCACAGCTTCTGCAGATCAGTGTACCGGAGCGGATTGCTTCGAAACGCCAGCATATCCACAGCAAGTCCAGCCTGTGTGTCCTCCTAAACTCACGCTGGTACACGGCCTGGTCGTAGCCCGGACATCGCACTTTCATGCATATGTGCACCATAAGCGTGTCTGCACTCTGTGCAAGTCTGGCAGCTCTGCACCTTCTCCAAGTGAACTGTAGACAAGGGTCTTGGTCGAATCCTAAGAAAGCGGTTTACGAAACCGACAGTTAAGGTGGTCATGTTAAGCAGTTGTACGGTGTACGTACCAGCGTTGTCCAGCATTAAAGCAAATTCTCTCACACGCCATGATGGCAAATCAGTTACACCCGACTCAACATGGCGCATGGACTCGATCGCAGCATGCCTTGCATGCACTCGGACAACCTAAGCGCAGATGCTCCCACCACCCTACCAAGGTCCTGAACTCTGCTCTGGTCAACAAATACGCCAGGGAAAGAAGATGACTAGTCACACACGGAATGACAAGATATTACCATACTGTGGGACGAAACTGCCCACTGTACTGCACAAACAGTCCCCCCACACCAAACCCGCTCATTGAACGAGACATCTGGAGGCCTGGGGTGCACAAGCTGCGCTTGATCTCGAGATCATATCATTTCGTCACTCACTCTGCCCTTAAACAATGAACATATCCCATTCGCCAAACCATTGTTCTCCCCACAGCAACTGGTTTGCACTTCCCATTGCATCGGACTTGCTAATGGGCCCAAAATCACAGTTTAATGCCTTTCTATGGCTCGTATATTGACAAAGGAATCATGACGTGATACCACGTCTTGCATAACGGCAGACAGCGGCATGAAAATATGGACATTTAGCAGCCTTGAAAAGAACATCATCGCCGATACAATGTTGTGTACCCTGGCTGAGTGTTATCCGGATAATAACGCGGAAGACTGCTCTGCACAGCATAATGCCCACCGCGACTCATGGCCTGTTGGAGCCCCTGTACAGGTGCAGACCGTACCTGTGCAGCATACAAATTGTGCTGATGATGCTGTGCGGTCTGTGGCAACCAATGAGTGGACTGCTGCTGCTGCGGCTGGCGAGCGGCTGACTGCAATGCTGCCTGCGTCAGCTGGTCTACATACATGCCTTGTAACGGCACGTTGTTCTGCGGTGGTCCGACACGCGCAGCATGAGGTGCAGCGCCATACTGTTGCATTGTAGCCTGGTGACCACGCCTGTCATACGTTGACGAAGGGTACTGCACCTGCGCACAACAGACCCAGTCAGGTGCAGTATGCCAGGGCTGACATGCGTTTTGGCGCCACGTACAAGGGTCACACAGCAAGGAAAAGTCTCACCTGCACCCGCGTAGGAGTGGCCCACGACTGTTGTACAGCTAGGTTTCCCACACTTGCAGCAACGTGTGCTTGTGGGTGACCTGACTCCTGTACTGGCAGCTGATCAGTGTACTATTGAATACGCCAAACCGGAGGCCGGATGTGACAACTGTATGAGGACGCGGTCCCGCACCTTGAGTTGACGAAGCATCCAGGTTGGATCCTGCATTCTGTGCCCGTCCTGTAGCGATGTGTATGCATTACTGGCTTGTGGTAGCAGTTGCCGCGCAGTCGACATGTGGCTGAGTTGACGTTGCTGGGAAACAGGAGTGCCTGCCAGGTGTAATGCGGGAGCTAGATTTCTAATCTGTTCCAAGCTGGCCTGCACATGTCACAAGATCATTAGGAAGTCAATCAAATCGTGCGGTGTTGCAAACAAGCTGGGACGTTGTGCACACCTGCTGTGTAGCAGAAGCAGCATGGGAGAACTGGTGCGGTCGTGATTGGACGACACTTCCATGAGCAGTGTGCGAGCTCGCTGTTGCTTGGACTCTTTGCTCTCCGACTTGCTGCTGCTGCTGCGCATTTGCAACCAGCTGCTTCAAATACATCTCAAATAACCTGGGATCCTCAGCTGCACCACGACGCTGAGCAAGAGTATGTGCTGGCTGGCGCTGTTGCACTGTGTGTTGCTGCCCCCGCACCATGCTGGCTGCGCCGTAATCATGCTGCACATGGCTGCCATGGCCAGCAACCGTTGTCCGACTCTGCTCATGGTGCACACTATTCTCTCCTCCTGTGCTTTGGCCGGGTCGTAATGACATTGATGCCAGCGCCATCATAGACTCACTAACTGGGATTCGGGCATGTGGCCCTTGAGTGGCAGCGAAACCTGATGCACCCACACTCTCAGGGTGGCGACCATATGCAAGAGAATCACCCAGTAGAGAGTGGGCCTGATTGATGCCGGCCATGGAAGTTGACGTGGGGCAACCAAGATGATCATTGTTGAATTCATCATTCAGCCGCTGCATTCCTGCAGCCTCTAGGGACTTGGAGGCAGGCTCGCGATTCCAGATTTCCTGCATCTGGCTCCAGTCTGTGCTGGTGATTATAGACCCAGCAGCACCAGCATCAAGTCCTGGACCCCAGATGCTGCCTTTTGGCGACGATGATGGGGGAGATGATGCCCCTGGCATCACTTGGGACATGGGCATGTCCTCGAGAGAGAGACCTGGAGCTGCATCATCGGCCCCACCATCATTGAACTTACTACCTACGTCTACGCCTCTGCGAGCATTGTTGCTAGATACTGAAACCGAGTGCGCTGCAACCTTAACTGCACCCTGCACTGAAGCCTGGACAACCTGACGTGGCCCTTCACCCCGTGCACGCGTCTCTGGTACCTCTGGTGTACCAGCCAAGGCTAGTCCGGGAGCGGCCTGGAGCATGGTGCGCATTTCTTCCTCAGGCGGTGCAGACACCACGGTCCCTTCCTTAGCTGAATCTGGACCAACAGATGCTGAGCAACTGAGCATGTTGAGTCCCGGAGCGGCCGAACCAATGCCATCGAACAGTGTCTGGATGTCAATTTTCTGATGTGCAAGTGTGGATGATTGCTCGCGTGACGCATGCATGCCCTCAAATCCTGGAGGGGCTCCCAGATCACGAACCGCGACAGTTTCAGCCTCCGCAATCAGATCATTCATCAAATCTTCAGTTGCACTATCTTGCACGGGCTGCACGCCACACGGATACATGTCAGCTACATTAGACTTGACTTTGCAAACGAATTCAGCAACCGTACCAACATCGGAGCTGATCAAAACCCAGGAACCCAACACGTCCAAGTACATCTGCAAATCAATAGCAGTGGATTTAAGTTGCTGTTTCATGTAAAGAAACAAACCTTGATGCCTTGGGCCTGGGCCCACTCTGCCCGTGCCTGCTGCCTCATCACTTCAAATGCCTCAACATTATTGTCGTGTCCACCCAACTCATACTCTTCACTGGCATCAGGCATCAGCCAACCGTCTGCTGCGCTTGGAGGCGTTGCGTTCCGCACGCCATCATCCTGTGCTGTCCTGCGCGGCCTCCAAGCTGCTTCTGCTGCTGTGCGGCCTTTGGCTCCATGACTGCAATTGGATAACAACATTTTCGGGATTGATAGAGGGAAGCGGTGATACCAGTGCGAGGCCTTTCGGCGAACTGATCAAGCTTTGCATTGCTCCAGTGGTGCCAGAGCGGTGAGCAACATGAATGCCAGAGCGGTGAGCGACAGGAATGTAAATGCAACCCGCTTGTGCGGCGTCTGCGGTCTGACATAGCGAACCGCACCTTTCAGTTCTATTCTGTACATCACTGACAGCCCGGTCTTTCTTTCGCCAGGCCGAAGTCTGCTCTGCGGTGCGACAGGAGTCTTCCACTCGTTTCCGACCGAGTCTTCCACTCGTTTCCGACTCGGCAGACAACGCCACACGTCCTTTGCCACGACCTCTCAGAGATGACGACTGCCCGATATCAAAAAGGCTGGACAGATGCTCTGGTATAACTCCTAATCCGTCGGGCAGAGACTTACAATCCGGAGCTATTGCTAGCATTTCGTCTCTGCAACCATTGACAGACAGACATCAACATCAATCACCTAGAGCGGCGTGCACATAGCGCAGGCTAGCGACCCTCGTTTCCGGCAACGTATACAGGAGACGGGCGAAATTGGTAAAGCCAATCTGGTAAAGCCAATCGCACCTGGTCCACTTGATTCGCTGATATTTACAATCTGCCATTTGCTCATTCAAACCTTTGGAACCGCCGCTTGTTGTGTGACAAACGGAAACAGTGTCAGCAGTTTCCGACTGCACCCGCTTGACCATGCTTGCTAATGGCCCTTGGAACACGTAGAGCCCGCGACTTTATTGTAATTCAATGTAGAGATGTGCCGGCCTGACCATATCTCGACCTGCACCTTTGATCGTAAAATTGTCACACCATACCGTATGGCCAAGGCGTACATCTCCAGATGATGGGGAAAAGGCTTCGAGGGCATACAGTGTAGCCTTAACACATATCAAGCGAGCATTGATCGGCGATGATGTGCATGTATGCGATTTCGGGGATCTGGGTCATGGCAATACGGCCCAACAAATGGAACGTTCCAGAATCGCAACCTGAACGTAGCTACCATCTTTAATCGAGGAGCGCGGCGAATGCAATGCTTCGCACGAAATTGCCAGCAGTCGGTCGCGCAGCCCTGACTTGAAAACAACGATGGCGCAAGCAACGCTATCTAATGAAATGTCAGGCAAACAAACAATCTATGGTACACTATCGTCAAACTGAATATCGGCCCAATGCCAGTTGCACCCGTTAAGCATGTGAGATACACTTACAGCCTGTACCTCGTCTTGCGCCTGATAACAGCAGAGGACATGACTTTTGAGGCATGGAACGGTTTTGTGGTACAGCGTGTAAGCATGTTCAACGGTTTATGTTGTCGGATATGGATAACTGCACGCATGCTGGATCATGTCAAAACACCAGGCGCATGCATGGACTGCACCACAGCATGTGCAACTTGGCCGCGCGCGCCTGCACGCCGGCTGCACAGCATTGGCGCACCATGGTGCACCATCCCATAACCACGCTCGGGGAAAATTCCTTCCATCCCCCCCTCCTTCGTTCCGATTGTCATTTATGCATCAGCACGGCGCACCCATAGTATATTTGGGTCCCTGGAAGATTTTGCAAGGGTTTTTTTGCAAGGGTACCCAGCACGCATTGAGACCGACGACCGACCTGACATGGCTCTTAGACGGTCCGCCAGGGCTGCGTGGGCCCATTTCCGCACACATGAATCGTTGGTTGTGCTCCGAGCTGTTCAAGGATCGTGCAGACAATTTGCTAGTGATGCGGATCTCAAGAAGACCGCCTTGTACGAGTTCCACAAACAGCAGGGAGGTGCGATTCCCCACCCGATCATGAGCGATGTACGACAGATATTACTGCTGGTACAATTTTCGGTGAGCACGCCTGCTCTCGCTGTGGCTTTTGGGATATTCCGGCCCCACTTGCCCCGCATGTGGGTGATTCACCCTGTTTGCTGCGAGTTGGCACCCCGGGGTGCACCCAGTGAATGCGCTGTAAATCATCCGCACGTGCAACTGTCTCTGAGCGTGTGCGCAAGCGCTAACACTTGTTGTTCGCCCACTGCGTAGGGGGTCTATGTGCTAGGTATCAAAGCTGTCCCGCAGGCGGAGCGACGAGCGGCTCATGAGGACTGCTCCGCCCTGCTCAGATTTGTTTATCACAAGTGTACGACATCAGCTGTGGCACGTGTATGGGTAACGGCCGGGTGTGTATAGGAAAAATGGTGCCTTTTGCTGGCTGGTCCATGCCCATCCAATATCAAGACTCAATCATCGATTCGTCCAACTGGTGCAGGTCCAATGCATCAGTTTTTGACGTGTCTCACATGTGTGGCCTTACACTGCAGGTGTGTTGGTCCTTATGCTGGCATCACATGTGTGCATGTTGTACGACCAGTTCATCTGCCACGCACACAGGGTAATGGGATCTATCACAGGGTAATGGGATCAAAGGCATAGTATCCAGTTCGTTGCATTCCTCCTTCACTTGGTAGTCGAGGAATCATATGTGGCACAGCTTTTAATTGTGCAATGCTACGTTAGAACCCTGCAGTCACCAATCCGAGCCACTGTAGGGTAAAGATGCCATCGCGTTCCTGGAATCACTGGTGGTGGGGGACATCCAGAGGCTGGAGGACGGTACAGGCTCCCTGAGCGTAATGACTAACAGCAATGGAGGGATCATTGATGACACCGTCATTACCAAAGTCTCGCCAACTGAAGTGTACATGGTCCTGAATGCTGGTTGCAGAGACAAAGACTTGGAGCACATCACCGCCCAGCATGCCAAATATTCCGGAGATGTCACCATTACAGTTCATGATGACCGAAGTCTACTGGCCTTGCAAGGCCCCAAAGCAGTTGATGTTCTACAACCACTCGTTCAGACGGACCTCTCCAAAGTGTATTTTGGCAACTTCCGGCAAGGGCTCAGTATTGCTGGCGTTGGCGACTGCTTCTTGACGCGCACAGGGTGAGCTTTACATGTTGGAGCTGCAGTGTCGATCCATTTGTTGAAAATGTGAGACTTGTACCGGAGGTGCAGTGGGTGGCAAATAGCACAGACCGTGATGCTGAGCCACACCTTTGTGAGCTGCTCAGTTCAAATCCATGCAAACACAATGACCGATACAGAGTGCGTGGTACAATACAGTCAAAATGGGCATTTGCAGTTACACTGGGGAAGATGGCTTTGAGCTTTCCATTCCATCATCAAATGTGCTGAAGGTCGCTGAGACACTAGTCTCTGACGACCGAGTTCGCATGACCGGACTGGGTGCCCGTGACTCGCTTCGCCTTGAGGCAGGCCTGTGTTTGTATGGTGCGGTTCCATGCTGGCTATGCTGGCCAACTTCAGAGTAGAACATGGCATGGGTGCAGAGACTGCATCCTTTGCTAGTTTTCGGGTTCACTTCTGTCTTGAGTATGCTGGATGCTCATTGGGAATAAAGTACAGGCAACGACTTGAATGAAGAAACAACGCCCATTGAGGCTTCTCTCAAATGGACCATTGGCAAGCGACGTCAGGAGAAGTTTGATTTCATAGGCGGAGACGCAATAAAGCAGCAGATCAAGGATGGTATCAAGCGACGGCGGGTGGGCATCTTGTCGGTTGGTGCACCAGCAAGGGCTGGTGCTCCAATCACCCTTCCAGATGGACAACAGGTACGGGAGCGGCCGCGCGATGCAGCTGTGTGTAATCAGGCTAACGGCCTGTGTCTACCTGCCTTCAAGTCAGGTTCCTGGTACAGGAGTCTGCATTGGGGGCACCCTGCTAACTGTATTTTTGCGTAGGTGGGAGAAATGACATCAGGAGCGTACAGTCCAAACTTGAAGAAAAATGTTGGAATGGGCTATGTTAACAAACCATATGATAAGATCGGAACTGAGCTCAAGGTTGTCGTTCGTGGTAAAGCTGCCACTGCTAGTGTCGCAAAGATGCCCTTCATTCCAACAACATACTACAAAGGTTGATGCATTGCAATACCTTGGGTGAGATACTGCAGCCATGCACTTGTATCTGTGGTGTAATTGATTGATCATCTTGATACCAGCACAGCCTGTGATGTGCTGAGAATGGTAGCAAGCACACATACATGCTCCTACGCAACATGCTGCCTTCTATAGCACGCCATTGTCATGAGGAACAAAGGAAGCAGTCACAGTTAACTGTATACAATGCTCGTGAAGAAGATTTCCATGTACACAAGAGCGCTTGATTCAGTTGCAAGACCGGGCCACACACATGTATATTGATCGAGGCTATGACCATGCACAAGACAACAACGGGAAAGACATATCAGCCATTGCATTGCAGTGGTATCCTGTGAGAGTGTGGCACCTGCTTGTACTGGAGTTATGGACGAGGACCTGCGTGTTGTGGCCTGTATGCTACTGGCAGACAACAAGGCTGCATTCTCAAGAATTTGCCGCCTCTCATCTCCCAGGGCGTGCAGCTGGTCTTCACTGTACACTGGTTTTCACCGTAAAAAGTAATGCTAGTGTTTCTCGTTCCACTGCATGCACACATGCACTATGAATGGCTAACCTCGGCATGGCATGTAGAATTGTGCTGCACACAGAAACCATTCGAGCCAGGCACTGCGTGCGCCATAACTACAATAGCAGGCAGAGCTGTCAGCAAGGTCAACTTACCAGACAGTAAATTAGCAAGGTAATACACTTCTGGACCAGTGAACAAAGCCTGCCCTAAAGTAAGACGCTAGCTACAGGATCCTGCTCTGCCTGTGGCTCGGAGGACACCTGTGCCACATAGGTGGGATGTAGGGGAGCTGTTCCCAAACCATGGAAGTGAATGATGTTTGTGATAGCTGAGCTTGCGTCACTTTTTGGAAGCGGATACTGTGTGTTAACACGGCGTTTCCAGTTGAGTGGAGGTGTGTTTTGTTCGCATGTGATCGCGTGTTCGTACTCTCCAATCGTCCCGTACAGGAAAGTCAGTGTCCCGAGTCCATGGACGCAGGTCGGAGGCCCCCAGTTTTGTGCACGTGCTCGCGCGCGATCGCGATTCAGTGTTGCTACTGCATGCATGCTCTCGACGCTGGAGCACTGTATATGTCAGCTACACAACTTACACGGAGATGAAAGCAAGAGCCTGGCAGCGAGGGCAACAGCAGGAAAGCAGATAGCCAACACCCCCCGAAGACAGACAGCAACAAGCAGCAACTGTCTCAGGCGAAAAGTCGAAAAGAACCGACACAACCAACACCACACCCACGCATCCACATACACGCGCACTCCCGCACCCCACCATCGCGGCACCCACGCCACAGCCTCACACAGCTTTTTAGCTACTCGTGTGCTCGGTTGCGGAAGCCACGCATGGAATCCACCCGGTCGCATACACCAGCACAGTATAAATCAAGACAGACCCGGCAGCGGACGCTTCCATCAGGTCACGAAGCGGCCAACCATAATAGCCTCGTGCTTCTGACCCATTGCGAGATTCATGCTTAGACTGTGTAAATTCTGCTGACTAGTATAGGCTGCTTTTCGAACGGGCGATTCAGAAGCATCTTGCCACGGACAAGACATAACGGCCCAGGGATCATGGACGCAAATATACAAGATGCGGGATCTTTAAAATCTGAACCGGATGTAGAAACTCAGAAATGTCGTCTGGAGGACTTTGCGCTCAAGAGGAAATTTGCAAGTCTGTCCTCCAAGTTAGACAGAGTGCACAGGCAGGTAGCAATACCCTGATCTGGTAAACATCGCAGACCACGTCATAAGTACAGTGGATTTAGGCACTAACGAGGGCCACCACAAGGTCGCAGGTCAAGATGCGGCTTCATCAGAAGAAGTTTACGTGGGTGCCCAGCCCAAGCCTGTCGAAAGACGAAACACAGCAACTAGTCGCACAGCATAGAGCCAGAATAAGAGACTTTATCCAGCGTTCTTGCAACAAATTGTTACAGGACACGCTCTTACCCAGGTTCCAGGAAGTGTTTGGATCTCCTGTGGATGTCGAGCGATTCCCACAGTATCCCATTGTCGTCAAGAACCCAATGGACTTCGGCACAATGAGAACGAAGCTGCAAGACGAACAATATAGCGATCTACAGGAGTTCGTCGACGATGCTATGCTTGTACTTGACAATGCCCGGGCGTTCAATCCTCCTGGCACAGACGTGCACGTGATGGCCAACTGCCTGGAGGTCCGAACTGATGGTCAGCGGACCGCATGACAGCTGACTGATTCAATACTGATTACCAGCATTGCCTCAGGATGCGCCAGCAAAGGGTGTTGCTTACAGGATGATCTTGTGAAAGTGTTGAAGGACACAGTGATCAAGAATCGTGAGGCGGTCGACTGTGGTACTTTGAAAGACATCGAGCAGAAGCGCTGTGAGTCGATGGCTCGTGTAGTCTTCCAGCTGCAGAAGCATATTGATTCAGATATTGAGGTGGCAAAGGGAATGCTGATGGATGTTCAGCGCGAGGCTGCTGATGTAGGCTGCGTTTCTGTACAAAACCTTGCACAATAGTAACGGCCTAGTCAACTCACACCCCATGGTTGTGCAGATGTCAAGATGGGCATCAGATGTCTGCTCTTGGCGCTCAGACGTGGAAGCAGATCCTGAAACCTTGTACAGGCAGGTGCTTCAGCTGCCCGAGCCGCTGCAGAGGCTCCTTGGACAACTGAGGCCTAAAGACTCACAGGTATTCCTAGACCTAATGCTCACACCTCTGCATCTGCTGACGGTGTCATACTTGACCACCAAGACTTTGTTGCTGCAGAAACTTGGACCGCTTCGTGCCACAGACTTTGAGAATGCATCTTTTGTATTGCATCATACTGCGCGCAACATCGTTACTCAGTACAAACTGGAGTGTCAGGATCGACAGAGCAAGAAACTTGTGATGCTTGCCTCAGATCTACAGCCTCATTCGCCTGAATTGCAAGGCCTGCAGGCAGCAGATCAGCCTCATGCGGCTCCTCCTGAAGATGCAAATAACGTACCAACTTCTGCGCTTCGGACTGCCTCCCAACTGCTGAGTGGGGCAGCACTCCACAGCGCTGATGCATTAGATGACACACCAACAGGGGTACTGCAACGTAGTGTGTCCAATGCAAATGTCTCAGGCGGTGGCCGCCGACTGGCACGAATCAAGACGCGCGGGGCAAATTCTGCGTCAGCAGTCTCTACACCGGCGACACTGCATGACTGCGGTACCAGCGCGTTTGACAGGCAGACACCAAGAGAGGCCTCGCAAAGCCGGTGCCAAGACACATGGGTGTGCTGTAGATCCTTGGCCAGGGAGGTGGGCTTCGCATGGCCTGGCTTCCCCGATGGGTCAGGCTGCAGGGAGCCACACATTGACATAGAGGGCATACGAGTGAAGTCAGCTCGAGCGTACACCTGCGCTCGGGCCATCTCAGATCGCATGTGCACAACGTACACGGCTGCAAATAGCAACACCGAGTGGTTGCCTCTCGTCAACAGTGCTAACTCTGCGTTGCTGGACAGTGTACTCGCAGCAAATGTATCGTGTGCTGCGCACGCAACAGGCCCCAGCGTCATCCTGGCAGGCCATGAACATGGCAAGCTGCAAGTCCACCGGCGCATACCAGATCCAATTGCACAAGCACGCCTCAGCATGGGCGCTGGCACGAATGTGGAGGCTGCCTCGTCTGTCTCACTGAAAGCGGCTGAGAAGGGCACAAAGGCGTTGAAGAAAGCTGCTGTGGAAGGCAAGGAAACTCGAGCCAGAGCTCAGGAGAAATTGCGCGTCAACGCAGAGGCGCCCCCACCGGCTCCCGGGCAAGCAGTGCAGTCAAGCCCGCGGAAGCAGCGCCCCGAAAATTTGAGCCAGGTCGCCATTCGGGTGTTTTCTTTGCCGAACACAGAAACTGATGCTGTGCACATTGCCAGGCGAGCTTCGCATCTGGGTCGCAGTACTGGGGTGGCTGAACTGCCGCATCGGACGACCCAGGATCTCTTGTTTGCACCATCACGGCAGAAAGCTCTTCCATTGGTGGCGGAACTGTTCAACCCCACTCCACTTGCACAATCATGGTCGCAGACTGCGAACCACACCATGCGTCCAGAACCCGTACCAAAGAGGGCATGCTTAGATATTCCTGAGCAAGATCTTGATGTGGATTCCCCAGATGAAGCTGCAATGGATACTATCATACCGGACAGTGCTGTTCCTCCATCAAGTATTCCTTTGATGACTCCTGTCGTGGCGGAGCGTGTTGAGAAGAGATAGATCAATGTTAATACTCAGAAGAGGAGTCATCTGCTTGGAGTGAGCTCCAGACTGCTCGCTCTTGTGCCTATCATAGATTTGTCCGTAGGAGTACCACATTCCGTGCCCAAGCATGTTAATTCTACAATCTTTGCCACCAAGTATCTATGCTGGTGCTGAGTCTGGTGTTTCTGTCAGACAATGTTCGCAGATGTGCAAGAATTGGGCACTGATACTATGATGTGCATGATCCTGACACTGTCAACACAGGGTCACCAAGACGTACCGCTCTTGGCATCGGTGCATCACAACTGCCAGCACATACGGGTGCGTATTACATGTAATGCTATCTGCAATTGACGTATGTTTTTACATTGCAGCTCAGGACCATCTTCCAAGTATACATGAAGATACAACAAACCGAATAAAGACACCAACTAGTCGTAGCATTGGTATTGCTGCAGGAACTTGAACAGCTGTTCCTCCCCTCATCTACTGCACCCCAATGGAGATGGTGTCTTCCGTGCTGTGCAGACGTAACCATTACATGGGGATTCCAGACGTGATAGTGATGTATCAAAGTATGGCTGTTTGCGTCCTGCCAGGCCTGCAGCATGCAGGCAAGGCCTTGCAAGGCCCATGCGCGCCTCATAGCATGCATCCGGCGTATGCATTGTCGATACACAACATTCCAGAACGCTGAATCCGAGCCTGCTTGTGAGCAAATCGGTCCTAAAGTAGATCTTCTGCTGACAACGTTGCCTCAGAACATGTAGAAATCTCCGAGCCAAAAAAACACTGGACTTGAGGAAGTCCGATCACTGATCTATCGTAATCTGCCGGCAAGCTATGCAACACTGTTGTAAACATCATTATTCTTATCATAAGTTCTCATTCGCATAGCATCCCTCTCGGCTTAACACTAGAGCGTTCCTGCTTCCGTTTGTGAGCTTCGGTGTTAAACTCTGGCTCCAAAGGTGTCGCGCAAACGCAAAACTATGGGCAAGGACTATTATACGGTGCTAGGCGTTAGCAAAGGTTCCGATGATAAGGAGCTGAAAGCTGGTACGAATCTGCTCAGTCAAGCGCGCCGGAGGGCTCGCGCTGATCTTGCGTTACTGGCCAACACTTGTCAAGCTCCATGAGGGTTAGGCATCCATCATGTGTGCAGCGTATCGAAAGCTGGCTATGAAATGGCATCCGGTGCGCTTCACCTACTGTAGTACATGCCACACAGCGAGGCTCGAAAGGACACAATAGAACAACAGATTGTATCCACACACTTGCAATTCCCACACCGATAGCAGATAGCATATCTGTAGTTCAAATAATGTGTTCTGCGTTCGCCTCTATGATGCTGTTGGAACAGGTAGCGTTCTGGACCTTTCGGCGCGTTAACGTATGGAAGTCGCGGAACTGCAGGATAAGAACAAAGACAACCGAGAAGCAGCTGAAGCCAAGTTTAAAGAAGTCTCTGAGGCGTTTGAGGTGTGCCGATAACGTCTGATCGTTTGAACTTCTAGTACGAGTCGCTGCCGTAAGCCTGCACAATCACGAATGGGTCTGCGTAGCCACTGATCTCGCTGCTTGCAAAATGCAAATTCTTGGCGACTTTTATACAGCCAAGTCCTGAGTCTATTTGTTGCTGGGGCTCCGGCTCTGAGCTGTGCGCTCAGCAATCAGTTGAAGCATGTGCAGGTGTTATCTGATCCTCAAAAACGACGAATTTATGATCAGTTTGGTGAGGATGGGTTAAAAGGTGGACTTCCTGATGGATCCAGGTCGAGTGCAGGGAACGGGGGTGCCCGGTTCCAGCCCAGAAATGCTGAAGATATCTTCGCTGAGGTGTGCACTGTCTCATCTCGACGCACATTCGTTCTTGCCCTTTTGCCAGGCAGTGCAAACGCTCCAGAGCGCGCTTTCATGTTGCAGTTCTTTGGCAATGCGGGCACAGGATCATTCTTTTCATCTTCCGGAAATGGGGCAACATTCTTTTCTAGCTCAGCCGGCGGACCAGATTTCATGGGCATGGGCGGGATGCCGGGTATGGGGGGAATGCCAGGGATGAGCAGCATGCGTGGGCGTGCACAAAAAGCAGAAATCGTGCAACACAAGCTTCCTTGTAGCCTAGAAGATCTATACAAAGGTTGCCGTCCAATCCTCAATCCCTTTCGCTTGTGCGACATCATTGTTCAATCGAGTTGCTATCAATGAAGCTTGTCGAGTTCCCAGCCGCCAGCATACCTGAAAGTTTGCAGCAACCACAGAGGCTCTGATTAGATCATCACGTCATGCACGCAGGGCGTACAAGAAAAATGAAAGTTCGATCTCCAATGGTTGATGCAGCCTCCCAGCGGCAGATGGAGGTAGAAGAAGTAATTCAGATAGATATCAAGCCAGGTTGGAAAGGCGGCACAAAAGTGACCTTTCCAGGGAAAGGCGGTGAAGTGCCAGGGAAACCACCAGCAGATATACAATTTATTGTGGAAGAGCAAGCGCATGCGCGGTTCCAACGTGACAACAACGATTTGATTTACTGCCCCAAGATTTCGCTGAAAGATGCTCTCCTCGGTGGTACCCTGGAAATTGAACATCTTGATGGCACAAAGTTGCCAGTTCGCTTTCCTGGGCCTGTCCAGCCATCATTGCCCATGATACTGAGGTGTGCGACCCTGTGACAAAGTCATCATGAAGCTGCAGCGTCTGTGGTATGCTGCCAAAGGATGTTTTGTTGCTGATAAGTATCTCGAATATTGCAGAGGCAAAGGCATGCCGATTTCGAAATCTCCCGGGTCATTCGGCAATCTGAAGGTCAAATTCGAAATTGTTTTCCCAACTGCCTTGACGGACCAACAGAAGCAAACCCTCAAATCCGTGTTGTAATGTTCGGGCTACCAAATTGTGGTCGTGTGTAGCGCTGTAAAGCACAATGCCAGCGTATCGCAGCCACAAGTAACTACGGTCTCTCCTGGATCAAATCACATGCATTACTCATTTATTGATTACTTGAACGATAAAAAGTCTGAACTTGCTGTTTTGGCACGGGCAGCTGTACATCAGTGTCGAGTCATGCTGATGTAAATACCGCTTTCTTTTCATTTAGTGCGTGTGCTGATTTACAATAATGGGTGTGAAAGGTATGAGCATAGTGGAGCAAACATCTGAGAATCTACTGTCGATTGCGAGGAGATACAACTACATCTGGCATCCCCTTTCTCTTGACACTGAAGTTGTCTCCATACTGGTAATATCGAGGCGGCCGGTACCCACTTTGCCAATTCTCAGGCTTGGCTTCGACCTCATACTGAATGCCCTGCTTTCTCAGGAATGCAGAAGCTTCATCAGCAGTCCGGAAACTCATCTTGCCAAATGCAGACTCAGCGGTGTCTGAAGACGCAGCCCACCCCATCTGCAATTGGTACTGTGATCAAGAGTCAGTGTGGCATTTCCACACAGTCAACTGTTACACGCTCATGTTGTGCATGGATGGGGAGAAACGTGTAACAGGACACAAGTGTTGCATACTTGGTGGTAGTTGTTGCCCATCACAGGGTGGCAATGTGTTGTATGCTGGCCGGGCAACCGCACGGGTACACCCGGGACAAGACGCATTTGCACATGAGCGCATGCATCAGCACAAATTGGCACAATAATCTGTGCAGCGAACCGGGTAATACTGGCTTTCAGCACTGCCAGGAAGCCAACTCATACAACCGCCCCTATTCAGCCGCTGCCTTCCAGTCTCAACGGCGCAACACCACCATGTACAGCCACACTCTCAACATGACAGACCACAGGAGCTTGATGTATCACTCAGCTTCGTACCAATGGGTTCGTCCACATCTCTTGGGCAGGAAGCCAGATCTTCCAAGGTGCTTTCTCACCGCCATGCATGGCTTTTTGATCGTAACCGTACTGAGCAGCTGGTCCTGATGGTATATATATAACAGCCTGCACGATGAATGTGTGAGGCGTACAATCTCAACGTCTACTTGAGACACACCCCGCGAAGGAAAACACAGCCCAATGACCTGCTGACCGACCATTGCGGGGGTTGCTTAGCGAAGCAGATCTCAGCAGTACGAATGACATACACGACGTCAACCATGCTGCTTGACAACATCTGGTTTACAGCGTGTCAAACACATGCACCAGCACTCCGCGCCGAAGACCAGCCCGGATGGGCAGTCTAGTAACAGCACCAGAAGGAATCTCAACCGATGCAAAGCGGTGTACCTTGCGCGAATAATTAAGAGCAGGAACTGGCGCTAACGGCTTTGTTACGGCGGTAGAAAATGGCAATAAACCAGCTAAACTCAAAGCAGCGGATCCCTGCAGCCGCTGCGTAAGCCTACCCAGCACCATTGCCACAAAATTGACTTTGACCGACTTTGACTGAACTCTGGTGCTCACTCGACGTCGATCCTCACATGTGCATGTCCACGTCAACGTACGCTATTGCAGTCACACATCAGTTTACGCATTATATAGGACGATCTTGGCCTGGATCTGGACTGATGCATTTATTCTCCCACACACCTCGTCTAGAAGTCGCAACGAATCGGCCCGAATTCTCGAGTAGGGGCAGACTCGCGCAACACACCCCCTGGCCGACCGCGGCCGACCGCGGCCCTACGTAGTGCGAGGGACCGGTCCTCGTGCCTGCAGGAAGCAGGGCGCCCGCCTGGGCGCCCGCGCGCGCCCGTACTACATGGTAACCCACTATCCCGACACCCCAACACCTTCAGCCGGCTCCCAGAAAGGTCTCCCGCTTTGTTAGTGTCATGAAACCGGGAAGTCAGTGAGCACTCGATGGAATTGCACAGAGGTGCGACATTGACATGCAGTGAGCCAGCAAACACACCTGTCATGAGACCGGGAAGTCAGTGAGCACTCGATGATGCTCACCAACCACAGCTAGACTATATACATTCAACGTCCCGGAATCACAACTCTGATCATCAACTAGCATGGACTGGTACGTGATGCATAAGCCACTCACACTATCCACTCAGCACTAGACTAGACAGCTTCTCTCAACACTCCCACGTAGTCTAGGGCACAACACCAAGCGTCTGGCAATGCCGTTCAAACAACAGCTGGGGCAATGGCTTTGTAAACACATCTGCTGGGTTCTCGGCCGTTAGCACCGGAACAAATCGCATCTGCTGTCGCTGGACCTTCTCTCTCACATGATGATACACAATCTCTATGTGCTGTGTACGTGCAGCTGACAAAGGGTCCTCAATCAAGCACTTCGCTGCTCGATTGTCAATGCCCACTGGTATACATGTAGACCCCAATCCCACTTGTGGAGCCAAATCAAAGAAGTATTGGACTTCCTTAGCAACTTCTCCCGCTGCTATATACTCTGCCCCAGATGATGAGCGGCTCAATGTTGGCTGCTTTGAGGACTTCCATGACACACTTCCTAGACCGCATTTAATCACAAAACCTGTGGTCGATTTGCGAGTCTGAACACAACCAGCCCAGTCAGAGTCACGATAAGCATGCAAGGCACATTCAGAACCACCTAAGCACAAGCTGTAGGAGACAGTGCCATGCAGATAAAGCAGAACATCTCTCAGCCAAGCGAAGTTGCTGCATGTTGGCTGAGCGGTGGACCTGGCCAGAAACGACACAGCAAAGGCAATATCTGGCCTGGTGTAGTTGGCAATGTGCAGCAGTGCTCCCACAATGGACTTGTACTGTGAGATTGCTGCAACATCTGTGACATCTAATCCTGGTGGGTCCTTGTGGACATTGGAGATCATGGGAATGGAAACAGGCCAGGCATCTTTGAGCTCATGCTGATCAATCAACTTCTCATTGTGACGTTGCTGCTTCAAACAAATGGTCCTCTACAGGCGGTTCCGTTGGATTGACATCTGGAGGAAGTACTTCGACTCTCCTAAATCCTTGCCGGGGAATTTGGACAGAATTGCCTTCTTGACGGACTGAATGCTGGACAACTTCTTGGCTGCGATCTGCATGTCGTCAACGTAGCACAAGATGAGCATGAAGCCAAGCTGCTCTGAGAACAACATGAACAATGCGCCGTCACTCTTGTTCTGGACGAACCCGAGGAAGACAATGTGGGCTGAGAGTGTCTTATTCCATACACGAGGAGCCTGCTTGAGCCCGTAGAGGCTCTTGTTGAGGAGACAGGCACGGCCGGTGCTGTCAGCAAAGCCAGCTGGCTGTTGCATGAAGATCTGCTCCTCAAGGTCTCCTTGGATGAACGCATTCTTAATGTCAATCGCGTGACAAACAAGATCGTAGCTGGCCACGATGGAGAAGAACAGGTGCACTGTGCTTGCGCGCACCACCGGCGCAAACACTGCATTGTAATCAATTCCTTCTTTCTGGTAGAAGCCTTTGATCACAAGCCGAGCTTTGTATCGCTCGATGGAGCCATCTGCATTGAGCTTTCGCTTGAAAACCCACTTGCATGGAATGACTCTGTAGCCTAGGGGAGCCATCATGAGCTCCCACGCATTCATGGGCACCAGAGAGTTGAACTCTTCTTCAGCTGCTGTGCGCCAAAATGGCGCTTCTGGACCAGCAACTGCTTCTTGCATTGTCTTGGGCTCCGGAGGGAGCCCTACAGCTGAAAATGTACCTGTGCATTGTGCGGCAGGCCATGAAGGTACCTCTGGTACAGCTCCTGAGGTGGCTGTCTGTTGCGCGCTGGGTTGCGCCGAGGAGTGGTTGGCTTAGAGCTGGGCTACGGCGCTGCTGGCGCGGGCGCCTGATCCGCTGCTTCATCAACATCGAACAGTGGATTGCTCGCCATGAGCTGCTGCATCTGCTGTGGCTGCAGTGCATGCTGCTGTGGAGCCGGCTGCAGCACCGGCTGCTGAGTCTGCTGTGTAGGCTGTGGTGACTGCTGCTGTTGCGCGACATGGTCCATCAGATCTGGAAGCGCTTCAAGGCGTGCATCACTCGCTGGAGCTGCTGACTCATCAAATCTGACATCTCTGGAGATCTCAACTTTGCCGCTGGGCAGGAGGACTCTAAAGGCTTTAAAATTGGGCTGATCGTACCCAAGAAACTTGCCTGCTGTCGCTTTGGCCGGGAGCTGGCCTTTCTTGCGCTTCTCTGTTGGAATGCGCATGTGGCAGGTGCAACCCCAGACGTGCAGGTTGCTGATGTCCGGCTTCTTGCCCTTCATGAGCTCCCACGGGGACGCACTACCGTAACTGCTCATGATGTTGGACAGGTAAGCTGCATGCCTCACAGCTTCTACTCAATACATTCTGTTCAACCCTGCATCAGCAAGCAGGGCGCCACGAAGGTCTGACAATGTGCCAATGGCACGCTCAGCATGCCCATTCTCCTGTGGGCTGTACCCTGACGTCGGCTGGGAATCAATTCCGCACTCCTCAAGATATTTCTTCACCTTCTGGGAGAGAAAAGCTGTGTTGCGGTCGTACCGGACAGCACCGACGTCTGCTTTGTACTTCTTCTCAAGATGCGGAATGGCCTTCAGCAGCACATCAGCCGCATCATACTTGTTGGCCAGTGGAAGCACAATCTTGTAACCGCTGAAATCATCATTGATCACCAGGTAGTAGTGAGACCCGCTGGGCGATCTCTCTCTGCTTTTCTGGTTCTTGACATGGTTTCAGTGAGATGGTTAGAGTGTCATCTGCAGTGCTCCCTCATGATCAGGACGTCGCGGTTTCGAATCTCCGCAATTCACCGCAGACTTGCTATCAGTAAGTTCCCCGTCACGCCACTTGAGCGAGGGGGTGTGTCATGAGCCATACTGTGCGCTCAAGAGTCTAGTGACACATATATACAACGTCCTGTAGTCCAGAAGTAATACAACCCCTTGGTGGCACTTTTCTGGTTCTTGACAGTTAGACCCAGAATGCTATGAAACATGTGTTACACGGAGATGAAGGCAAGAGGCTGACAGCGAGGGCAACAGCAGGAAAGCAGACGGCCAAAATCCCCGAAAGCAGACAGCAGCAAGCAGCAACTGTCTCAGGTGAAAAGCCACAATGAACCGACACAGCCGACACAACCACACCCACGCATTCACACACACGCGTACTCCCGCACCCCACCACCGCGGCACACACGCCACAGCCGCACACAGCAACTACCAGCCACACTGCGTACTACAGCAAACCCGGCCACCACCGAGCCCCCAACAGCAGCACCCCCATCACAGCCGGCCCCACTCGAGCACTCCACCAAGGGCCCCCCGCCCATCAGAGCCCGGGGGCTCACGCTCCCTGCAGCGCAGGGCGTACCACCCCTCCCCCTCCGGCTGCCCGGCAGGGGCCTGAGGGCGGGGCGCGAAGGGCACTGGCGGCGCCGCATCGCTCTCCCAGCGGCAGCCCACGGTCACCCGCGGAAAGGCAGGGCGGGCCAGCACAACGTGGGGCCGGCCTGCGCCACTGCAACGGCGGCCCCCGGTCCATCACGGCGGCCAGCGGCCGCCTACAGCACGTCCGACGGGACATGCGCCACCGCCCGGCCTGCCAGCCGCATGCGCAGCGGAGCCGCAGCGAGGATCTGGCGCGTCACAGCATGGCACTATCAAACATGTGTATATGTGGGGATTCACCACAGCTTTGATACAGGGGTGGTCGGGGCTGTCACCACGGTACGCGCGCCCGCGGCTTGGCGCCCGGCCGACATCGCGACATGCCATGCATAGGCAAGTCGGGTGATGCTTGTGGCCACACATGAAAACTCATTATGGTATTACGCCGCGCCGCGCCACGCTAATAAAGTCGCGTTAGGTACACACATGACGTGTCATGATGACAGAACGCTCGAGTTCAAAGTGTGGTGATAGGTGGCTCATCGACTCGCGACCACCTTGCGCTGCAGACGTCCAAAAGGTGCATGCTTCGGTGCACGTCTGAAAATGCGTGATAGGGCATTGTCGCAGCACCAGACGCAATGGTCTGCAGTTGACATGTTCTGTCCCGGGCTCCAAGCAGTGCTACACATGACCACAGTTCACAGGCAGTTTGAGTCCCATGAGGAAGACGCGATTGACGCCCTGAAACGGCGTATCAGCCACATGAAGGCCGTAACATCAGATTGGCCTCGCTCAAAAGCCCACCGCAGCACAGGCTGCACGGTGCGTGCCTGCCAAATGGTTAATGTCGTTAACTACGCAATATAATGCTGCCATTATTTACGGCAAGTCAGCTTCTCCACCGTGTCTTGAATACCGGATGCCACGCTTATGAAGCTGCCACCTGCATGCCGTCTGTTCATGCTGAGCTGCTGCTGACATGCTGTAGGGCCAGGCTACGGCCATGGATGTTCGATACCACGCCAATGTGTGGGCTCTTACCCATGGAAAGATGCCATTCAAGGTGCTATCTTGTTCGCATGACACCGTGCTTGCAGTGTGATGCTTTTGAATGTGCTGTCTGAAGCCGGCCTTTGCCGTAGGCCCCGTTGCCGAAAGCACTGGATGACAGGATCAAGATATGGTTCAGCTCCATTGACAGAAGGTCTGGCCAGTCCTTGACACCAAAGGATGTAGCTAAAGCGCTTGAAATGGGAGGCATTACATCAGACAAGCACGGTGTCATGCGGCTTATCCAGTCAATTGACCTGGACGATAGTGGAACCATAGAGCTGCATGAGTTCGAGGTAAAAATCACACAGCTGTCGCGCTTGTCATATGAGCTATGATCCGTACCAAGTCTGAGCATCCGTGCAGGTGTTCATCCGTGAGGTTGTTGCTCGTGCACGATTGATTGATGAATCTACGATTCTGCTGCCATCGGGACAGGTGCTGCCGTCACATGGCATGCGTGTATGAACGTTGACATACTCGTGCAATTTGATCGTCCTAAGCATCCCACGCATCATCAGCTTTGCATGTTGACCTTGGCAATGTAGCATCTGCTGCTGCAGATGTTGGTGCTGGGCGATGTTGTTTCAAACTCGACACGTCAGAATATTTTACATGACATGATTGCTGGAGGAGACAGGCGAGTCCGTTGGGCACATGATGAAGGTGATAAAGCGCTGGAAGTGATCGAGTCTCAGCGAGCCCTGGCACGTATGGTGATGCGCCATCAGAAGATATTGAAACGCCGAAGTTCCATACTTTTGCGTCCATCAGATATTGCTAATAGCAAACTGCAAGGTGGTCTGTCAGGACTCGTCAGCCACAGATCATCAACTCTCACGAGGCAAGACACTTTTGCCAGACTGGCAGCTGCTGAAGTGCTTAAGGTGCCTGTGACGAGGAACCATTATGGAGATCGCCGCAAACGCTTTCGCAAGGTTGTTTTTCAGAGTCACTCGCATGGTGTATATCTGAATGAGCTGGCGTGCTTCAGACTCAAATTTCTGAAACATCCCATGTGTCCCATGTGACCTCGTCAGATGTTAAGAGTCGGTGGTGTTGCAGATGCTCAAGACTTGTGTCAGTGATACCAGACCTGTGATGGAGAGTATGCTTCAAACTCTATGCGGAAATCCACCACAATGCTCTGCATCAGACAAAACACAAAGGTCACATGTGGATAGTGGTGATGTGACGGCTGAGCATCATCAAGAAAGCTCATTTGTGCTATCGCTGCTGAAAGCGCAGGAACAGCGACCGGCAATGCAAGCGCCAGCAAAAGACATCGTCCAAGACCAGAAAGCCGTTCTACGTACGTTCGTGGACCGGCACTTGGATAGAATTGAACACGGTTTGCAGGACAGCGCTGACAGTGTCTCATGCGCTGAGCCACACAGTCTGCTGCTGCAGCCACCCATCTGCCCATCATCATCCAGCTTCACCTTTGGCAAGCCCGGTGAGACAGAATCGGCTGATATAATTACGCGAGGAAGTCATGGCCAACAGAAAGTCAAGCTGCAGCCTCTGTCTTCATCGACACTAGCAGAAAGCGCACCCAATGAAATTGATTGCCAGCATACTGGGCATAGTGTAAACCTTGCGCTCGCACCAGTGCATACATCAGTAGTACGTGGCTCGACTTCTGGACCAAGCAGAACTGCAAGCGCTCTGATATCTACCCTGCATGACCGCGTCTGCCAGGTCGCCAACAACAAGAAGACTCGCAATTTACACTTCCAGTGGAATCGGCACTTCAAAATTGCGAAGGGATCCGATTTGGGTGCTGTTTTGTCTTGTCACCGCTTTGACCTGTAGTGAAGTGGCAGTGTATGTACCTTCCTGGAATCCGTCGCAGCGCACTGTTCTATTTGTTACATTGCTGGTGCAGAGTCTCCATGGCATGATTTGGCAAAGGTCACAACAGGCGTGCCACAGAAGGCTAAGCTGCGGCTGTTGCGGGATGGCGGTCTGGCAGCAACACCACTGTTGCCAACAATGTGTCAGCAGGACTTGGAGACCAGGAGGCGTCTCAGACCGCTCCCTGAGCATGTCGCATCAAAACACATGGCGTGCACATGGAACCGGCGCCATGGAGTGCGACCGCCGTATGTCAGCAGCGGAGCGGCGACACTGCTTCATGCATGATGATTGGGTGTGTTTGAGGGCTGGTTGAGAGAGGTGAGGGTACAAAATTTTCGCCAAGATGTATACTGAGCTTGGCTGTGAAAGCATGGACCGTATATGTTTGGAGTGGACGCTGCATGGTACACCTCTGCATAGGAGACCATAGCAGAACACAATGCGGCCGTGTGCAGCCACAATGACAAAACACAAATAACCAACTGCAAAGCCACCAACCCACTGTAACAGGATCCAGCTCTGGAACACCATGCACCATATAATCAGGCCGCTCCCAACATTCAGTAAATGTGACCGCCACGGGTAAGCTGACAGGCCCAGGCAGATCGAGGCCCAAAGCTGAGCTTGCAGGTTATCAAGGACACCAGAACGGGTCGATCTGCAGTGGAGTAAGGGTGGCTCAAAGTATTTCTTGATCTATTTCTTATGCGGAGGTCCACCCCCACGCCCGATCCCCTGGTCGGCGCGAGCATGAAAACCAATCTGCGCTGATTTTAGATTTTAGAACTGAGGCCAAGCAGCGAAGGCACAACGTTAGCAAGACAGCGCAACTGGCACATCACTGCATTGTAGTCAACCACAAGCAATGGGCATGCAGCAAGGGGCGCATGCAGTACTAAATACTGTACACCAGCATGCACCGGCACCCGGATTCGCACACTCAGCTTTACACAGCCCTATCTCACAGCGTCCCCACCGGCCATCCGACCAGCGTATGCACTGCTGACACAACCAGATATGTGCGCACACAACCCCGTGGACCCCTGAACTACGTACATCACAATACAAGCTGCGCCAGATCTCATGCAAACGTACCCACCCTCAGGTGCCTGCTCTCGGGGAACACCATTCGGGGGAGGCAGGTAAGACACACTCCAGGAATGGTGTTGAGGAAGTGTCACACTCCGTCTCACACAGTGTTCCCCATCTCGGCAACAAGCCGCAAAGAGGTGAGAGCGCTGCTTGCACCAGGTCTCGGGGAGGGAAAGGATGCTGCGCGGACGGAGACAGCGGCTGCACAGCAGGGGTGGCCAGTGGCCGCCGACATGCAGCCTTTGACCTACAATACATGGGACATTTGCATCTCGTATACAGCTGTGTCCTTTGACACACATCCCAGAATTTGGCGCATTTGTTTCTAATAGCCCCGAGTATTACATATTCAATGGCCACGGTCAACCCCGAATCCGCTCACCTGCATGTTTTTTCGCCAGCCTTCTTGCGATCGTATGGCCACACAGCACATTATGTGCGGCACGCGTCTTGAAAGCATGTAGAGCGACACTGTCAAGACAAAATGTTCAACAGGCTTGTGTGATCGCAGCGACTGCGTGTTGCGTCTTCAACTTCACAAAATGCGTGTGCTGCAACAGCAGCTGCAGCTAGCAGCGCGCACAGTGGCATATGACAGCGAACTGTCATGATGTCCCTCAGCGGGTCACCCTCCACTTCATGCATGAGGGTGATCATTCCAGGCCTGCCGCGGCTGGTGAGCCATCACAAATATGTGGTCGCCCATAGCCCCTCCCCCCGTGCTCTGAAAGCCATGCGGCCTGACTCTCCCCCCCTTCCCCCCCCTTGCACATCTCCAGCCATGCACTGACGTCGATCTTAGCAGCCAGTGGGTCAGGCACACTGTTGAATGGGGCGATGGCCATAGCTGTCGCCCAGGGCCCCGGCAGTTGGTGCAATGGGGCTTCAGGACATGGCCGCTCCCGGCTGCCACGGCCGGCGCCGCACTGACTTTGGGCCGACTAGGCGCTATAACACCCAGCACCTGGTGCTTGCGCATGAATTCTGTCCGGTTGCGCTATGTCAAGAAACTGGGTGCACGTTCCTATAGATGCTGCCAGATAGTTCCGGATGCTGACTCACTTCCAACACTCCTCCTGATGCGATATCAAGGAAGTATCAACACAACACACGACCATCACACCATTGCAAAGTCTGCGTCGAACTTCTTTGCTTGAGTCCCGCTGCTTCAGCCTTAATTCTTGAGCCTTGAGTCCTCACTGAGACTGCACTTTCCCTTGTCTGCTCCTCCATTTTGAGGTAGCTTCTTCGAGTATTCTACTTGAGATCTCGCATGAGCTTCTCTCTGTTGGGTTACGGCTTGACTTCCCTTTAGCCAGCCCCCACTCTCCTCCGATTACAGTCATGCGTCCCTTGAGCACAACCTTGGTCACTCACACAGCTAAGCTTTTATTGAGCTAGCCTTCAACATGACCGCTTCTTTGGATCTTCCCTTGAAATCTCGCCGTGGACAGGCATGTGCATTCACATGTACACCGTGCCTGCAATGGCTTCCTCTTGCTGGTCTCTCTTGCACTCCCCGGAGTTTGCTGCGACTTGCCCTCGCTTGTGACAGTAGTAACAGTCTCATGGAATCGATGATCACGCGTGGGGTCTGCGATGAAGCGCGCGTGCATTTTTAGGGTCATCTGCACGTGGGCTTGTTTGGGTGTCCTTTGCATGCATCTGCGTCCACCATTTTGTGGATCATACATCCGTAATGTTTCTCTCTCTTCGCATGCGTTTAAGCATACATGCATGCTTGAAGGGCGTCGATGCGTGGCCACGCGTGGCCACGCGTGCCGAGAATTTTCAATTTCAATTGGCCGAGGCATTGCATTGGCAGTCAACTGCCATTGCCGCATGCCGTTTGCTTAGACATACGGCGCGTGAAGGAAAACCATCGCCTGTACGATGGGCAAGTCCGTAATTGCTTTGTAGTGTGTCTTACGCGCGGGCGTGCTCTCAGGCGTCGAGGGATAGCGCGTACGTCACCATCTGTTTCCACAGGAGTGTCTCAGCGCATTCAGATCGCGTCGGGGAGAAACAGAGCTAAAATTGAAAATGACTGGTAAGGAGTGATTTATAGTGTGGCGTGTTCGGGGCCTATGCCGGCAAGAACCATCGCTCAGCTTCGAATATCAGGTCGACACGCTGATAGCATGCTGTTGTGTGCTTGGTCTTGGGACCAAGGATCAATCAAACCAGTGAAACGATCACGTACTTGATTTGACATCTGTAAATGCATTCTTCCCGCTTGTGGTGCCCGGCTCGGAGGTCGGTGACGCTCTTGTACGATGCGCTGTCCGCGCAGTCGAGGTGTGGAAACGCTGTAAAGGATGGGGGCCCGCTAGCTGCACTACTATTAAGTTTTGCATTGATCAATCTTTGCCGCGCGGATGTAAGATGTGACCACGATGACATCGCAACGGTTCAGTATACCGAGTCCGTAGCCGCGTTGGCCTATGAGGAGGCTCACTCCGCTGGTCAAGGCGCTGTTCTCTCTCAGGTATAGCGACAAGACCAATGGAAACACAGGCATGCCGCCGTTATGAATCGGGCTTTCAAAGTTGGAAGATGCTAAGCACTCACTGCTGCAGGCTGTGTCGCACAACCCTGCTCCATTGACCATCGAATGGGTAGGTGTAATGCCTCCTTGTGCCTGCGATTACCGAGCAGCTGGCCCCTTAAGAAGGTACACTGAAGATAGATTGAACTCAACTGAACATGTTGCAGGATTTCACAAGCATCCCAGCAGCTACCCCTGACTTCATCCGCTGGTGAGCACCTACATAGCAAACGTGTTACGTTCTACACCGCAGTGCACTGACGAGTGCATTGATACAGGTACCTGGAGAAAACGGTCGCACCATCCATAACCAGCATTGTCGCATCTTACCTCCGTATAAAGTACTCTGGCCTGTCTGTTGGCAAGTCTCTCCAGTTTCAACACTTGTTCACTGTCAACAAGAACCACCTTCCTGTATGTTGGGCATACGCATGTCAAATCTGGACCACACCACTTGGCTGCAGGAATGAACCCATGCACAACATACTACCCCACGCCCGGCGCACACTCACGAGACAACCCGTATCGCTGTGCGTCCATGGATGGAGCACCTACGTGTGGAGGCTCTGTAGTTAATCCAAAGCACCTCCTCTACTACCAGATCTGCACATCGTATAGCAGCTGTGGTGCAGTCGCAGGCGAAGCTGGCTCCAGCCACAGCCTGGTCATGTACATGCAGTATAACCCCAGTAGTTCATCCTGTCGCAGCACCACTGTCGCCTATGCCGCGTATTGCAGCAAAGGTGACCTGGGCAGGTGCATGCTCCCCTCAGCATTGTCTCATTATCACCCAATGAATGACCCACATGCGCTGTACCGTTCTTGTCATATGTGTGATGGCGTTTGTTGCAATCCACATTTGTAGCTGCATATAATTGTAAAGTCTCATCGCTCGAAAGCCAGCAGAAATGCAGGCCGACGGTAGCGTACATGAACTGGTGCAGTCGCGCGCAGCTTGTGGCCACCGAATCTCTGCTGAATAAGCACCTGGAGGTTGGCGTGCATGAAGTGTTGCATGCGCTGGGTTTCTCGGCAGGCCTGTGGCGCCGGCAGCAGCGGCGTACAGACCTGTCCTATTTTCTGCAGCCTGATGGCTCAGGCTACCTGCCATATACCGGTGCGCAACAAAAGGCCGAGACCACCTAATTGACTGCTAGCGTGCCATGATTGGCACTGTAGCACGGGTAACAACGGCATATGACTCGACCATAGCTATAGCTATAGCTAGCCACCTGTACACAACAAGATCCTGCTGCTGTAATGTTTGTTTGGCATCAGATGCGCTGAAACATGATCTGCATGCCTCAGCTGCACATTGATCAGCAACTCATCAGCAGTGCATACTCCCCTGACTGCTAGGTCATACCGCACACTCCAGGTCGAGCCAGCTATGCTTGTCCACCTTGATGTCATTTGTGGATTCCGGTAGCAGCGGCAGAATTACATGGGATTCGATCCGCAGACGTCATCGCGGAGCACACAATACGGAATGAGACAGGGAGCTTCATCATCTCCCCAACAGCAGTGCGCGAGGTGCGCACACCAACAAAACGGCGCTGACGTGCCATCGCGTATAGGCGGCCACCCATGGCATTTTTCCCCTCATCCCCAGAGCCACACTGCAGCCAGTGCCCCGCCCCCCTCCTCCGCCTCTCTCCCGGGCTTGTCCACCGCTGCCCGTCGGACCCCAGCGTTCGGTGGCAGTGACTACAGCAGCAGGTGGCAGTGACTACAGCAGCAGGTGGCCGCAGACCTGCGCGACGGTGTCTCGTTCCCGCGTCCATCCGGCCTGCTCAGGTTGGCTGGGCGCCGGCTGGGCGCCGTGGTCCCCAGCACCTGGTGCCTGTGCGTAGCATGTGCATAGATAGCGCGGAGTCGCGCTCGCTTCGTGCGGTGTGTGTGTAGGCATGTGTGCGCGCTGCTGTTTCTGTTGGCGATGGTTGTGGATCATGGTGGTGCAGCTGGTGACCAAGCTGCTTGTGATTATTTGTTGTTTGTTTTGGTTGTTTTATTTCCTGCTTTTCCCCCTCGGCGCTGCTGAGGCCTTGATCTATCACAGTGTAACACACCTACATGTTCAGCACCTCACTGTCAGCTCCGAGTATACGAGGCACGCCCAGCAGCCAGTGCCTTCTGCCTGCAGGCTCGTCGGCACTCTGGCTGCATGAGCCTTCCAGGCGTGCAGCTCGAATCGTCTGGTGGCGCTCGCACTGCAGGCTCTCACCTCGAGGACTACCAGTACTACGGGTGTGGTGCCGCTTGCTGTCCCCCTGCTGCTTGTGCATGTCAGGTTCCAAGCCTAACATGTTGGGGCGACCCAGGTCATTGCAGAGCAGAGCCACGCATGGCACCAGCCGTGGCCACCCATGCCTGTGACCCAGAAGCGTCCACTGTAACGGCATCTTGCATCTGCTTTCACCTTTTTGCTGAAGAGGGCACAGGCATCAAGACGCCGCCGCCGCAATTGAACTGGGAATGATTTCTACGTGTGCAGCAGACCATGCTCACAGACTGTGGCTGCTGCATGCACTAGTAATGTTGCATCCCAAGCTTACCCACGCAGTAACGCGGCAGTGCCGACATGGGACATTTCAAGCGCTGCAAGTTGATGCTGATATTGACCCTTCGTGTGTGCTCCTATACTGCAGTTTCTGCAGGGACGTCATGTGCGGCTGGGTGTACAGCACGGGTGGCAGCTCATCGCCGACGAGTCATGGCCAGGCGGTGATGTCAGCAGTCACGCTGGCAATCCTTGAGGACACTGGTGTGGTTGCCCTGGACCGGTCGTTGTTCCTTGAAGCATGGTGACATCAAGTATGTCATCGCCACATGCGTTCAAATGAGGTCAGCCTGCTTTGTCTGCAGGATACTACCTGGTCAACCTGGACCAAGCAGGACAGCTGTCGTGGGGACATGGTGCCGGCTGCGACTTTGCAACACGCACATGCACAGAAATGCGGCAGGTGCCCGATCAATCCTGGTTTCTTAGTTCACCGGGAGCAGGCTGCACACGAGACCGGTTCGTGCCACCCACCGTGCGGCCGCTCCCACTGCATTCTGCTGTGGTCATATGCGGCCGCGAACTGTCCTGCCAAGCATGGTGCATCGTTTATCTGGTCCATGTTCATGCGGGCAGTCGCCGTGCAGGCTCCAGATCGCAGTGGCAGGGGCATCAGGGCTGGGCTGTTACTCGAAGCACAGAGGAGTGTCCAAAGCACACCGCTGTGCCAAGGAAGGTGCCATGCAGCAGCGTGGTGTGCCTCAATTTGGCGGATAGATAATGCCATGGTTCAACATACTGACTGTGCATATTCCTGTGATCTGCATCGGTTTGCAGGTGGGTTTGGGGAGACTGTGGGGCACAACTCTCGGTGCCTGGAGCATTCCCGTTCTGTTCGGCGCACATTGGATGGCACAAATTATGCATCCAGCTCCCGGCTGGAAGCAGGATGCTATGCAGTCACATGCAAGCCAGACGGCACTTTGAGCATCCTGATTGATGGTGAGCATTACATACCACATATGTGTAGGGGGGCGTAGGGATGCATTAAAACGACCAAACTCTTTCCTGAAAAGCCTTTTGGGACGCACACTCACATTGTAGGATATCATGCTTAGATCGGATGCCACTGTTGAATATGACGCACAGCTGAACACAGAGCTGAGCAACAACAAACATCTCCGAGGACTTTGACGGTGGTCAGATATTCTGGCTGCACACTTGTTCCTTAGTGAATTTGCAGTCATATGCTACGCGCGAGCGTGGCACGGACAGAAGCAACAGGGTGCGGTCAGCTGAATCATGCGTGTAGGCAAGGGGGAAGTACCATGCCCTTCGACAGCAACAATCGTCTTGCCTACGTATCTGGGTTATCAGTCCGATGAGCAGCACCCCAACACTATAGACTGCCCAGATTCGTCTGAGCTGTGCGGAACGGCAGGTGGCTTCCCAGGGGAGGTTACGTGTGGCGATGCGGCTGACTGCCGTGAGAGAGGTGTCTGCACAGGTGGTAGGTGCAGGTGTGTGCGACGTCCGCAGCCGTCTCTTTCCGATCTTCATCATATCTGGGTGCTGCTGGCGTCCACCCATGACAATGTGCCTGCAGCGTGTGGCACCTGCAGGTGTATGCTGTTGCACAGCGGCAGTGACTGCAGCGCACTCCGGTATGGCATACACGAACATGGGGACAGCAGCCCTGTGGCACCTCCACCTCCTGTCCCTCCGACTCCCATGTCAACCACCATGCCCGGCCCACCTGGTGTTCCAACGCCATCGCCTGTGCCAGAAGGTTCTATAGGGGGTATGCCGAGGCAGGAGCCAGAATACAGCGCCGTCAAGTCAGGATGGTCACGCTGCCGCTCCGTTGCCGGTTGCGCCTTCGGCTCGCATCTTGGTCCTATGGCCGCATGTTCGCCAGAAATCTACCAGTGACTGCCTCTGCATGCACATCTGACCTGTATCCTTCCTGCAGGACCAGACTGTGCTGGAGCTGGGCAGGTTGTACGAGGGGAACGGTACCAGACCGTGAGGTGCAAGCACAACACAACAGGTCGCTTTGTAGACCTGGACCTATGTGGGGAGCAGGAGTCGCTACAATTTGAGCTATGCGCATTGTCTGCATGCACCACAAAGGAGGATGTGCAGGGCATCGTTGCTAGCGCTTGGTCGCCATGCAGTGCACAGTGCACCCGAGCAGCAGACTCATTCCCACCATCGCAAAGCAGGTACTACACAGTTACGCTATGCTTCTATAATCGCCTCCATTCGTTGCTGTACATGGCACAAGTCAATCTGCAGGAGCCTAACATGTCAGTTGGGTCGAGATGTGGCCTTGGTTTATGATCCATCAGGCATGACGGAACGCAGTGTATCTGCTGAGTTGCTTGAGCGAGAGTGTGGGTACTCGTTGGCGAACGGCATAGCCACGCGCCAGCCCTGCAACGTGCACCTGTGCGACGAGGGGCGTTGGACCACTGGCGCTTGGGGTGAGTGTGTAGCGCAATGCAGTGCTGTTGGTGTCGGGGTTGCCGCCGCACAGGGTACACAACAGCGCACGGTGCAATGCGAGGAGACGCCGTGTCTGCAGCCTCAGCCCAGTGCAATCCGCAGCTGCAGTTTGACCTGCGACGCTTGCGAGTGGTCACCGTGCGGAATTCGAGGAGAATGCCAGTATGCCCCCATGGTACCCTGCCCAGCGATCACGTTCACATCATAGTCAGTTGCTCGATGATCTAGGTCACGCCTGGTCTGATGCTCAGGGGTTGATGCAGAATTTAGCCCAGTCTGTATCATGTTATGCCTGCACAAGTGGCACTTGAATAATGTGACATTGGTCCCTGTCCATTGGCTGAATTGCCACAAGATTGCATCATGGTAGCGACTTCATGTGTAAACCAGCTACCGCCCTTCAAAGGCACGATGCTATGCAGATCAGTCTGGCAGGCTGGCGCTGCTGTGGCCCGCTGCGAATGCATGGATTCGTACAGCGGGCAGTTCTGCCGCACCACTCCACAGTGTGATGGGTCACTGTTTACGTCAGCCTTGGGTGGAACGGAGTGCTGCCCTAGCGGCCAGTATGTTTCAGCGGCAGGTTCATGCTGCTCACCAGGATCAGCGTTGGACACGTTCGGCGAGTGCTGTGCTGCAGGCATGATTGATGCATGCGGCACCTGCGCTGGCACGGGCGTTGGCTTTGACCGGACCGGCCAGTGCTGCACTGGTTACTTGACTGAAGACCTGTTGTGCTGCCCAGAGCCGTTGGACCGTTGCGGTGCATGCGGCGATGGCACATCATGCAACACGCAGGTTGTGATGTTGTTGGGAGACGTGTCAGATGCTGTGCTTGCGACCATCATTGACACCATACTTGACCTGCTCTGTGCGTATTTTGGGTACGCCAGCAGGGATGTATGCCCTCTGACGGTGAGCACCGGATCAGCGGCCTTGCCGGCGTCTAGGCAGCTGCGCCTGCGGGCAAAGCAGCGTGGACTAGTGGCTATGTCAGATGTGCATGCAGCCAGCAGTGGCGCGAGTATGCAAGGTGCAGATGTGGGGCTGAGAGTGCTCCAAGCATGGGCCGAGGCGCGCGGTGCTATCGCTGTTGCCTCTGCTGCTGCTGCCGCTCCGGCACTGTGGGGACACGTTGCAAACACAGCAGGAAGGGGGCTCCTGGACTCTGGCCAAGCACCGGCTGATGTGCTGGAACTGTCAGTACGTTTCACGAACAGGCGGCCTGAACCAATTGTAACCACAACACGTGGGTTTTTGTGATGACCCTGGCTGTTCACTCCTCCCTGCACACAAGCATCTATAACAGTGCCTGAGATCTGCCTGATGCGCATGGGGTGTGCTAATGGCTATGGCATGTCAGTATCATGCACATGTGCAGGTCGAGTTCAATGCAGCCACAGCTCTGCAGCTCAATGTCAGCCAGGGTGTCACAGAGGTCTCCTTGGGAGGCATGCAGTACGCGCTGGAGTCTGTGGCGCCAGAATTGCAAGCCAGCACTGGCACAAGCCTGCTGAAGGTGCGCAACTGAGGGCAGTTTGGAACCCAGTAGTGGCTCGGAATTTGGTATCATCGCGGGCTACGTGGTGCATACAGTGCAGCCTGTGCTGCAGAGCTCGTTTGGCATCGCGCCAATGTGCGGAAATCGTATGTGCGAGGCGGGTGAGGTGACTGCCT
Source organism: Ulva mutabilis (assembly GCA_900538255.1). Classification (NCBI taxonomy): domain Eukaryota; kingdom Viridiplantae; phylum Chlorophyta; class Ulvophyceae; order Ulvales; family Ulvaceae; genus Ulva; species Ulva mutabilis. The sequence goes on along the minus strand of UNSF01000020.1, from coordinate 972,179 downwards.
GCCCCACTGACTGTCTCAACCTCCGCAATTGCCCAGCAGCCGGCAGTGAATCTGGTGGGACATCGCGTCCATGTGGTGGCCATGGGGCATGCAACTACCTGCAAGGCGCATGCAACTGCAGCATAGGGTACACAGGGGAGGCCTGCTACTCATGTGATACTATACTTGGCTACTTCTGGGACGAGCAGCTGTTCTACTGCCACAGGGCACACCAATCCGGGCTGACTGGAACAGCCACAGGACCAGATGTAAACAGGAGCAGTGGCCTTGGTGTAGTCACGCTGATCACTGTAATCTGCTCAAGTGCGATCTCAACCGCAAGGTGGCTTGAAGATTGCGCACTCCATGCTTGTTTTATCTCAGCACGTGCTGCGATATTGCCGAATCACTCATGTGGTGTTGTGCAGGCGTACTACTGTTGATTATGGCAGCAGCCTGGATATGGAAGAGATACAGGCGCAGCATTGCCCGACGAGACCCACCGCGGTTCCCCCCCTTGTTCAACAACTCCCAGGATGATAGGACCAGGGTGGCAACAGACGTTGTGTCACACGAGACAGTCAGCATTCACTAGTGTCGATCCCAGTGCTCTTACGAATACAATCTGCCATGCAACGTGTCGCCATCTAGTGGCCGCCAGGTGAAGGAGATTGGGGGCGCTGATTATCTCTCTTGACACCCTCTGACATACCCGCACCAACCGTCCAAGTTCTGTGGACTGGCAATTTGTAGGCCCTCTGCAATGCCTCCGAGCAAGCAAGCGGCAGCAATGTCCGTGTCTACCGCATGTGGACAGCCTTGTCAGCTTCACCACGAGATGCTGCTATATAGATGGACCGAAAACTTGGCAGGTTGAATGAGTGATTGTCAGCTAAACAATCCCAAGTGGCACCCTCAGCAACTCAGGCAGCAATCCTGTGCCCGCTTCTTGGTTCACCATCCTCGTGCAACGTTGACCTTTGTGCCAGCTGCCAGGACCTTGTCTGCAAGCGCCTGGGTGCCGGTATTGCAAGCTGGCCAACCCGTGGTTGACAGCATCAATGAGGGACCACCAACGCAAGTCAATACCAACCTGGCAAAACCTGGCTATGCATTCATTGCGAATCGAGAGACTGCAGTTGTACTGCTGCAATGATTTGCATCTGCTGATTGCTGGTGTGTCACATGGCAGACACCCATACCGAATGCTGCCTGGGCTACTTCAGAAGATTGCGAACCAGTGCTTGTATCCATCGCCGCAATCTCATGCGAGAAGTACATGTGGCAACTGGAGGTGCATGCTGGTAGTCCAAGCCCCTCCACAAGTGAGAGTGTTTCATGGTCCAAGCCAACCAAAACTCGCTGACCTGTGCAACCTCTGAGATACCCATTTCATGCCTGCACCTATCAGACTGATCAGTTACAGTCCGTTCATGCGTGTGGTCGTGTTTCGAATAGTTGTTTTTCGAGTATCCAAAATGCCCTGTCCATGCATGACATTTCGTAATCGATTGTTTTATTAATGGGACCTTACACTGGTCGCAAACAGGCATTGGCCACAGCACTGATGGCAGCAGGTACCAAGGGACATGTATGTCTTCATTGCCATGTGACAGAGACCCGTAGCATACACGAACTTGGACGCAGCAGTGCAGGCAGATTGTCAGCAATATCTTCAGGCACACATCTGGCCGAAAGAAACATGCAGTTCCCCTATCTGAAGATTCCACTGCATACGCTCAGGCTAGTACACTTGCCACCATGTCCAGCAGCAGCACAATCAGAGAATGAGTGGGTGTGGCAGTTGTGGTGACAGTGGGGGCGTATATGCTATATGCAGCTGGTACAGCCCTCGAGGGCTGCAGGCTGCCTGAAGGGCAATGTAGCATGCATGTCACTACTGTACGGTGGCATGCATGATTTTGTACTAGGTGGTCATGCTGCAAAAATCGATCTGTAGGCGGGCCTCTGCCGCAGGAGGACAGGCTGCGCTGCAGGTGCTGTGACGGCGCCACACAGGCCCCCTCATCCCCACTCCCCCCATCCCGGCCCCCGTCTCTGTTGCTGTACTCTTGCATACTGACCGCTAGATGCCGCGATGCGTATGGCGGGGACAACGAGGACGCTTCCCTCCCCACGTGGATGCCGCCCTGCCTGCGTCCTCTGTCTGGCATTCTGGGTTGGCCCTAGCTGGAGCATCATCTGTCCCGAGATGGGCTGGGTTGCCGGTCATCCGGCCCGGCAAGTACTGCATTCTGCGAGGAGCAGGGGCCCTCTGGTTGTGTGTTCGCTGTATGTTGTTATACCGCAGTTGATGCGTGGGTATGGTTGCCAGTGGGAGAGCTGTAGGACAAGGATACCGAGTGTGACAGTACAAAGATCCATGCAGAATTGTGTGTCTGTGTGTGGTACTGCATCTGCCTGTAGCTCACTGTCCATTGATCTTGGCTTGTGGCTCAACTGTCTCGCCGCTGTGTCTCTTTGTGCTGTCGTGCTCGAGCGTCGCCTTTGCAGTTGGCCGCTGTTACGATCTTCATGTAAAACTAAGTACGTGACCAAAAAACTCATTGGACATCACGCCACACCCAGATATGTATCGGCCACGGCACTTCTGCGGACATGGGTAGAATCCACCCCCCCACCACTAACATAATTGCAAGAGACGAGCCAGACGCATGAACCACCGGCAAATCCTGAGAGAAAAGTTACAGAGGCATGCTCCACAAGGTGGTAGAACACAGAGGAAAGAAAGCATGGCAATGCAACAAACACACAATCATGGCCGTATGCCGTACGCACACTGGAACATAATTGATTGGAACATGATTGCTTTTTGCTGGTGTCTACCTTTGGGGGGTTTTGGCCGTCTACTTTCCTTCTGTTGCCCTCGCTGCCGGGCTATTGCGTTCATCTCCGTGAAACACTGGAACATAACAGCTTCTTCAGTATTGTGCTATGGTATCCTCGAAAGAGATCTCTCGCTCTATACACCTGTGCTGCTCACAGCACGGCCCGCTACACACTCAGAAATTATTCCCTTCACTTCTGGTCGAGAGCTTTGTACCTCTGCTACGCTAGCGAACGCATGCTCGGCACGCTGCGCTCGGCATCCGCTAGGCGGACACAGACAGCACTGGTAGGTTTTAATTTCTGGATTTAGATGCTTCGCGAGAGTTGCGGCAGTTGTCGCGCGCCGTGACGCCTGCGCCTGCTTTGTACCAGCGGTACCGGCAGTCGCAGCGGCTTCGCTCCGCACACCTCCTCACCTCGCAGCGCTGCAGCGTAGACAATGTACATTAGGCATACTTATTTTTGCTCTCGGCCACGGGGCCTGGGCCTGGCCCTAGGCCTCGCACTTTCTGCGGGTGCGCGTGCACCAACCACTTCGCGCCAGCGCATCGTACTCACGCCCGAAGGCCCCACCCTCGCTCCCACAGCACAGCACAGCACAGCACTACAATGAACGAAGACCTGCATGTGCCTTGCCCCGCGTGCCCTCGCCGCTTCCGCGCCGCCGGCGATCTGCTGGCCCACTGCCGGGGCTGCCACCCGAAGTACAAGTTCACTGAGGACCGACAACGGGCATACAGATGCTACCACTGCGAGGCATGCAAGCTGCCCTTCTCGAGATACAACGATCCGGAGGGCCACAGGCATGCGGCAAACTGCCGCGGCGTACCAGCGGACTTCCACGCCCCCACTCCCGCCCGCACCCGGTACAGCGGCCGCACGAGCACGCCCACCAACACTGGCCGAGGCCGCTCGCGCTCACGACGGCGGACACCGCCGCACATGAGGGAGCCACTAGCGCAGGCCCAGCCCTCACACGTCGACGATGACCTGGCGGGACGACACACAGCCAATTCGCAACCGCCGTGGGGAGGCTCCGGTGTGTTGTACCGAACGCCCACCCCTGCGGCTGCGGCGGGCGCCGGCTCGACTGCGCCTCGGCCGCAAAGCCAGCCACCCGCCCGCACCGATTTGACCAAATCGTGCTGTCTGACATCGGTAAACTGCAAACTCGTGAACGGTTTTTGGCACGCACACAGAGATCCATGCTGACTTGTATGCAGCAGGAGAACAGAAGTCTCGACACATTTGCGATGCTGGGAACGCGTTACACTGTGCAATAGGCTATCATTGACACTCTTATCTAGGCATCATCTTTCCCTGCCACCCAAGAGTGACAATCTCCATATCCATGATCATACTGCAGACCTGATGCAAGTTTCGAATACACCCTGCAAAGCCCCATCTCACACAAAACTATGGCTTGCTCCCCAGCGTCTGCCATGTTAGAAGATGTGGTGTGGCACCTGGCACATTTGCTTGCACAGAACCAGACCCGACTGATGCAAGTGTATGGAATGCTGGCTGTGTGGCAGCCACAGCTGAGTCTGCGAAGCGAGGTGCTGGCCTGGCACGTGCCGATTGACTATGATCAGGTGGCAGCCACCCCATAACAGAGTTGTGCGCCCCTGCAGGCAAAGTGGCACCGAGGCCTGTCAGGCGAAAGTCGCCGGGGACATTTTGGGAGTGAGAAACACAATTCTTAAACGGGATATCTCGTCGTAGAGCTTTGGTATATGGGGCTTGATGCGTACGGTCGTGGCTACTCGCCAATTCAGAGCTGGAAGTCAGCGATACTGCAGCGCAGCCTTGGGGCACGCAGCCTTCCACAGCACTGGCAGGTGCCCCCTGGGAGCCTCGCTGTGGGAGTGCGCTGAGTTGCTGATAGACCGGCACTAAAGACCATGATCGCTTGCACTGCTGGGACAATGTTGCTGTGGAGGACATGTGCAGCCGTGAGCGCTCAGGCGGGTGTGCAGCCACCCATGTGGGAAAGGTGGCCTGTACCTGCTGCGACGCACACCGCGCCACCGGTGCCTGTTGCACAGACGCATGGCAGAGCTGGGTTGGGGCTGACCGAAAGTCTCGCGCACTGCCTCTGACGGTCGAGCACGAGGTCAGCAGCTCCTGGCTCTCGTCGAACGTGTTGCCTGGGTATCGACCCTGACTGACAAGCTGTGTTGGGGACGGCACGGCTTGTTGTGAGCTCCATGAGGAGTATACCGCAGCAAGATCCGCAGCTTCCGTCTCAGCAGCAGCAAGCTCCAGCTCTCGCTCCTCATGCAGCCCAGTGATGTACTTCCTTACCAACGTCTCAACGGACTCCACACTCCGGACCAGCAACTGGTTGGCGCCGATGTCCGCCCCCAGACCGATCTGCGCCGCTGTCAGGGTGCCGCCCTTCACTCCTGGCCCAGTGCGGCGCTGCATAGACGACGGTAACGCTTTGGCCAGCGCCTGCTTCACTGCCATGCTACCAGCTTCCAGCACAGCTTGGGGTGTTTTCAGGCCAGCCTTGTACAGAGCTCGCGCTCGACTTGCATCCAGCCCATCCACCTGAATGTGGCTGACACTGTATCTCAATCAACCAGGCCGTCAGGGAAGTCAGAACAGGTGATGCATGCCACACAGGGCAGGCAGCTGGCGTACACACCTTCAGGAGCTCACGTAGCTCTGGCCGCCCCCCCGCTGCTGCGTCAGTGGACAGATCGCTGAGCAGCGTTGCCAGCAGTGGCCAGCCCGCAGACTCACACAGCAGGCCAGCCATGGCAGCTTGCTGAGCAATGTCATTCCGAAGCAGGTTTTGCAAAGAACGACCATTCACTGGCGGCAGAGTGAGCGGGTTATGTGTGCGCCGCACACACGCCCTGCAAATGGCTTCGTTCAGCGACCTCAGCAAATGCAAGGGCTCATTACAGGGTCAACGCACAAAGGCGTATGGTCCGAGAGTCAGCACACCAACGCGCTGCGACCTCGTGAGGGTCTTTGTCTTCACTGAGCACTTGCGAAAGGCAAATGGCGATTAGGAGCGTGCCATGCTTCACTTTCACATCTTTGCTGGGCAGCTTGCCTGGCTGCAATAATTTATCCCGATGTGGCCCCTTCTGTGGAATAAGACTGACGCGATCTGCACATAACAACACTCAGCCAGGAGCTCCATGGTTGAGGTGGTGCATCAAGCTGCGTGGTGGCAGACAAGCGCAGCGTTGCAGAAGCCCACCAGCAAACGTTCTGATGCTGTCAGGGAAAAATTCGTCCATCTGCACTAGTTTGATGTATGCGGACCAGTCTGCAATTTGATATGGAGCGTCTGCTGCCTGCAGCAGAAGCCACAGCAGGTGCAGTGGGTGTACATCAACGCACAGGCCCAAGATACATGTTTCTTGGAGCTTAGCATGTAGGCTTTTGGCATGTGAAAGAGGCAAGCCGCTTTCGAAAACAGCTCGCCCAAGTGCTGTGGTCGGGAACTTGAGATCCGCCTTGTTGCAGGTATCCCCTACACACACAGCTTGACTCATGATGCTGTGCTCCCACAGTATAGACAGAGCAAACGAAAAGTCCCATGCCGCTGTGTGAGAAAGATGTCCGACACCTGCCGTGTCATCGAAATTGCTGACAAAAGCTTCCTGGTTTAGGGCCCGGAGAGCCGCAAGGCCGCATTGATACAACGGATGCATCCTGGAATCCTCTCCAGTTTGTTGAGAATTTGGTTGCAGCAGCGCATCATCTGCAGTGCGTCCAGTGGTGTGCGCGCAGCGTATCTCTGAGGCTGCTAGGGTGACATGCATGAGCTTGAACACGTCTCGTGTTGTCAAATTCTGCAACACCATCACCTCCAACACCAGCTTCTGCACACAGCACCAAGGTTCAACTATCATATCACGCACATAGACTGCCATGGTTAAGTGGACAGGCCCAGAATGTCAGGATTTGTAATTCGGTTGTACACATAGCCCCTGACATGGCAGGGCACACCTTCATTGGATCAAGCTTAGGCCCCCCATAGTTCCTGCATGCAATGCACCGAAACATGCACCGGGGATCTTCATTGCCACACAATGCACGGGTCGGAACAGGAAACACCCTACAATTGATCTTCTTCGGACAGGGTACACCAGTCCTTGGGCATCAGATTGCTCTTGAGCTCTGCCACTTGAGCTTGCATCACGCCCAGGGCAGTTCTCACGGAGCACTTGTTGTGGCCGACAGCCTCAGGTGCGGCCGCATCTCGAACGGGAATAGCATAGTCACAGACAAGGTATGATGACCCTGCATTCTAGCTCCGGCCCGCTCCTCACACAGGCACGTGGACAAGCGCATAGTTGGCATGAACTGTCGCCGCACAGGATACAAGGGGGCACCTGTCTCACACAAGCCCGCTCGTCCAGCCCTCCCTATCATCTGAAGGTATTCACTGCGCCTCACAGCATGAGGATCACTTCGGCATTTGATGATGCATGCGCTTGCTGGCAAGTTTATACCTGCATATAGCTGATATGAGCGCAACCGTGTTAGGAATCGCAGCACTTGCAGAATCTATGTACATGACATGTTCAACGCCTGGTAGAACGCATGCAGTGCATCACCCGCTGCAAGAGTGCTTGTACAGAAGAGAGTATGAAAAAGGCCCGCTCGAAAGGCCTGCTCAACGGCTCTGCGTTCCGAGTAGCTGAGTTCCGCGTGATGGTACGCTACGCCAGCAGCAGTCAACATCAACTCTTGCAACGGCTGATGAAGCTGTCCCGATTGAGTCGCCAATAGGTCGAGTGCTACAGACAGGCGTGCTTGGCGATCGTCGTCAGAAATAGCACCCTGAGGTACCTGTTTGCACATGGCTATAGCAGACGATTCACATGCCTTGCGGCTGTTGCAAAATACCAAGCAGCCACCTTTAGACCCCTGCAATTGACATGCTGTCGTGTTTTGCACGCATGTGGCTCGGCTAAGCAGCACCATCACCACTTATGCCTTGAGAAAATCACATACCTGCATACACTCCACAGCAAGCTGCAACATCACATGATCACCAATTTGAAAGGTCCTGGGACCCTTTGTGATGATACGTTCATCTAGTTTTGGCAGGACTCTGGCCAGCTGCAAGCCAGCGGCGCCGATAGCGGGCGCCATCTCCCCAGGGAACGCAGGGACATGGCTGACGCAGGGATTGTGTGTTGGCTGAGAGCAAGTACGATTGGTTTCTACCCTGCCTTGCGAGAGTGGGACGCCTTTGACCTCAAACACAGCTTGCCCCAAAACAACGTGCTCTTGCAGCTGCACTGGTCGGAAGTCTGTCTTGAAAAGCTCTGCGTCCAACCAGTCGATGACGCTGTCCAGGCCACGCATCGTTGCAGAGATGCAAATCAGCTGAGCTGTGGTGGCGGCAAAATATCTCAACTTCGATATGAGGACCTGCATGGTAGTCGCTGCTTGCACTCTGTGCCCTTGGTGCATGTGGTCTCTGACCTTTCATTTGATCACCATTGAAGGCCATGCCGCGTCATGCATGTGATGCGCACATGGCATACCTGGCAACACAGAGTGTGATAGCATTCCTCGTGCTCACGGTTCGTGTGAAAAGCAGTCCGTGCTCCGATTGTGCACGAACCACCACATGACAAGGCATGTGAGTTGCTTGCTAACCATCCCAACTTAGAAATGACATCATCTCAAATGCTGTCGGTTGCAATTGCAGTATGTCAACGTCGCCGACCCCCCTGCTGCCATGTCACGGTGTGTGTGGGTGCAAATGGCATGCAAACAACAGTATCACGGCCATATCAATTCCAAGAAAACGGAGTACAATCGTGCTGCCAAGCTCATACCTCAAGCGCAGCGCCGCGACCAGGTTCCACGAGCATGTGGAACTCATCAATAACAACGCAGCAGAGATCTGCTATCTTGGAGCTTGCAACGAGGCGGTTGATCGCAGAGTTACCCTTTTCGTATGAGCAGACAGCAATATTCTCTCTTGGACTGCCGAAGGGGCAACCGCTGTCACTGCTAGCATAGCCTTTCACGCATAGATTGGATCTGTGGCACAAGCGTGCCAAATACGCGCATCGCTCAGCAGCTGCACAAGACCCAACATCACACGAATGTCAGATGCGAGTCATACTCTGAGTCCGTGCCGAGTCTGGCGTACCTATGGACAGGTATGGCACGAGCACCAGGGCTTTCATGCGTGGCTTCTGCCAATTGGTCCCTGACCTTTGTAGTGCATTCAACATGAGAATGTCAGCCACCAAGCTTTTCCCACCTGAAGTTGGGGCTGAGTACACAAAGTTCTTGCCAGCGTGGCCTGCATCGTAAAGAATGCCAGTGCTGATGGCGCGCTGCTTGAAAACTGGTTGTTGCCCAGAACTCGTCGCACAGATTCGCACCCGCAGCTTGAACGGCATTTGCTTGCCATTCATACAGCCGATGAATCCCATTCGCTTCGAAAGCTTCCACAAATGAAGGCCTGAGGCGTTGTGATCGAATGGAGCGTGAATCCGTCGACGATGCCATTGTGCCGTAGTCTCCATTCCAACCGCGCGAGGCCGTGACTCTACATGATCACTACGTTCGGCGACCAAACGTCAGGTAAGAGTCTGCTGCATTAGCTTCTTTTGTGCGGTCTCACGGAGCGCAGGTGACAGCGCTCAGCGACAAGCTTTGTGGGCACGACCGTCGAAACGCCGCGGTAGACATCCAAAGTGGGCTGAACACAGGAGTTGGTGACAACATCCCTGCATCAATGCTCCAGGATTGCGGGTGGACTCCACAGCCGGGTCCGGCATGTCGCGCGCATCTCATAAGAGGCCATCGCGAGGCGCCCTGGGCAGCTCGATCAATCGTTGTGTCTTGCACCGCATGCACACACTGAAAGGTGTGATCACACCCTTCAGCACACGTCAAAACGCGTGTAAACACGTCCCCATGCGTGCACACTTCATGCGCTGGCGGATACAACATGAACCAGAACAACCTCGGGCACAACGGAACTGTGAACAATATTGCAAAATTTGGCTTCACCTGAGATGCTTGAGTATGTGCTCGCCAGTCCACAGGGGCGTGTAGTATATATGTAGTGGCCACAGTGAGGCCTTCACAGCAAACAAACCCTAGGTAGTTGTGGCCAACTTGCACTGGGTTGTGTAACACAGTGACAGATCTAGGACCCAGCAGCGCCGAGGCAACAGACCAGGACCAGGCAACACGCAAACAGACAGACAGGCCACCGCAAGCACCGAGGCTACTCTGCGCACGAGCAAATGCCAGAACGAATGTGTTCGAACTAGCGCCGGCACGAAAGCACACACACGTGCGCATGCACACACACACACACACACACACACACACACACACACACACACACACACACACACACACACACACACACACACACACAACGCATGAACCGAGCGCAGCACCACGCAGTACCACACAGTCCACGCACACACCAAACACAGTGAGCATGTTCCGGGCCCACTGGCGGGCGCCGACTCGGCACTAGCAGTCTACACGGGCGCGCAGCCGCGCGCTACGGCCATCTCCGAGGCCACGAGGCACCGGTCCCAGTGGCTGCAGCCACAGCAAGCCCGGCAGTACGATGTCCGGGAAGGGGGGCAGAGGAGAAATGGCGGAGGTGCGCGGGCAGGAGGGAAGCGGGAGGGAGGAGGAGGGACTGGGTGGTTGTGTGCTCTGCAAAAGCCCCTCCTACGCTGTATCTGTGGGATGTCCGGAAAACACAATCAAATTGAGTATGTTACACATGAGTGGCTGCAACTCATGTAGAATGTTCAATAACAGAGGAATCGTTCTGCATCGCATCACACATGTGGCCACGGTGTATGAGCACAGCATCTCAGCTGTCAAATGTTGACCACTACAGCACAGGTTGACAGTCGTGCCCACTAGCCATGCGTGTAGTCAGCCAAGGCTCGCAACTGCGTCTGAAAGTGAACAGATGTCCGCACGCACTGCCTGACGTCCTTGCTTTCCCCCGTGGTCAAGCATGGACACCCTGGACAGCACTCCAGGCATGCGCATTGATGCGCAGCAGCACATGCATCAGCTACAAGCAGCGGCTGGTACTTGGTGCTTAATTCGGGAAGCACACCCGGTGCACACCTCGGATCTGTCACAGTGTAACACACCTCGGATGAGTGCCCAGTGAGCACTCTTGGCAGAATGGAGCTCCACAGAGCCCTTTAGAACGTAACCCATGGCATCACGAATGCACCTGTGCTGGTCCATTGGGATAGCAGATGTGACATACCCGGGCCGCACGTTACATTATGTAGAATGACTTGCAGAAGCTGACTTGCTCACTGACCCAGTCACATATTGCTGTAGGTGCTGATGCCCACCATGCGATCTGTGCAGGTGCAACACTTGCTCTAGAGCTGAACGCCTGACTATGACATCCATCATTTAGGCAATTCAACCTGACTCCGCGGAATGCCAGGCTTCTTGCGCTTCCGTTTGCGAGTACCCCGCACAGCTCGGTGCTCTGCTAGAAGATCCTGTTTGGTGAACCCTTTTGTAGGATTCGAAAAGTTGATCTGATCCCTGCTGGGTCTCTCCTCCTCACCTTCGCTTGAACTGGGTTGTGGTGCAGACTTGCTGCCCGAATGCTCTGCTGCACGTGATTCCTCGACTTGTTTGGACACGCCAGGCGCGCGGCCCCTTTTCAGAGACTTGGCCAGCGCAGACGTAGGCATCAGCTGCTGTTTTCCTGAACATATGCGATTTGCACCAGCTGCCTGACTGCCAAACTGGCGTGCTACAAACCCTACGCCAAGTTTGCAAAGCCTGTGAACTGGTCCAACCAATTACGCCATTTTGTCAACTTACAGCAAACATCGATTTTGTCAGTTTAGGGCATTCACATCTGATGACAAACTTGGCCACACAGAGTGCTGCCCAATACAGGGCTTGTGCCTGTGTTTGAGCATACCCCTTGCACACACTCCCAGCCCAACAGTTGCTCAGCATATGTCGCGATGTCCCAAAATTTGCCCCAACTAGCAGACTCATGCGTGATCATGCTATATACATTTCATGCATCCTGCATCTTGATCTGATTGATCTGGCCTCTGCTCACTCAGAATCCAGTCCCTTTAATCACATGTACTGCATACAGCAGCTTGGCCCCAGCCCAGCCCTGCAGTCATGGGAGATAAGCAATGTATGGACAAGACAAGATGTCTCACCTTGAGTGGAGCCGTCTTGTGATGCCCCCAGTCCACGGCCGTGGGTGGGTGCAGCTTTGATGAAGAATTGCTCTACCCTGTCAGACTCTTGTGTGGGCCCTTGACCCAGAAGCCTGTCAGCCTGCAAACAAGCACGGTTTACAAAACTGTTGATGCGTCTCCATGTCTGCGATCGGTGATTGCGTTGGCTTCTCACCACTGCATCGGCTTCTTTCGTTGTGATGATGTCTTCTGCTTCAACTTGCATGCGCAGCACCGAGTGTCGAGTTTAGCAGCTCCCGGCCTTGAAGCTCGCTGATGATAATGCTTGCTTGCAGCAAAGGGTGACAGGCGGGGTTGGCGTCGGTACAGTAACGTAGGACGTCGGCATGTGACCATTTCGCTTCCAGGTTGAACGTCAGACTGCCCGCGCTTACCTGCATCTAACTCGGGGCAACGCGTCACGACGTGGCAAGGAATCATGAGCGCAAAGACTTGAAGTCAATCCCGAAGTGCCGCCACTTGCTGGCCCTTGGTGGAACCTTCGGCGCAGCTCACGTGCACGGTTCGCTAGCGGGAGTCTGACTCCGCGGAGCTCCGTCAGGGCGGCGGGGGATTAAAGTCGTCAATCACCACAACTCATGATGATTGCGCGAAATTGGCTACTTCCATGCAAGGACGAGCATGTCCCGACATACGACCAGGCAGCGTTGCGCATCCGCACAGACAGATCTGCAGCTAGATAGGCCATGAGGGAAATTTCGAACGGTCATGACAGGATTGTGAATTCGGTTCAATGCACGGCCGGGTTGCCACAACTTGCCAGGCGACAGGTCAACGCGTGCAACTCGCCAGCACAGAGCTCGGATCTATCTCCATGCAGTTGTGGTCCGGATCACATGTACAGCGAGTCCAGCGTCATCGGACGAAAAACTTTGCGACGCGGCGTCAGCCGTGTCTGATATAATGACAACCCCGTTCGTGCGAAACCCTCACGGGTCCAACACACTTACACTCTTGGCGCTCAGCCGCGCGTCACAGGCACCCGCAAGTCACTCACGCGTGATCACGGCTAATGGCCAGTAAACCATACCAATGCAGCGGCAGTCCGGAAATGCACCCGTGTCTGGGACGGCCCGTCCGTCGCGAATGCCATGCGCAGCTCTCGGGGAACCCCTCGTGACCAGTGCTGAACAACTGGTCCTCGTGACAAATGCTGAACAGTCCGCCCAGCGCGCTGCAGCGCTCAGCAAGAGCTCCGCGGAGCTTCGTATGTGCATGGCGTCATCCTTGCATGGGAATGTGGTCGCGCGCGCGCAGCTGACACTCGCATTGCATGTGAGTCCAAGGTTGCTACGCCACCAGGACTGGCATGCACCGGCCCAAGAGAACGACCGAAGGATGCAATCCTTGCTGCCAGATCAGGCGCATCGATGCACATGGATACCCAGCAGTAGTGTATCTGCAACGGTCCCTAGGCGTTTTTGGCACGCGCGCGCGTTCCGGTGTACATGTAGAGCTAGCGCTTGTGCAGGCTGGCACATGTTACAATGCGGTGAGAGCGGTAAACCACAATCAGCACAGCCCACACTCTAGCTGGGCTTCCCCTTTTTATTTCGGCAATCCTTGATGAAGCCCAGGATTGGCGAGCGCTGCATTGCTGGTGCGCCCCGCAAGACAGTGCTGTCGCCGGTGCGCATGCGACGCAGTCCCGACGCAGCGACACGCACTGAGTGCCGCAGGAACGAGCCCCTCGCATATTGGGGCAAAGTGGCATACATGCCCAATGAGTCCCTGTTCTGCGTTGCATTCGTACGACAGGGAGCGCCCGAATTCGTGCCTAGGCAAGTCGAATGCTGGGCTAGACGTTGAGGCAATTCGATCCGGAATCCAGCGCCGCGACCACATTTGAACGGCATGAGATTGTTGAGAAGTTTGCATATCCTTGCTGAAGCTTGCCAGTATTCCAAATGTGGGCCGTGGGCTGTGTTCGTGTTGCATGCTGTATCATTCTACACACGCACAGGCACCCGTGCGTTTCCTCGTGCGCACGAATGCTGCAAAATGTAGGCGCGCTCCTGCTTCAGATAATGCAGTGGTGTAAAAACATCTCGCCACGCCCAATCGTGATACGCGCCCTGTCGACAAGCAACCCCACGGACGTTGGCTGGCGTAACCACGATCGATATCATGTTTGCGTTCAATCGATGACAGAGCCACACCAGCTATAAACTGCGTCTGTCGCGTCGCAGAAGCGTTGCATTGGCGAAGTTCTGCACGCGTGTCAAATTCAAACTGGGAGTTTGCAGAGACAAGTGCCGATGAGTCCACGAGCATGCCACACAAGCCGAGCTGCCAACATTCAGCATTTCCACGTGGTAGGTAGCTTAGATGAATCTCCTTCACGCGCTGGACGACCTCTGAGCCGAGATGCCCGCGCGTTTGGCTCTATGGATCTTCATGACACCTTCAGTGAACACTCTCTCCCGCTGCCTGCCTGTGGCGACGTGGATGACGAAGACAGTTGTGACATATCCTGCAGAAACGCCCCGAGCAGGCCTGAGCCATCACTGACTTCTCTGAGCAATCTGAGGCCAGAGCCAGCACGGAGCCACACGGCATGCATCGGGAATCTGAGCGGCGGTGGTTTGTCGCCAGAGCGTGGCGCCAGACGCACCCTTGAGCGCATCTTCTCAATGTCTTCTCACCCATCGCAGAGCCCTCCAGTCCTAGACATCCCTGATGCCTCCAATACCAGCCAGGACCGCCTAGCCCATACGGGTCCGGGGACATCCCTGTACCCCCGCAGCGATTGCTGCAGGACCCAAACAACACAGTCTGAGCAGACACCAGAGCGGCCACAACAATTTCATTCCCTGCCGCATGCAGCCCGTCGGTCTTACAGAGACCGCCACAGCTGCCCTCAGATCGGAGGACCTGTTCAGCCGTCCTTCTCATCCCTCTCCCTGATGCCACCGCCGCGTGCCTCGTCGTCCTTACACCAGTTTCATTCTGGGCCCGACTTCCTGCATCCGCGAACTCCTGGTGCATTCTCCGACAGCCCAGCTCAGGTCCCCCCTCAAGTTTCCTACGCGCGCTCTCGGCTGTACTCGCATGCCAGCTCGCGGTCAGTAGCCCCAGACCGTGGTTCAGATGCAGACATATCAAGCACCCTGGATAGTTCACCTCGGCGCTGCTTGCCAGCTGAGGTGCCTGCCCACATGCCGTTCCCAGTGCGAGCTGACAGCCCCAGTCTGATCGAGCTATCCCCTGAGGTTTCCGCAAGCATCGGGTCCACAACTTCCATCTCATCGATGTCGGACGATGACGTTTCTGAAGCCTCCAAAGCCGACACACGCAGCAGCTCAGGCCCCTCCACATCCACAATGGCTGTGCTGCGATCTGCGGACGGTGATCATGATCACGACTTGCCAACGGCTACAGCAACAGCAGCCTCCTCGCCCAGCCCCAGTCCCCTTCCACAGGGCAACGGCTGGGCAGAAACACGCAGCTGCAGTGACAACAGCTTGACAGCTCCGTGCTGCAGCCCTTCGTGCAGGTCCGAGGACATCGCACCAGCAGAGCTGTACCGGGCCACCCCTCCGTGCCCCTGTCCACTCGACGCCGGGAATGATAGGCAGGGCGCCGCAGCATTGCCTGCACTCCCATCAGAGGTGCAGGATCCCTCAGGCCACGAATCAGGCGTGTGTCAGATGGCGACCTGCACACGGCTGGCTGTGGGGACTGCGTCGCTGCTGCCTGACTTGTCTATCGTGTCCACCGTGCTCCTGGCAGCAAGTGGCGTGATGTGGCTGGCTTACAGCTCTGCCATGGTGCACACACTCATACGTGAGCAAAGCCGTGTTCTCCCACGTAACACAGCATTCTCTGGACTCCTCCTGGTGCGTTTCATTGTCAAGAAGGCTGGGCTGATCATGGTGGTTGTGATCAAGCAGAGTTGTTTGAACTGCTCACCAACTGACTGCATCAGTGCCTTATATCCGCCTTTTCTGCACGCTCCCTGCACATGATTTGCACATAGCTGAGAGCACTGTTGGGTTGCTATCTGTAATATGTGACCTCTTCTCCTCATGCAGGCTGCGGAGCTTTTCTTCCTGCTCTCCAGCGTGTTGCAGTGGTGGCTGGTAGCTGATGCTGGCAGGCTTGTGGACCACCTCGCATGGGCATCGCATGCAACCCTGTCGGCATCGCCCAGCTATCTTTCCCATAAGCCGTCCACTCAGCTGGTTTTCACCTGGGCCCACAAGTCCACGAAGCTAGGTATGCAGCGCCGCTGTGCATGGATACTGCCACTGCATCACAGGCATTGCTCTGTCCCACATGAGCCACGACCCAGCGGTGTCTGGTGCCCTTCTGTACCCTTATGTAGCAGCACAGCTCTTGACGCGTGGTGGGTGTGCAGCTCTAGCAGCACAGGCATCATCGTCGCTGCTGCTGACAGTGGGACTGGCGGTGGGCATGCTTCTGGATCAAGCGCCGCTGCTGTTAGACATTGTCCTGGTTGCTCTGCGGCTGCTGGTGCTTGCATGCAATGCGGCGTTTATGTGGGAGTCCGCGCAAGCCTGGCGCAGGGAGTCAGCCGCCAAGAAGGTGGGCAATTGGGCGCATTCAACAGCGATGGATACCGAGCTGTACCTGCTGGCATCATGCCTGCTACTCCTGGTGTGGCAGGTGCTGCACACCTGCGTCTCCAGTGGCAGTGTGCCTCTGCTGGCCATCCTGGTCAGCATTCATGCGGGTGGTGCGGCTGTGCTACGAGCCTTTGCGGCGACTCTGCTCCTCTGGGCGCCCGGGGCACAGCTGTCTCAGTCCATTGAGGCCGGCAGCATCCATGCCCAGCTCCAAGCATGGTGGCCGCCACACCTGCAGGATCAAGGCCCTCAGGAGGCATTGTCTCGGAAAGCCAAGTCAGTGGTGCCCGGGTCACCCGGGTTTACAGCACAGTATCTTGCAGCCGTTGCTAACACGGCTGCCAGGCTCCTTGCCCCCGCCACACTCTCCAGGGCACAGGCCCTGCAAGACATCAGCTGCTGCAGGGCATCTGTCAGCATGCTCTTGCAGTCATCGTTGCCCAGAAAGTCGGCTGAAAAACCAAACCCCGCTCTACTGCATGCGGTGCGCACATTTAAACCTCTTGCTGTGTGCATGCCCTGCGTCCAGCAAGGAGTTGCACTCTCTGAACCTCTGTGATGACGTTGATGCCGCCCATGAGAGTGTGCCAAGTCTGTGCCTGTGTGGCCGGGGCAGCCTGCTGACTTGGTTGAGCATGATGGTTGGTGTGCAGCTACAAGGGGCTTTGCACGCCGCTGCCATTGTGAGGAATCACAACCAGCTCCACTGCTGCTCCATCATCTATACCAGAGAGTCCGATCCCCAGAGTCGTCAGGCGCTCCCTTCGTATGTTGTACAAAGCATTGCCCCACACCACCTGCAGGGGCTCTTCGGTCGGGACAGGTTCTCAGCCGAGTCTGACAGGCGAGTCCAACTCAGCATGGCACAAGTGCTTCCAATCCTGCTCAACCTAGGCAAAAGCCAGTGCGCCCTCACTGCACCTACATGACTGCATTCCTCCTCACGTCGGTATATCCAAGCAGATTCTGTGAGATGCTTGCGTGACAGCCGGCACTCTGGCGGTGTTGAATCGGGAGCTGTATGCATTGTGAGTCATACCTGGGCAATATGCAGGCCGTGTCCAGACAGTCCTGTGGCGATCAGCGGACATTCAGCCGCTTGCGTCCACGCAGCGCAGCTTGTCCCTGCGGCTGCACCAGGGCACAGTGCACAAGGGAAGGCTGAGCCAGACGACGCGAGTTGCAACATTGTGGCCTGCGATATGCGCCCCTCGTGGCCACGCAGTCACGAGGACAGCTTTTCCCAGAGCACGGCAGTGTGCATCAGCTCCCAGCTTCATGGCCGCAGCCCGTCCGCACATCTGACCATTCGCCAGCTGTCCTGCGGCGCCTCCAGGCCCAGTGCAAGCATGCACAAAGCTGGGACAGGTGGTGACCGTGCAGCACTGGGGCCACCGGACCACCCCATGCACGACCACCTGCCACGGTCCACCTCCAAGGGCTCCCAGTCACACAGGCTCACTGTCTATAGTGCTGCCAGCAGCTTCCGGGCGGCATCTGGCCTGAGAGCCAGCGAGGACCTGAGCTCACTGAGTAGTGATGAAAAGCTCCCGGAGTGCAGTGAACCGCTTGCCAGTGGTGGTGGACGCTTCACTGCATGCCACGCGCTCCTGCTGTGTGCAAATTCCACAGCTGCACCTCACACGGACGCCAGGGAGCCTGAGGTGGTAGTCAAGGCGCTGCAGCTGCGTGCGAGGGATGCGACTGCAATTTGCAGCAGCCTCGCGCCCAGTCTCACCGGGCAACCTCCAAGCGGCGCAGATGTTCGTGTCCACATCCGGATGCTGCCGCCGTTGCAAGCTGCGACTGTGCCGGGCGACGCCGTGGCCGAGCCCGCCACCCCCACAGGCCCAGCCTCTGCAACCCGGCCGTGTAGCCAGAGCCTGCCAGCCAGTGAGCGTGCAAGCCCAGAGATGCTCAAGCACCTGATGGACCTCGTAGCAGCCAGTGACACAACCCCAGCTGTGGTGATGCGGAAGCAGCAGCTTGATGCAAAAGAGAGTTGTGTGGCTGACAATACGGGCGACTTGGCGGCGAGGACGGTTTGCAGCGCCGCTGAGCGGCCATCGATGCTGCACCATATCTACTCTGCTAGCCCTGCTCAGGCCAAGAGCCAGCAGCGGCCTGGGTCCAGTACCATCGAGATCGAGCCCATGTCCGGCATGAGCGTGGCCAGCTCGTGCGCCATGCGACCGCAAGCGCACAGTGCTGCACTCAGCCAGGATGCAGGCTCCCGGCACGATGGTCGGCCCGTGCCAGCTTGCTCTGGGTCACCAGTCAGCGACACTGTGTCAATCCTCAGCCACAGCATTCCGCCCGTGGAGTCGCCTCGGCAGGTGGCCCCCGGGCGGCTGTCACAGAGCGTTGCAGACAGCACATGGCTCCAACTGCCTGCAGCCAGGCGGACATCTGGTGGCTCTTCGGGCCTGTTGCATGCAGACAGCAGCAGCGCGTGGGTCCCGCGGGGTCGTCGTCGGGCAGGAGGTGCAAGACAGGGAGACAATAATGGAGGGGTGCAGCCCGGCCAGATGGTCGTGAGCGCAGCCCTCACGGATGGTTCTCGCCAGAGCATTGGAGCTCCCACCAGAAGCTATCTGGAGCAGGAGCCACGACACACGTTTGGGGGAACAACGCAGCAGGCCAATTCGGGGCCAGCGCGAGCGAAGTTTATGGAGAGGGGTAGTGAGGGAGCGATAGCTGTGTGCAGCATCACCAGCAATAAAGAGGAATCGGATGCGTTGGAGCTGCAGCTTGCTGAGAATGCAGCCTCCATGATGCTGCCAATGCCACCGTCTGAGGATATGTTTCTATGAGGCTCCATGTGGTCACAATGCCTGATGCCATCGGATGCGTTTTGTCTGATTGAAATTCCAATACTGTTGCATTCCTTGAAGGGAGAAAAGAAGCTTGTTTATTGAGAGAGATTCACATTTCAATCCAGAGCGTGCTCGCGTTTTGTGGTGCAGGCAGAGTACATGCCGTTCGCCGGCATCAGCCAGGCAATCAACGGCAGAATGTAAAGTATGAGTAGCAGGAAGCGCTTTGCAAGTTACAAGGCGTACTACAGGAACCTTGACATATGAGACGAACCACATCTGCAAAGTCATCATTGCTCACATGTTGTATGCGCCATGGTGTGCACACCATACACTGCAAACCAAACTGCGTATCTCAGCAGGGATCTGGTGCGGCTCAGAACCATGAGCCTCATGCCACCCTTGTGCCAGGCAAGATCATCGCCCTTGGATGGTGTTCAAGGCTGCCCGCAGCCGGAGCACCAGCTGCTCATCCCATGCAGATTCCTTCCATGGCATGCGCTCCACCCTGCCTTCTAACGTATAGTCCAGCCTCTCTGGCGTCACCCCGGCTGTGCTCTCTGCGTTGCCATCCCACGCATCTTCGGGCTCGGTTCCCTCCAGGACCTCTGCCTCATCTCGAGCATCAAAATCCGTCTGTGCCACCATCCCAGGCCCTGTGCCCGCCGCTCCATCACCTGCACTTCCATCCGCATGCACCTGTGCTGTGCACGCTGCCTCAGCGACAGCTATGACCGCCTCCAGGCGCTGCACCAGTGTCTCATCCGCCCGAACGGTCGCACCAGCACCAGCGGATGCATTGCCACCGGCCCCGGAAAACACAACCCCATGTTCACCCAGCTCCGCAATCTCCTCAAACATGCGCACAAATCTCTCCGCGCCCCTGTGCCCCCGGCGCTTTGCATTCGCGATCATCGGCACCCCCGCCGCCTCGCGCAGCACAGCAGTCACGAGCCCGCCGTCTCGCACATTCGCCACCGGTGCCGCCAGCCGTAGCGCAGCCACGAAGCGCCGCACCTGCAGCGGGGCCACCCGCCGCCTGCCGTGCAGCAGTCGTGTGCGCGCCACCTGCAACATCCTGCCCGTGCTTTTGCCGACGGCTGGCGCGCTTGCAAGCACGGTTGGCGCTGCCTCCAGCAGCGCTGTCACAGCACGCAGCGGCACATCTTGTGGAGTTGCGTGCTCGCGTAGCACCTGCGCCCCCACCCCCCACAGGCTCGCGAGTGTGCCTGTGCTTGCCGGGCACAGCAGTGTGGCCGCGCGCATGGCTTCGCCGATGCCTTCTGGGCGCAGGCTGCATGTTCGGCCCTTGGACATCTCTGCACGCGCAGGGTCTCGCCTCAGCCCCGGAGTTGGCCTCGGTGCTGCAACCAGCCTTTTAGAATCCGACACCTCTCACGAACGCGTGTGTGAGGATGATACGCCCCACTCTGACCAGATACATTGATTCACTTGTCAAGGAGGTACCGTATGACAAGTGCAACTGAGGTCACTGGATCCGGTTCTGTACGCGCTCGGTCACTGCCGTGCGCGCCATGGCCGCCGTGCGCACCACAGGTTAGCTTATGCCTCCGCCAGACGCAGGCGCTCGACATGTGCATATGACTGGGACAGTGCGGCACCGGCTGACTCGCGCGCTGAGTGCATGTCCAGTCAGGGCTAGCAGGCCGCACCTGCTGAAAGCGTCGAGGCCAGGAAGCCTGCCGCGCGCTTTGCAAACGTGTTGGCGTCTGCATCCAGCAAGCGGACGGTTCGCCGCGCCTCCTCTGTGTCGGCGGCCGCCACGAATCGCTGCCACGGCCGTGCTAGCACTGGCTCATCGTGCAGCAGGCCCCCTCGCGCCATTGCCGCCATGCCCTTCATGGCCAGCATCGTGAACTTGGGGTGCATGCGGTGCATGCTGCGGTTGCACAGCCGCAGCGCGCTGCACACGTCGGGAAGTGCGCGCCAGAGCTGTGGCTCGGCGGGGTTGGTCAGCACACCCAGCGCCCACAGCATGCGCGCGAGGTCGGCGGTGCGGTGCTGCTGCGGCGCGTACAACATGAAGAGGTCTGGCGCGATGCGGAGGCAGAGGGTGCGGCCGCCGGAGGCGCTGTCGCCATACACATCAGCGATAGCCACAAGCAGTGCGGCGGCGTCAAACGGCTCCAGTCCACGGTGCATCTGCATTGGCCGGTTTGTGCCTCCGTCTTCCAGCCTGCACGCTGCCCGACTTGTGCTGTCTGCTGTGTTCGGGGTTCTCAGATTATACAGTTGCTCTGACTGGATGAGCTGCTCTGCATAGGTGTATAGCAGCTTGCTATGGAGAGTTTCAACTCCAGAGATGGCAGGTGAGTGGATGAGGCAAGATGGCATCACACCCCGCAGCAACACTGCTTGGCTCAGGTCTGCATGGCGAGCAGCCTTACAAGAGTGGCTGCGGAAGGCCTAGCCTTGCCATGCATTGGTGCTGCCACCCACGCCTGGATCCCTCAGTTGTTAATGCCGATTCAGAACCGTGAGGAGCATGTGCAGTGCTGTTGAACTCAGAGCACCGCGGTCAGCACGTACGGCAGCTGGGGCAGCTGCTGTGACACGCTGGTGTGACATGCTGCGGCTGATGCGCACGTTGCGGGGTCGGGGGCGTGTGGGACAACGAATGGTGCCTTGAAGTATCCTTGGCCACGACCGCCTCGGCCGCGGCCGCGGGCAGTGCGGGGGTCTGGCGGCTCCTCTGGAGCGTCCTGGCCATGGAAGCCGGCCTGCCTCCACACTTGCATGTGCGTGCCCTCTGTGGTGAGGGTCTGGTCCAGCACAGTGGGCTGGCCTGCCAGGCCGCGGGGGCCCATGTTGCCCACCAGGGTCTCCACAGCATGCAGCAGGTGCGTGTCCCAGTCCATCACCTGCTCATGACGCCTGGGCGGTCAAGCTTGTGTTGAACAAGGTGTCAGGGGTTGGGGAGCGAACGGTGACACGTCTCGCGGTCACCGATTTGCGCTTCGCGGCTGCAGGTGAAGGCGTCAAGCTGCCCCCCGCGCCGTTTGACCACTGCAGCTCTGCACTGGCGTGAACAGTGATGATGCTGTGAGTGGAAAGGGTTCGGCCGAAATCATGGCCTCGTTAGACGGAACGTATCCCGGACGTGACCGCCTAGGCTGTGGTGCGTCAAGTTGGGTGTGAGCGTTTGAACAGTGCGGACGCTTGGGTCAGCTGAGATCCGACGTTGCAACGCGGTGCTTCGTCAGTTCGACCTCACGAATGACAGTGGAGCGAATTGCGTCAGGACTGTTGCTGGCTAGTTTGGAAAGCTCTGTGCCACCCGTTGCACAGTGAGAATGCTGGGTGGCTGGGACACTGCAGCAGAGCAGCGGCAGAAGCGTACTCGAACACAAACTGCAACTTGAAGTCCGGACAGAAATTCGTTCAAGATGACCGCTAGCGCTGCAGTCATTGGGCACTAGTGCATGCATGCTGTCGCTGTGTATGCATGTGCCGCAGTCCGACGCAGGACGGCCCAACCACCTGCCTGCATGGCTCGACGCCGTCAAGGGGCAAAAGTACGGAAGAATCAACAATTTGGAGCCCGGAAAACGCCGCTCGAGCGGCAAATTCCGTCCCTCGTGCGACGTGGGCAAGCCAAGGCTCACATCTGCGTATGCGTATGCGGGCGCGATGATGCACAGTATGCATGCAGGCAGGAACCCACCTTCAGCGACCCCAGAATAAGCTTGTTAGAGTCCTGTACCACCCCATAAGCCTTGCCATACGCCCATCGCACCGGCTCCACATCAGGGTTCACACCCCTGCCTCTGTCCCTACGCCCTTCCTCCACTTCACCTTCTGGCAGCAGATCTGAAGCTGCCAGCGCTGCAGCACCCGCAATGGTACCACTGTCGGCCAGCAGCTGTGGCGTCAGCGGCAGACGCCGCGGCTTTGGCACCGGCGCCGCCGACGCCACCCCCAGGTATGTCACGTCCCGTAGCTCCTGGCCCTGCCAGTATGCCGTCTCATCCAGAGGCTGTGCAGGTACACCAAAGAGGTGGCTGTTGAACCGGTCGACAATCCGCAGCGCCGCGTCCTGCGTCCACGGTTTGGGCACGTCGCGGCCCAGTGCCGAGTCCTTGAGCAGCCGCAGTATGCGGATGAGGTCGCGGTGGGTGAGGTCCGCAGCACAATTGCGCATCAGGTGCGACACGAGGAGGCGCACAAACGCCGCCTTGGGTGCGGTCTGCATCTCGCGGGTCACCACGCCGTGCGTCTGAGGCATGAATCCCTGCACCATGCCATCTGATCGTGCCCCGCACGAGGCACAGGCGCAGCGCGTGCCATGGGTGTGAAGGAAGGGTGGACGCACCTTGATGGCGGTAGCTAGCTTGATGAGCTGGGACGGCGGCGTGCTGAGGAGGTTGTGGCGCAGCGCAGGGCGCAGCGGGCGCAGCTCAAGGCCGGATGCGAGGTGAGCCATGATGGCCAGTAGCAGCGGCGCGGCCTCCGGCGTGGGCGTGCGCAGCTTGGCTAGCGCGTCTACCACCAGGTAGCACTCCCTGCACGCACCCGGGGCACCTGCTGGGACTGTGTCATCGCCCGCCCTGGGGGGTGGCAGGATGCAAGCACCGAACATCACCAGCTTGCTAGCGGCAAATCAGCCAAAATGCATGTCATGTGCATGACAGACAAACACCTGTTGCAACGCTCATCATGCTGGTCTCCTTCCCGACATCAAGTCTGAAGCCTGGACAGCCGTGAAGCATGATGCATATTTGACACAAGGGCAGAGTGCACGCTTCTTTCGCCAGGAGCTGGCCAGTGCAGCACCGTTCCCGTGTGAAGCACACACCAAACACTGGGCCAGATATGCACAGAGCACGCAGCCGTGGGAGGTCAACTCAGCTGCTGCGTGCCACGCGCAAAGCACTGCAGGGGCGGGGCGCACGTGGTGTCCATCGTGTGCACACGTGCCAGCAGGAGGTCACAGATCTGCAGCACAAGCGGGAACACCGTCTCGAACGGCACCTGCAGCTCCCCGAGCGCAAGCAGCACGTGCGCCAGCGCCTTGTTGGAGTAGCCCTCCCCCCCGCTGTGGCGCAGGTGCGCGTGCAGCGAGGCGACGGCGGCCCGCAGAAACGCGATGACCTGCAGCTGACAGAAGCACCGTCCCTGCTGTTGCAGACACGATTCTGCAGATTGAGGTGCACCGGCCATCATGCCATTAAAAAGGTCGACGGCGTGCATCTGGTCATGTGGGTCTGGCCTTTCAGAGCATGCCTTGGTGACAGCCATGGCGCATTACAGTCGGTGGGGGAATGTGAGAGTACCAGGTTGAGAATCACGGCCGGCGGGTGCTGATGGAGCAAGAACGCACATCTTGGTATTTCAGGCCGATCGCGCCAAACGTGGTGAGCATGCAGCGAGCCTCCTCGGATGCGTCCACAGGGGTGGCGCTGAGCGGCGTTGCAGCCAGGTCGCTGAGCCGCTGGCAGAACGCATGCAGCAGCGGCACCTGCATTGCCGTGCCGGGGCCCTGCACGGCCGCTATTGGTCACACATCACGCATGGCCGCATGACACCCACGCTGCAGCGGCATGCGGAGAGAGTCGCACCTGCGTGCGGCGGGCGCTCGGGTCTGCGTGCTTTGGGGACAGGTGGGCGTCGAGCTGGCTACACCAAACATTACGCGCGCGGGAGCCGAAGAGCCGCTGGATGCCGGAGCACAGCATCATGCGCTCCATGGAGGTGAACTGCAGAGCTTGGACTGACTCGGAGCAGAAGAGGCCCGCAAGGTAGCTGTACGCGGGGTCGCTCCTCAGCCGCGTGTACGTGCCCTGCACGCGCACGCCCGCTGCGCTGGCACATGCTTGCGCCAGTTGACTCCCAGGTGTCAGTGTTCCCAAGCAAGCATGGCAACGACACAACGCCCACGGCAGCCTGGTTACCACGCGAGCTGTGCAGCTTGCCCTCCTGAAGGCCCAGGGCTACATCCTGGCCAGAAAGTGGCAGACCGCAGAGCACTACAGCCCAGTGGCCAGTAGTTGCAACTAGTTGCCACAGCTGAGGCAGGTTCATGCATGCGCAAGGCGTTGCACCTGCATGCTGAGGAGCTCCCCGAGGAGCAGCACGCTGCTGGCGACCTCGTGTGCGGAGAGAACGTCGGTGTGCGCCTGCAGCTCCTCGCAGGCGACCGCGAGGAACTGCTGCACCGCGTCGCCGTGGTGGGGCTTGAGCGCTGCGCCGGCCATGTTGGCCAGGTCCATGACGCCCAGCAGGTGGCCCACGGCGATCAGCCGCCGTGCGCCGCGCGCCTCGCGCGCCCCCGGCTGCACCACTGCCTCCACCGCAACGGCAAACAGCGGCCTCAGCGCCGCCCGGCGCGCCTGCGGGTGCAGTGGCGCGTGCAGCGCGCTGAGGATCTCGTGGCCGTGCTGGGACCAGGACAGCGTGCCGCCGGAGCCGTCAAGCTGCTGCACGCCGCCGGCCGGGGCCAACTGTAGCAGGCGCGAGTGCAGCGCTTGCCGCACTGCGTTTGAGTCGTGCACAGCATGGCCCTGATGCGACTCAGGGCTTGTTTGCGCTGCCGGTGGCCGCCCGAGCCACTTCCAAGGACACGGCTGTTCGTCTGCTGCATCGTGTGCTGCTGAACGTGCCTCATTGGGTGGAGCGGCTGAGGATGCTGTCGCGGGGTCGGGAGGCCCGGCCTCTGGGCTGTGTGCAGCCAGCCAGCATGCAATGGCCTGTGCGGGTGGCAGCTGCTGCGCGAGCGCCGCTGCGACATTGCAGTGCTGCGGTGCGAGCCACGTCTGTTCTGGCTGCAGCAGTGCTTTTGCGTCCAGTGCCGCAGGCGGGAGGCTGGTCTGGGCCCTGGAAATGGCGTTGAAGACCTGGCCGGCTGGACCTGCATGTAATGCATGCGCTCGCTTCCTCACATGCGATACGTCGTGAAGATGCACTGTGTCCCACATCAAGCAACAGCATGGCATCGGCACGGCACCACCATGCAAGATTGGCCTAGTGAGGCAGCACGCCCGTTCCCGCACCCATGTCACTAACGGTCAGCTTGCCGCCCTGAGCGACAGACTTCACGTGTTCCCAGAACTCCGATGCAAGCGGCTGATCTGACTCCGCCTGTAGCCATACCAGCGCCTGAGCCACCCCTGCCAGCTCAGCTGGGGTCCATGCGGCTGCGACATGGTCCGAAAGGGCTGGCAGCAAGCGGCGGCGGGCGAGGCTGCGTCCGGATTCGAGCAGCAGGGCAGGCAGGCCAGCACCGCCGGCAGCAACTGGACGGCCCTGCAGGCTCGCACTGGCTGCCACATGCGGCAGAGCGCCGTGCAAGTTGCACGGAAAGTGCGTATACGCTGCGGCGGACGCTCGACTCACCAGCTCATTCAGTCTGATGAATCCAGCTGCGGTCGTGTGGGCTTGTGAGGAAGGGTCAGCTGCACGGCCGGCACTGAGCAGTGCATCCAGCGTTCGCAGGGAGTCTGCGGACGAGATCAGGGCGGTGAGCGTCTCTGTTGACGAAGCCTTGCCTGCCTTTGCAAGGGCATGCACTGTGCGGAAGTCTGGTATGGCCACAGCCCGGCTGGAGTGGTGTGAGGTGTGTGTTTCCGGTGTTGGCTGCTCAGGCCTTAAGAAGAAGCGGATAGGGAGACCTGCAGTGGGCACGCGGAGATCCTTGAGCAGCCTGGAGACTGTGGACGAGGCCTGAAGGCGGTGCTGGGCTGTTGGATCACCGGTGACCAGCTCCGGGAACACGAAGAATCGGGTGGTGTGTTTCTTTGCATTGCGCCCCCTCCTCTTGAAGTGGGATGCAGCTGCTTGTTTTGACGGCTGTGTTGATGCCTGTGCCAAGCGCACATGTGCCGTTGACTTGAATGCTGCTCGCGCCTTTGCGGCTGCCTTTCTCATGTAGGCCTGGATGGGGACTGCAATCGCAAGGGTGCACCACACAGGTGCCTGCACTTGCGATCGCGATTCGAAGCTATATCAGCAGCTATCAGGTATCGGTAAAACTCACAACCGACGATGTTGGAGAATAAAGCTGTTGATCGGAGCCTGGACAGCCACGCGTGCAAGACGGAGCCACGGCCCCGCTGTATATTTTCTCAATTCGCGCCGCAACTCAGCGCCAATCTTGCGTATGCTCTCGCGGCCTATTTCTAAATTTTGACAGCAGCGCGCTGCAGTGCGCGGCCGCGGTACATCCTGTACCGGATACTGGTTGTGGCTTCGGGGCGACGCGAAGTGACGCCCGGATGCGGCGACACAGACGGATCATCGCGAACTTATGATCAGCAGCGTCCTCTAATAGATGCTGTATCCACCCATAACATGCTGCCGCTCGTACGTCTGTGGATGCGTTCATGCCAATGACGCGACGTACTCCACGTGTGGGATTGCGTGCTCCGCAGCTGGGCCGCATACATCATGATTAACACAAGCCTTGAATTCATATCTCGAACGTTAGGATTGAAGTATAATGTGTAAGCTGCACGGGAAGATGTTGAAGGCCCGCGACCGTACCGGATGCTTGAATCACTCGTGCAGCATGCTCGCCGGTGTGATCCCCGATCGCCGGCGAGCACGCGTGCGAGCCGGCGCATCGATAGTGATCGCCTTCCCACCGCAGCTAGTGGAGCAGTACCAATACCTTGCGGACGCGTTGCAACGGCTACAACGGGTGCAGCCGGACAAGTTCGACACCATTGGAACAGGAGGCAACGTCCAGTGGGTCAGTGCTGCATTTGCATTCTTCCTTACCGTTATTGTTGTGGAGGCGCTGGGTCGTACAGTCGCCAATGTGATCGATGATTCAGAGTATGACAGGGACCCTAGAGAGCCTAGCGACCAATACATGGAAAAGTTCATGGAGACTGAGATGCTACGGCAACCACCGGCCCTTGAGCTCCAAACACAACTAGAATTAGAGAAGTACTTGCGTGACAGTCAAGCCGTTGTTGCTGGTAGAGAAAGCAGCATTGCATTTACTGTGATACTATGGGCACTGTTTACATTTTCATCGGAAGCCTTCAACCGGACGCCAGATCTGCCGTTGCAGCCGTAGGCAGCCACTCTGCCTTTCATCAAGTTGTGTTTTCAGCATGTAAACACCAGGCTTAGCCCTGCTTGCATTCCATTGCATCCAGCACGCATGCTAACACAAGACAGTGTTACATAGCCATGTGTGCAATCCGAACCAGCAACGGTTCTGTCTTGGATACGTGCACCTGTGCACAGCTGTGTTGAAAAACACAAGCACGTGATAACGTCAGGTTGTGCAGGGCAACACTCCTAAAATGCCAATATCTATCTGGACTTCCGTCTCTTGTGCAGTTTAATTGCAACATCGTGTGAACTTCTTTTCCCTGCAGACAAACGCTTGCCTTCCGATCTTGACCGCTTCGTACTTTCACGTTTGAAGATATCTTGACTAAGAATTGATTTGCGTTGCAATGCCAGTGCGGTACTAGGCCGTCTGTGCCGAGCCATTGCGTCTGTTGCCGCAGCAATATCTTCCGCTGTCTCCGGCAGCAATTTCACATTTTCACCGAGTCCCATCGCCTCCCGCTTCTTGTCAAGTGCTTTCTCTGCGCGCCTTCGAACTCGCATATCTCGTTTCAATTCTCGATTCCACTTTGCATCAGCACCATCTGCCCCCCGTGCCTTTGAAAAGTCCACCAGCTTCGCCACTTGAGCTTTGGCTTCTGTCAAGCTGCCCAGCCGTTCCTTCTCCCGCTCCATACGGTAAAGCGGGTCTTTGGCCAGCCTGGCCTTTTCTTCATCATCAGGGAGCTCAATGACCTGAGCATCTCTTGGCCTAAATGACTCCTCCTGCAAGGGCAACTGTCAGCAGCCTTAGAATTGCAGGCAGGGTGACATAGAAATTGAGATCAGAGCCCGAGAGGTTGCAGAAATCCTGATGTGGCACAGCTGTGCACGCTTCAGACAATACCAAGCAAACTCTGCAGAAGTCGAAAAACACTGATGGACTGTCTGGTAACAAGATTTGAGGCGTGGAGTACCTTCCGCTTGGCACCTTCCTCCAATATGTAGTCACAGCTTTTTGGATCCGTCCTGACAACAATTTTACATCCACAGTGATGCCTCATTGTGAATGACCATATCCTTGTGGAGTGGTACTGCGCTGTCTGCTTCTTTTCGGCATTGAAGCGGACCCCTTTTCCTATCAGATCACCGCATCCTTGACACCAAACATTGAAAGGCATCTCAAACCTGCACAAGGTGGCAGAATCCACAAGCGATATGAACAGCCATGCATCAGATATGCATTGCACACATACGAGTAGGACAGACTAACTTACACAGGGAACGCTGACAGGGGCGTCTCGCCCGTTGCAGCACACATCAACATTGATGACGATGCCAGCACATATATGAATCGCATCACAACAGGCTCTCCCAGGCACATAATCACTCATGCACATTCTCAAAGCTTGTGAGTAGATGGCATCTTAAGCAGTGTGAAGCGTCTTAGAGTGGTCCTGACAGGCGAGCGGAAACAATCTGCCTGTAGTGTTGAAAACATGCCTGATGATCAGGATCCCTTGGTCGAGCTTCCGGGCTCTCTCGCGCAGCGGGTGCGATCCATGATGCTACATGAGATCATTTGTTAGAGTGTAGACCGATGTATACTCAGTTTGATAGATAGTTTCCGATCAGGTACTCGTTGGCACACGACTCTAGTGTTGCTGCACCGGAGCTTCGCAGGGATGCCCTTCGACGCCAAACGCGTACCTGATCGAGCGATTCTTTACGAGGATCCCAGTCTGGCGGATGATAGAAGTTGTCTGCCCGTGCTGCCTGCACACCGTGCTGATGCGACACACTGCCAACTCAGTCGCGAACATGTCCCGGACAAATTACATAACACGAAACGCACCGACAATGATAGGCCAGCCATATTGTCGCAGAATAATTTTCTATATTCACAACGCTTATGCTCGCAGTCCTACCGGCACGAGCACAACAAACGGATGCCCGTGACAGGATACAAGGCAACGCTTTGCTTCAACGAAGTATCCCTGCTCTATTCTTCACGTCCAGCCTGTGTGCAGCTGTAGATCACCTCATCTGGCCATGCCTACGCGCGCGTTTGCGTGTCGGACGCACCATCGTCACGCATTGTCCCTCACGAACACCTCGGGCCGCGGCCGAGGCCCTCGCGACATCGCCCTCGGCCTGCAATATCACCCCGATAAGTCGACAGCTTGACAATGGGCTAGCTGGGATCCTGGGAGCTCCAGTCATGGCCGGAGCATGGCTGCAACCTAGAACGGAAGCCATTCCCCGGAGGATCCGTGCACATCGTTCTCTCTGAAGTGCAGCGCCATGACTCGTCGTGAAATTGGTATGGTAGGTCCACGAATCATGGAACACTGCATGGCCATAAACTACATGCACACTGAGCTCAGGTGAGCAATCTCCTGCACCAGCGATGACCGCCTGCTGCTGCACAAGCGAGCCTATTCTGCAATAATTGACGTTGTAGGACTTGACCTTTGCCCACAGCTTGGATGGAGCATGAGGACAGGGCACCATGTGTACATCAGCTAACTGCACAGATGTCCGCGACTCGCAACTGAGACAGGCAGCTTTGCATATTCAACATGACGATGAAGCTCAAATCCGTGACAGCGTCAGCATCAGTATCAGTCGACAGATCTAGTGTCGTACTTGGCGGGTGGGGGCTGATGATCTCGAGGGCTGTGACAGCTGCAGGGCTGTACACGTGTCACAGCACTGCAGCTGTCACAGGAGCGCATGGTGTCACCTGTATGACAGCCAACATGTTGCGACATCAAGAACATAGATATCTGTTGCTAAAGACACTCTTGGGGACAAGGAATTGAGCCTCCTGGATGCGCAGCTATTCCGGAATAGCGAGGTCACCAATTGCAATATTAATGTCTCGTGTTAGTGCGCTCGGGCGGATGCCCGATCAGGCACAGAGCTCGATGCAGGTTCCCATAGCCGCACTAGCTTCAGCACGCGGACAGAGCAACTAGAAAACGCTTTGTACGCAGCTTTTAAGGCGAATGGAGCTGGACGTCTGAACTCAAGCCAGAATTCCACGGAACCGACTTGCAGCTGGCGCACATGCATGTGCACACCGAATCGCCTTGTGGCCCCTGCAGGGCCCTGCGGTGTGGGGTTCGTGCTCGCCGTTGATGTAGCATGCACGCTCACCAATTGAGGAAAGTCTCTGATTAGTTGTGAGCGTCGCTGTTCGGTGTCAGATAGTGCAGGTTGCGTTATAGAACTGTGTGAACTTGCGGTTGCGGTAGTGTGCTCTCTGACTCTCCTCATGGCTGAAAAGCCCACTGTCGAGCTCTGGGATCACTCGTCTCTTTGGAATGATCTTGGAGCTGATCATGGAGGGTCGCTGATGGACATGATTCCGGACGCTGAGCATATGTTACACATACTCCCTGACGCGCCTGGGCAGGATCAGAAAGGGATAGAAGGAGACGCATGCGACGGATCTCGAGACATACTGCACAGTGGCGATGGTGGTGATGAAGCAGGCGATATGGAACCGCCTTGCAAGCTTCATGCAGCCAAGCCGGACAGCCAAGCAGCCAGGACCAAAGCATACCGGGAAAAGCAGCGCCGCGCGCAGCTGAACAATCGGTGAGTTGTTTGCTTGCATGTGCGGCATAGAACCAATCTGAGCCTACCTGTCCAGTGCGTGCGTGGCCTCTGCGAACGCCGAAAAAGGTCGCCTGCTGCTTCCTGAGTCGAGATATGCCGGTCTGATCTCGTAGCTCCCACTGACGCGTCATAACAATGCTTTAGTGCTGCAATGGTGAAGTAAGGACAGCCGCGTGCCCTGTCACAAGCACTTCGCACTCTGGCCGTCAGGACCTCGTTAATACCTCTGCAGATATACGGAGCTGGCAGCCTTGATCGATCCAGGCAAAGCGCCTAAAACTGACAGGAATCTCATTCTTGAGGATGCCGTACGTGTTATCGGGCAACTTCGGGTCGAAAACAATCAGCTCAGGCAGCTGAATAAGCTGCTCGAGGAGCGGGTGCAAGAACAGGAGACCAAGCGGGGACATGCCCTGTATCAGCAATCCCTGATGATGCAAGGCGGATTGAGCTCGACGCCAAGGGCAGACGGCGCTTCTACTTCCCGCGGGGCAGCTGTACAAGGTAACATTGTGCTGCATCATCTTGAGTTGTGACACTGCGGGAGATGGCAGACGAATGCGGCACTTAACACATGACACAAATGTAGGCATCACTGAATCTGGCGGAGCCGCACTAGATGGTTCGGATGTGCCGCCTGTTCCGAGTCCACCAGTATCCGGTCCAGCCACGGCTGCAAGCCCTGGGCCGCAGATGGACCAGGCCGCGTTAGCTATTTCAATGATGAACATGGCTATGCAGCTATTGCAGAGTAAAGGTATTGCGCCTGGGCAGGCAGCTATGCCATCTGGTGCAGCACAGGCAGCGCACCCACACATGTGGCCAATGGGCATGCCGCAGCAGATGCCTCAGCCCATGCTGCCATACATGTGTCCGCCAGCGATGGGCATGCCTCAGCAGGAGGCTCAGATGAAGAGTCACGGTGACCCCATGCACGTGGGGCCCCCAGGTGCCACTGTGAATGGGAACCCGGCTACTGGGATGGCCCCTGGGGTTGAAAAACGGGACGCAGATGGCACAGCCACTGTGCCGCCGCCGCCACCGACCGGAAGTAAGCAGCCAGCCCTTCAGCCTATGGGGTATTCCCACGGCTATAACTTCCCACCAATGGGTGGCATGCCCCTGGGGTG
This sequence comes from Ulva mutabilis, assembly GCA_900538255.1. Classification (NCBI taxonomy): domain Eukaryota; kingdom Viridiplantae; phylum Chlorophyta; class Ulvophyceae; order Ulvales; family Ulvaceae; genus Ulva; species Ulva mutabilis. The sequence goes on along the minus strand of UNSF01000020.1, from coordinate 938,928 downwards.
GCCTCCTGCAAACATGGTGGACCAGAACCGCGATTCAAAGCTGCGTCCACCTGCGGCTTGATTGCGTTGAGCGGCGGTGTTGGACTCGCCATGAATGTCTGATGTGACGTGGGCAGCACAAAGCAAGCTTCCACAGATGGTGCTGTGAGCTGGCTCAAATTACACTGGTCATGTAGGTTATTTGCATGTATTTAATGCTAACACCTCACATGTCGACCTGTGTCCGCGCGCGCGTTCTACGCCCGTTGAGCCTGTTTTCTCCATTTTCTGCGTTGGCTGCAGTGCTGCCTCCGTCCTTTGATGTAGCCTCAAGCACCACACGGAGCGATGGTGCCGCTGTGTCCCATAGGCTAGCAGAGCCTTGTAAATTTACTGCTGCAAAGCTATATGCATGCGCAACCTTGCATCTGATTGCTTGTGGCTGCATTTTCGTAATTTTGGTGATGTCTTTGCAGAGCTTGCCACCAATGCCTACACTGCTGAAGTACACGGCTATGTGATCCACAAACTGTAGGAAATGTGCAAAGCATGCCTCCTGTGTCTCAGCGACACAAGCGTGCTTGTCCTGATACTGAAAGTATGTGACCAGCACCTCCATCACATGCTCCAACGCCTTATGTAGCTGACCATCATCCTTCGAATACCTGCATGCACCTGGCACTGACCTTGTAACTAAGTAGCATGAAACCGAGCAGAAATTGTTGGATTGTCACACATTGTGTCATGTCAGGCTGTAGGGAAGCTCTGGGTCAAACCTGTACTTGTGCAGAGGGCTGCCAGCCATTATCTGTAGCGCATGCATGCAAAGATTGTGCACTTCTTGTGCGACAGCATCGGACCCCAGGTACGTTGCAAAGTTATCAACTAGAGTCTCAGCTGTATCCGTAAGAAACGATGCAAGGAACCAAAACGGGTACCAGCAGCAGTTCCCCTCAGCAGGTAACAGGGCCGCCACACGCCCGACCGTTAGCCGGCAGTCAATCCGCGTACCACCACCTGCAAACACGGGCCATTGTGTGCGACAGGCACCATCCCTTGGCTGTACACTGTCGGCATGTGAAAACTCTCAGTAACAATGCCTTGTGCGCGATCTGAGGCAGCAGCCACGCAGACACAAGAGGCAGACAACAGACGCACTCACGCCTGGGGCGCAAGCGCCAGCCGCCTTCCGCATGGCCTCGTAAGGCCCCTGAAGCCGCCGGAGCAGCGGCACAGCATCCTCCCCTGCAGCCGCAGCGTCGCGCGCCGCGTCTAGCACGTCATCCTGCTGCAGCTCGGCCAGCACGCACGCCGCGTTCGGGTACAGAGCAGCCGGGGCACGCTGTGCAAGCGCGGCCAGCAGCCTCCTCTGCAGAGCGCGTGCTGGGTCCGACTCATTCGTGGCCCTCTCACCGACGCACGTGTCCATGGACGTAATCACCGCGGCCACGACCTGCTGCGGGGTGCATACTGAGGCGGCGCCTGCACAGTACAGCCACGTCCCCCATGCGGCGGTGGCGGGCGGCTCGGCTTGCAGCGCAGCGCTCGCGGCGGCGACCTCGGCCGCGCTGCTGCGTGCTGGGCTACCGTCGACGCTGATCCAGCAGTGGTCCTCTGCCACCTGCGCTGTGCGACTGCATGAGATGGCAGTGATGACACCACGGCGAAGATCACACGCGCTGATTTGAGGGCCAGGCCTGAGATGCATTGGGGCTGTCAAGGCGATCAGCGCACTGCCGCATGTGCGCTGATGGGATTTTGTCACGGGCTGGGTGGCACACCGACATTCGAACGTCTGCAAGGGAAGGCTGCGAGTCCTGCAGCAGCTGGCAGGTGCAGTAGACTGCCAGGGTGAGGCCAGCGCAGTCCATCTGCAAGCCCTTGCGCTTCTTGCCAGATTGGAGCCAGATGGCGAGGCGAGATAGGTGCTGCTTGTGCTTGGGATCAGCTGGCAGGCTAGCGCTGACGCTGCTGGCCAGCCTGGAGATGATGAGCTTGAGAATGGGCCGAGCGTCGGTTCTGCCACTCGCAAGTATGGCTGTCTGCACCTCTTTGGCGAAATCTTCGATCAACGTCATGCCCTCATCACAAACAGCCTGTATACTAGTGTCGAGAATGTATCACTTCGGACGAGTTTTGGTTGCGAAACACACGAATTGGAGATGTATTCAGCTCCAAACATCATGCATAGCTTGCCACACCTGAACTTCGTCAATGCTTGGGCATTTAGCCCCTGTCTTCTGCGTGATACAGTACTCAACATGCCCAATCATGATCGACAATTTGATCGTGTCTCTTACGGATCCGTCCAACGCAAGCAAAGCCGAGCTGCGCAGTGCTTCAGCAATCACAGTGTCCACCTCACACATTCCTCTCTACACCTCTTCAGAGAGACATAAATCTAATGCTTAAATGTATCCAGTGCATATTTGTCGTGGGGCGTCAGCCAAGAATGCACGACGCTCGACGATCCTTGCAATTGGCTAGCTCCGCATGGCCCTGCAACACTGCGCGCCGGCGATCGCATCATCGCTTAAACAGGCTCGATTACTATTTGATAGCATATGTAGCGATTGTGGCAAGTTATCCGGCCCACTGCCGACGGCGTTAGAGACGACATGACGAATTTGAACCCATCAAGCACTTGGTGCCAGTCTACGCATTCGCTCTCGGGCCGTGCTTATGGCTCCTTGCGCACTGATTGCGATCCGCATCGCCAATCCATTCCTTACGTTACGTGCTCACGCGGGTTCCGTGGTGTTCCCGGCCACAGCCGACTACGCCCGGCGCGCGGGGGCGAAACTGCATTTCATGCTGCCCAAAACGTCGCACGCTACAGGTGCGTGTCAGGACGCATTTCCAGCTTGCCACGCATATCTTGCCAATGATTGGCAGTAGCGCAACAATTGATACAGCAACGCCAACGGGCATGGGCATGTGCGTTGCAAGGAGGGCACCGCCATCACCACCGCGACATGCTCCGGCAGGAGGCCCGCTGGCAACGCCTCGCACTGCATGAAGCATTGCAGCACTCGCTTGCGCCAGCTACAGTCGGCCAAGTCCATGCACAGGCAATAGGCTGCCACTGGCAGTGTGTGGGCTGCAAACGCACGAATCAATCTTGCGTGCAGGCTTCGCAGAACTCTGCGCTGCTCTGCAGGCATGCCAACTCCTCTTGATGTGAGGCTCCTTCGCAGGGAGATCGAGGGGCAGGGTGATCGAGGGGCAGGGTGATGCATGGCCAGATATGCATGGCTGCCATCAGCAACTTGCTGGTGGCACGGCATGTGATGCTTGCCTGTGTAAGATCACTGATGTCGCCCCGGCCATAGATCCATATGCTCGCTGGCCATCTTCGAAACGGCGCATGTGGCTCGCGCGTATGCCACCGCGTGTGACACAATGTGGCCCATTGTGACCTCATGCCATGGCGAGAGTAGGAAGCATTCGACGCCTCTCTTATCGCACAGGTGAGTAGCGACCATGGAGCCCCTGCGCACGGGGGTAGACAAATTCACACGGCCTGCCCCCACCGACGCCACGATTGGGATGCAGAGCTAGCACTCGTCACAAGCTGTGAGGCCTGTGTGGATACGGTTTGCAGACACTTCGGTTCAGACTCCGACAACTTCAGACATGGCGTCGCATAGGAGCAAATTTGACAACGTCCTGAACACAATTTTTGGGGGTAATGTTCTTTTGGGGAGACGCGCAAGTCCCAGAGATTCTAGTGCCACACAACCTTGGCTGCTAGTACTACCCGCCGTGGCCAGACTCTATGTAGGTGCGATAGCATTGCCCGAAGATTTTATGATCGCGGGAGCAAGTTTGTCAGAAGCGACGGCCGTCCGCCCGGGGGCTGGGCTACCCCGGGTGCAAGTTCGTAGCACATTCGTGTCGCCGCCCAATCGAGGCATTGCGGCTTCATATCGACGCACCGATCACGGGCTAGGGTCCATTTGCAAGACGCCAATTCCGTGCACAAAAGGTCTCAGCGATACCGCAGAATGCACCACTTCGTTGGAGCGCACTGGTGTTGTTTTGAGAGCTGTTCAACTTTCTCCCAGCGTCACACTGTCCGCAGCGCGGCATCTGCGATTGCATCGCTAAAGCTCGGCGCACGGACGCAAAAGACCTTGAATTATAGCTGTTAGTCGGTTGAACTGTGATCCAGGTCACCATGCCGAAGGAAAAAGCCACAGACGAGGACAAGAAGAAGAAGGACAAGAAGGACAAGGAGAAGAAAGAAAAGAAGGATAAAGATCCAACCAAGGAGAAAAAGGATACCAAAGATAAAGACAAAGATAGAGAGAAGAAGAAGGAAAGGTGCGCATATCTGTCGGTACGGTGGGGGCAAGGGAGGGTGCAAGGCCTTGCCTCTTGTGTTTCAAGGTATCGCCTCTTGTCCCGGACTGACCACGCCTGACTGCGCACAGGAAAGTCAGGGATGAGTCCAAAGAAAAGTGCAAATTAGATAAAAAGAAGGATACAAGTAAAGATGAGGCAGCAGGCCCGTCAAGGCCACGCACGAAGAAGGCTCCCCCTCCCGCAGCCCCTAAAGGGGACTACTTGGCAGGCATCGACCTTCCCTCAACCTCCGACGATGAGTCAGACCGCGAGGCCGTTGAGCGCGAGGAGAAGGTGTTTGACGTGAAGCAGCAGGTGCGGTGCTGCTCTCGACGCACCTTCCTTCGTACCACCCGCTGGCTGCCACAATGCCATGCACCACCTCACCACCAGCACCACAGCAGCGATGCTGCCAATTCCAAGCTGCCGTGTGACTTCTCGCTGAACAGCTGTCCGCTGAACCCATGCGCGCCATGCATGACAGCACGCGAGTTGCAGATGTCATCCAAGGACGCGAAGAAGATTGCTGACAAGGAGCGCAAGGCCCGCGAGCGAGCGCTAGCGCTCAAGGCGGAGGCGCTGCGCGAGGACGACAACGTGTTTGACGTGGCGTACGAGGGCATGGGTGAGGCGCGCACGGCGGCGCAGGAGAACGCGGCCGACGTCAAGGTGCACTCGCTGTCGGTGCGCGCCAAGGGCAAGCTGCTGCTGGACCGCACGGAGGTGACGATTGTGGCAGGCCGGCGGTACGGCCTCGCGGGGCCCAACGGCAAGGGCAAGTCCACGCTGCTGCGGCTGATGGCCAAACGCCAGATCCCGGTGCCGGAGAACATAGACGTAATGCTCGTGGAGCAGGAGGTTGTGGCCGACGACCGCACCGCGCTCGAGGCCGTCGTGCAGGTGCGCCGCCAGCTGCGCGCTGGCCGTGCTGGCCGACTGCAGCTTGCGCTGTGATCACATGTGACCGCACGTGCCTGCCGCGTGTCTGCGGGGGGTTCACGCCTGGGGTGCATCTAATTGGTTGGCACCTGCTGGGGTGTGTTGTGCTTGTGTCCAAGCCCTGCTCATGCACACGTCGGGGAACGCGGGTGGCGCATCAGCTTCCCAGAGCACTGTTGATGCAATATCGCTCTGACAGCCACATCTGTGCGCTGCCTTGATGCGAGAACGCCTTGCCACGCATGGGCGACTGGTGGGGGGTCCGGCAGACGCGCACGGTGGCCGCGTCTGCAGGCAGCGGTGCGGCTTCTCGAGCTGCGGGAGGAGGCCAAGATGCTGGAGGAGAAGCTGAAGGACGAGGGAATATCAGACGATACAGCAGCGCAGATCGGCAACGACCTCGCGGCCATCTACGAGGAGATGGAGCAGGAGGGCAACTCCACGGCGGAGGCGCGCGCGTCGCGCATCCTCTACGGCCTCGGCTTCTCCGAGTCGATGCGCCAGCGCACCACCAAGAGCTTCTCCGGGGGCTGGCGCATGCGCATCTCCCTTGCGCGTGCCCTCTTCGTGCAGCCCACGCTGCTCCTCCTCGACGAACCCACCAACCACCTCGACCTGCGTGCTGTGCTCTGGCTCGAGGAGTACCTGTGCCGGTGCGCTCCGCGTGCATCTGCAGCATGCATGTGCGGGCTGCGGCTACGCGTGGCCTCAGATTAGCAGCGGCATGCTGGGCGCGTCCAACGGTGGCTTTGGAGTTCAGGTATAAGAAGACGCTGGTGGTGGTGTCGCACGACCGAGGGTTTTTGAACGAGGTGACGACGGACATCATCCACCTGCACGACGAGGGCCTGCACTACTACCGCGGCAACTTTGCGAGCTTCGAGGACATGTATGAGCAGCGGCGGCGTGCGGCGAACAAGGAGTTTGAGAAGTTTGAGAAGAAGATGAAGGGCGCGCAGGTGCGGCCTGCTGCTGCTCGACGCTGGCCATGGCACGCTCGCAGGTGCCACTCACGGCGTCTGCCGGCGGAGCAGGTGTCCGGCCGGGTGGTGCGGACTGGCTTGACGAGCCGGCATCGTGCAGGCTGGCGGCAACAAGGAGAAGCAGCGGGAGCAGTCAAAGAAGATCGAGCGGAACCAGGCCAAGGCGGCGCAGAAGGGCGGCGGTAAGGTGGGCAAGAACAAGGGCATGATGGTGGACGACGACTCGAACGACGCCGGCGCCAAGCCGCGCCGGTGGAACGACTACAGCGTCACGTTCAACTTCCCGGAGCCCCCAATGGTGAACAACGCGCAGCTGCTGCAGCTCATCGACGCGCACTTCAAGTACCCTGGCCGCGAGGACTTTGGCATGCATGACATGAATGTCGGCATTGGCATGGGCTCACGGGTGCGCCCCCCTCGTGCTGCTGCAGCACCCACGCTGCTCTGCGTGGCCCGAGGAAGCGGGAGGACATGCGCCGCGTTGTCTGCAGATCTGCATTGTGGGGCCGAACGGTGGCGGCAAGTCGACGCTGATGAACCTGATTGCTGGGGATCTAGAGCCGGTGGAGGGGGAGGCGCGGCGGAGTATCAAGCTGCGCGTCGGCCGGTATGCGCAGCACTTTGTGGACGCGCTCGGCATGGAGGACACACCGGTGGAGTATCTGCTGCGCACCTATGGTCACATGCGCAAGGAGGATGACACCGAGCTCAAGGAGTATGATGTGCGCGCGATGCTGGGCAAGTTTGGCCTTGCCGGCCACCATCACCATCAGGTGCGCCACCGCCTCTGGCATGCGCTGTACGCGGCTTTGCCGCCCTCGCTGTGGTTGCATAGAGTGTTAAGGCTGCGTGCTCACAGTGGTTGGGCTGCAATGGCATTCTGTGTGTAGCCGATTATCAAGCTCTCCGGAGGGCAGAAGGCTCGAGTGGTGTTTGTCGCGATTGCGCTGTCACAGCCGCACATTCTACTGCTGGACGAACCAACGAATCATCTGGACATGCAATCGATCGATGCTCTGTGCGAGGCCGTGACGGCATTTGGGGGAGGGGTGGTCGTCATCTCGCATGATAGCACGCTGCTAGATGCGTTGTGTGAAGATGAGGAGCGGTCAGAGGTTTGGATTGTGGACAGTGGCAACGTCAAGCGGTGGCATGGCGACTTTGAGGACTACAAGGACGAGCTCATTCGGGAGATCAAGCACGAACTTGATGAGGATGACAAGACGTTTGGCCGGGGGGCTTATGCCAAGCCGACGCCCTGATCGTGTGAACGATGTTTACAGGCTGATTGTGTAATCTGACCGCATTGCAAAGTGGTGCCCACAGTCCTGTGGCGACAACATCACAGGAGTGCGGTACAATCACTCAGATTGCAGATCCTCTGAGAGCGGCGCAGCTACGGGACTGCCGTTGAAAAGATAACACACTATTGCTGCCGCAATGTATGTACCCGAATCAACATACAACGCCCATGCAACCGTGAACCCGACCCGCATGAACCAGGGAGGTACCCGGATCACCTTGGAAACGATGCTGAAAGCCCCGTCAAGAAACTTGCCTTGGCGAATGTGCACTTGCTGCATAATGCTGCGACATCGCTCTGGATCTTTTTTCAACATCCACGCAGCTGATATGATCAGGACAATATTTGCAGCCATCACTTGGACAGCAAGCGAAACACCTGGCATGAACCAGTCATATGACGTTGCAGCAACTGCAATTCCTACCGCGCAAACAAATCTGAGAGGGAGCATCTGGAATGACGCTGCTTGCATTGCTGATGCGATCGTGACTTCTGTCGTGTCCGCTGTCACTTTCTTCTCTGCTCTAGATTGAGCAGGACTTTCAGCTGGCTCTGGCACAGATGATGCAAATGTAACTCCTGATGCCTTTTGGGAGGCACCGCGTTGATAAGCCTTCGACAGTACCGGCTTTGGCTGGTCCCGCAGCGCAGCAAGTGCTGCATCTGTACATGGCGAGGGGCTGCCTTGTCCAGTCTCAGTGGCATCTGGCACTTGAGATGGCGTATAGCTGATCGATTCTGCATGATGCCATTTTTTTGCTGGTGATGGTATCACTGTGTTACCTTGATTGGGAGCCATGGCTACGACATGACCAGCTAGCTGTACACGGCACACCTGCATCCTGACCATAGGTGCCAAGGACCTTTGCCATGCGCTCATCCCCTCTCTGTAGAATTTTCTGCTTGCGGCGCTCTGCAGCAGTCAGAGTTGGAGTTGCCATAACCGTTCGCGCGTCGCTGTATCACAACGGAGTCCGGAATGCGGTGCACACGGCTGAATGCGGTGCACACGGCTTCAATCTCGTTCCGGCAACTGCAGCGTTCACCTACAACTTTGATCACCGCGATGACGGTACCCACGTTCTGCTGTCAAGAGGTCTCGACCTGTACATTCTGAATTATAGATGATGCATGCTATGTCGTGCGTGTGGCGCAATTGCGCAAGCGTAATCGTGGCGATGGTGCAGTCAATGCTCCATGCCGCGAGATCCTGCGGATATGTCACGGGCAATACCCATCAGGCTCCTGGTGCAGTTAAGTGCCTGCAAGCGGCTCTGCAGGGGTCCTCGCTTCACATGCTTATAAAACACAGGTTCAGGTCTGCTGCCTGTCCTGATGTTATAACTGTGACCTAATCCACACCTTATGTATCACATGTGTGTGCATCCGGTGACACAGCACACTGTGTGGAGCCTGTAACCTTGCTGGTCAAGAACGAGCGAAGGGCGGCCAGAACACTGTGAGTCTCATTGTCTGAACAGTCATGAAATCTGGCATGGGATCCGCAGATGCAGCATGCGGGCAGTGTGCATGTGTGTTGATATAATTTGCTAGTTTGCCGTAACCCGAATTGAAACAGAGCTGTAGCAGCATCTGCTCCTGCTGCAAGTGCCCTGGCCATACGCTCCAACCGCGGCTTGCCGCAGGTGTAAGCACGTCGACCCAGCTACTGGCCCAGCCATGCAGAGCAGGCCATGCACATATCGGCACTGTGCGCCTCATAATTTACCTGTGCATCGACGATGCATCAACACAGACATGCTAGAACTAATGCACACGCCGCACGGCTGACACTGCGTGAGGCAACGCCCAGGCAGCAGCTCGGCCACACTACACCGTGTCAAGTGATGGCAGCACCGGCGCCCACTCCATCCACTGCTCCACGCACACACTCAGGCGCTCCATCCACGACCGCGTGTCCACCGCCACCAGGTTCTTCACCTCAGTCAGCACGCTGTGGTCCGGCTTCAGGGCACTGGACCAGCCCTCCAGCACCAGCACGGTTACCAGGACGGCACAGATGTGGCCGGGCAGCGTCACCTCGTACTCCCGAACAACATCGAGGATCGAGGCAAATGCGGCGGCAGGGCTACTGAACTGCGTCTCTGCCCAAGAGTCCACCTTGAACTGCTCCAGGTTTCTGCAAACAACTCGGCAGTTGCACGCACAGTGACGTGCAGAACCAGCACCGCTTTTCCATGCCCGCAAATTCACACGTTCCACGCAGTGGATGGGGACTCACTCGGCGATCGCCTGTTTGAAGCCTTCGCGGTCGACGCAGCCCTGCTCGCCGCCGGCAAAGTTGAGTGTTGACTCGGCCATGCGCTCGCCATCCATCTCTGAAAACGCCCGGAACAGGTGCAGCATATTGTCTCGGTCCGCGCCGCTGAGCTCCGTTGCCATGCCGACGTCGAGCAGCACCACCTGTGGCCGCAGCCACGCCTCAAACATCTGCAGCACCACCGCGTGAGCCATCGCCCCTGCACATGATCGACACACAAACCCCCTCCTGGCACCGCATGCAAGCGCACCTTCTCTGGAGGCCGGACGCTGAGCCATTGCAGCGCTCTGGCGGCTGAGCTGATGAGCCAGCCGTCCGGCAGCTGCCAGCGCACCAGGATGTTGCCCGGGTGGAGATCGCTGTGGATGAGGTTGTGCACGAGCATCATGTTGAGCATGCAGTGCGAGCCGACGTCCGCGACGGCGGCGCGGCGAGCGGCGTTCTGATCGAGGTCCATGTATGTGCTGATGTGCATGCCCTCCTCGAACGTCTGCATCAGCACGTCCTGCGATACCCATGGGTACAGCGGCACGGGCAGCGACACATCGGGGTCGTGTGCAAAGTTCTTGTTAAAGCGCCACAGCGTGTTGCCCTCCAGCGACAGGTCCACCTGCGCACAGGGCGACACACACATTGCATGCTGAAACAGGGGTGTCCTTGTGCATGCAGACTGTGCGGTACTGCGCTGCAGTGCGTCGTTGTGTCGCTGCAGCCCGAGTCGTGGATGGCTGGCGGGCTTGTGTGGTCACAGAGGCTGTGCAAAGCAGAATCAGATGACAAGCAGTCATGAGTGAGCTGTAAGTGTGGCATTCCTTGAGCCTGCGCCCACCACAGCCTGGCCTGCGGGGATGTCCACATTCTGCAGGCAACGGACCAGCACCACAAGTGTGCTGTGGATGCGCGCGTGACCAAGATGCTAACCGCACGACAGTGCTCTTAGATCAGAGTCCGGTGAGACTGGGACCACGCACCTGCTCTCGAAGCGGAGCTGCAAACTGGCTCAGTGACTCACCAATGCGCAGCTTGCGCAGCGCGGGAATCCACTCCAGTTGATTTGCCAGCCACATCATGATGGAAAAGTCACGCTGAATGCTACGTGAAACACCTGGGTGCTTCACTTTGATGGCCACCAAGGTGCCTGCTGGCATCCCACATATGGACCCCCCTCTGGTTGATAGTTCTGCTTTGTGAACCTGCCCAATCGACCCCGAGGCGATCGGGTCGTGGTCGATCCAGTCCACCAGCATCTCCAGAGGCATGCCGAACGAGGACTCGATAGTTGACTTTGTATGACGCCACCTGCACTCCAACCCAGCATTACAGTTCGCTGTGCCTGTGAGGTCACTTCAAACGAGTCGCTGCAGGAAGGATACAGAAGACTGCCCAAGAGCTCAAGATGAAAACCTAAGAGGCAGCTGACGATCAAGAGTGAGCATGACGCACTTGTGCTCTGGAGCACTGCATTGCAGCAGCGCGAGCTCCTGGCACATGTCCGGTGGAAACATGTCCTTGCGAGTGGCCGCCCATTGCCCCCACTTGATGTACGCTGGCCCAGCCGCTTCCATGGTCTCACGCAGCATGGCCATCCACGTGGGCCGGCTCACGCCAAAGTGGAAGACAAGAGGGGCAGTGATGGCCAGTGGCGCAAACAGCAGGAACAGCCGAAAAACATGCAGAATCATGGCTGCGTTGTGAGCAATGTCTCCCCACACAGCACATGCCCACTGCAGAATCCCTTGATCTGACAAGTTAAGCCTGATCGACCCCCCATGATTCTCGGGAGACACAAGGGGTGCATCACAAAAACCCCTTCCCCTTTGCAGCATGTCAGCGACGAGAGCACCCAGCAGATATGGAATGTTCTTGCCTGATATCTGTAGAGCATTTATCAACGCAACCCTCGCTGATGCTGACGAGATCGTGTACGAGTGCAGCGCTGAATGCATGCATCTGCGCAGCCGAGCATCGATCTGTGCGAGAGATGGGATGCGAGGGCGCATCATCGTACGGCTTCCTTGACTGATCACATTGGCGTAGACTGCCAGACTAGGAATTCCGCTGCCGATCGCAACTGGGTTCATGATGCGGGGGCTCGCAAGAGCCATGCTCCACGCATCTCTTGCAACACGGAGGTGATGTGTGGGCAGAAGGCCCGACCACGCCGGCTGTGTGTAGGCGGCACGGGTAAATCGCCATGCCCAGGCTAGAAGAGACTCAGAACCATGTTTGTGATTCTGGCCGGGTGCGCCGATAGCACGCTGTACGCCAGACGAGAAGTGCCGAGTCCGGCCGTTACCGAGTCCGTAGCGGAATGCGTGGAGTGCAAGGGTCTGGCAATTCCTGCAGTGCAATACATAAACGTCAAGTATAATGTACATAAGTCAAGTCAAGTGTAAAACCATGTAGTCAGCGCTGATAACATCTCTTGAATCGTCGCCGATGTGGCAGATATGTGGAGGTGAGGCAGCACTGTCATGCCACTTGGATTTTGAGAGAACGCACCTCGACATCTTCAATTTATACAGCCCCATGCAATCAACAGGGAATGATGCACATGGTAGGCGTCCATGCCAGGCTTCTTGGACCTGCGCGGCTGGAAGCTGCCTGCGGCTCCTTGGCACGGAGAAGGCACAGGATCCAGACAAATTCAGCTGAAGAATCGACAAGCCTTCGTCGTCAATGTAGACGTACTATTGATGCTATTGCTCCATTTGCTGATGAGAGGGTGCCATATGTAACTGCAAAACGAACGACCGAGCGACAGGCCTGAGAGACGGACACGTAAATTGATGCCTGTTGCGTTCGGCACATCTGACAGTGGATGTCATGTCACGTCACGGACATGCTCATTGTGATTGGGATCTCTGAACGCACTCCGGTTCGGGGCGCGTCCTCGAATCGACGCTTGGTGTCTGTACGGACAACGCATGGTGATGATGCATGCATGGGCAATTGCAAACCTAGCTCGGCGCCGATCGGCCGAGTCCCTCGAACGGGCGCTCGCCATAGTGCACCTGCGACTGGTGTCCTTCTTGTCGCGATTTGTCGACGATCACCCACCTCAACGCCGTGATCTCTCATGAGCTATACAGTGACATGTGTCTGAACAGTCCTGCACAGGCACGCAATTTGGGTGTGAAGGGGATGCGGATGCTAGGTACTAGCACTGCTGCTGTTGCATGCTGTTACCGAAAGAACCCCATGCGCTCGTCTCCCGCTGCGCCTGCACCCACGCCTGTCATGGCAGGGACGTATCGTGCAATACTGCCTGTGTAGCAATACCACCGGCCGTGTGTGAGCGTCCCTGTGCCGATTGTGCATGCCCTGGAGTGGCCAGCAGCTGTCATGCAGGGGGTGTGGTCTGTGTGTGGCACGTCGGCCCTACGAGAACAGCCTGCACCCGACTGGCTGCTAGGTGTGTTCTTTGCGGGTCCTGTCCAGTGAGGGCGGGTGGCTTCCTGGGTTAGCTGTGTCCTCTTTGCGGTGTTGGAGTGCGAGATGCGGTACAATGCTCAAAAACTGAAGATATGGACATCCCGCCGAGCCTTGCTGGGCATCGACCGCGGCACCCTTCAAGTTGGGGGCATGCGCAGAAGTCCTGACCACAAACGGGTCCAATGCCATCATCGGAGGCAGCAGATGTGCAGGCACCATCAGCGTGCATGACTCGGGCAGGGGTAGCCAGTGGTAGCCTGTGGTACCATGTTTCCCACGCACGTACGGCAGCTGCCTGGGAGCACAAAGGCTTCCCTGCATGCAATCATCGATGGATTTCGATGAGCCACGCAGGTCGCGCCTTGCATGTTATCAGTATGATACCTGTGATGCTTGTAAAATTTCAAGTAGGACGTGCCCTGCCTGCACGTGTAATGTAGCACCGTGGCGTTGTGCTGTGATCTTGCTACAGTTGCATACAAGTAGTCTGACGTCTCTTCCTCTGCGCCGGCTGCGGTGGGGGTGGTGTGCCTGCCCTCGTGTTCGCTAGTGGGGGCTTGGTGTGCTGGCCCTGATACCTGCATTCCTGGTGCTCCCGCCCCTGCAGGGTCCTGTTCCTGCTTCGCGAGTTGGGCGTGTTATTCACTCTCCCGCACCCGTTCGCTGGGGTGCTGTGGCTGACGCCCGTCCGTGTGTGGCGTGACGTCCGATATATGTTTTGTTTTACTATGTTGGACTTTGTTTCAAGATGGTCCCGAGGATTGCCAGTGAAGCCAGTGAAGCCTTTGCTCTGACACATCCGTTGTGGTACAGTCGACGTGGCAGCCTGCAGCAGAGTTGCGAACATGCGCAGGTGTGCCTGCACGATGCACACAGTCGCAATGGCGGAAATTCAAACCAACAAAGAGCGAATGAAAGCACTTCATGCCGGGCCTGGATGTGCCGGTGGGGCAGTTCTGAGTGTGTAGAGAGCCGTGCTGTGAGCAGCACAGGAGTATAGAGTGAGCAATCGTTTCAAGGTGACGATAGTGTGGTTCTGGAGCTGTTTTGTTTCAGTTTGCGTACGGCGTTCGGCCATGGTGAATGTGTTTGGTGCATTACCATGACTTCGTTCCTGTGTGTCCTACCACGTTGTGGAGCATACCCCTGTAACGCATCTCTCACACAGAGGGAACGCTGTGGCGCCGCACGTGGCCGTGGCCGCATGGCCGCACGGTGCGGCCGCTGCCGCGATGTCGTGATAACTCGCGGCTACGCACTGCAGAGAGGACGCCCGGTAGACGTCGTCGCAGCCCCGCATTGCCGCTTGCACCAGCTCGTCAGGAGCTAGGACCGGCGCTTGAGAAGAGATGAGTGCAACATAGCTGGGGTGAACCCTTCTGCACACGTGCTGCGTCCATACACAGCCAAGACTCACTGTTCGCAGCACGCCGAGGAGGCTCGCGCTCGCGAGGCGATCGCGTCATGGCGGATGCGGAAGCGCAAACCAAACACATCTTAGAGTATATCCAGGAGCATGGGTGTGTGGAGGACTCCGGGGTGTTGGCCGAGCAAATGGGCCTGGAGCACTCCGTCGTAGTGGGATATATAAAGTCTCTGGAGGCGTCGGAGTCCATAGTAACCGAGGTATTCATCAACTGTACTATCAATGCTGTCAGCCATTCTGATGTGTCCGCTTGCTGTTGCATCCGCTTGAGCATGACTTGAATTGCTGATTTCTTTCAGGCGATCCCTCACAGCCGGCTCGCCTTGACGCCTGAAGCAGATGGCTACGTCAATGCTGGGAGCTCACCAGAAGTTGTGATCTACAATGCAGTTCCTGTTGATGGTGGGGAGATGTTGACGGTGCAACAATCTGTCGACAAACCAGTGTGGGCAGTGGGCTTCAAGAAGGCGATGGAAAAGCGCTGGATCAAGATGGACAAGCAGGACGGCAAGCAGCTGCTTACTCGACAGGTACAGTCAGTGGAGGACACGTGTTTGTCCAATCTTCAGAAGGTGGCTGCGCAGCAGGAGGTAGATGACAAAGCCATAACAGAGCTGAAAAAACGAAAGCTAGTCAAGGTTGAGCAGTGGAAGACCTTCAAGGTGTCCAAAGGGCCTGCATTCTCCGTAGAAAGAGTAAAGCAAGAAACAGACCTCACCGCAGAGCTCCTACAGTCTGGCGAATGGCGCAATCGCAAATTCAAAGACTATAATTTCGATGTGCGAACTCCCTTCCCTCATCTTGAGCTCTCACCCGTCCATGGGTGGCAAACAGCTACCCGAATGCATCTGCAAATTTCATGCTGCGTTTTGATCCCAGCATACCGCCTGGGCAATGCTTAGAAGTGTGGCTTGTGAGTCCATGCAGAATCCACCGCGAACATCCACAAGCCAGAGCATCTGGCGGGCAAGTGTTGTGCGTCGCGACAGGTGCCACACCATGCTCATGCATGCGCCAGCGCGCAGGCACATCCGTGACAAGCGATCACCCACTGTGGCCTGTTCTGCGTGTCACCAGCCTCCCTCGCCAGTTCTGACCCCTTGCTTGCGGTCACTCCAAGCCGCATGCTGACTCGCCGCCCGTGCAGGCGCTGGGGCTACCTCTGGCCTCGGGCCACCTGCACCCGCTGCTCAAGGTGCGCACGCAGTTCCGCAAGATCTTCACGCAGATGGGCTTCAGCGAGATGCCCACCAACAACTACGTCGAGTCCTCCTTCTGGAACTTTGACGCGCTGTTCCAGCCGCAACAACACCCCGCGCGCGATGCCCACGACACCTTCTTTCTCTCCGAGCCCGCGACGACGCCCACAAGCAAGGTGCCGCAGGACTACCTGGACCGCGTGAAGAGCGTGCACGAGAACGGCGGCTTCGGCTCATTAGGGTGTGCCTCCATGCCATCCATCCGGATGGTTGGGGCCGTCGGTTCTCATTGTCCCAGATCTTTCTGTGGCGTCGCACGTAGCAAAGGCGTTGTCCCGCTGCACAGACACAAATACACGCACACAGCTGCGCATGCCATAAGCTCCTGGGCATGCCGCATAGTCATGATGTGCAAAAGACATGCACTGACCTTCACGCCGCGATGCTTGTGTGCCAGCCACACGCCTGGTGGCATGCTCTGGTTCTGCAGGGCTTTTGCTCTGCTTTGTTGAGACACGAGCGTGCCCCCATAATTTGCGGTGTGTTGGTGCAGGTACGGGTACCACTGGAAGGCTGCGGACGCGGAAAAGAATCTGCTGCGCACGCACACGACGGCCGTGTCGTCGCGCATGCTGTACCGGCTCGCGCAGGAGGGCTTCCGGCCTGCCAAGTACTTCTCTGTCGACCGCGTCTTCCGCAACGAGGCCATCGACCGCACGCACCTTGCAGAGTTCCACCAGATCGAGGGCCTCGTGTGCGACCGGGGCCTGACGCTGGGGCACCTCATCGGCACGCTGCATACCTTCTTCAGCCGCCTCGGCCTCAAAAAGCTGCGCTTCAAGCCTGCGTACAACCCCTATACCGAGCCCTCCATGGAGATCTTCAGGTGCGCCCAGGCGCTGTGTCTGTCGGCCTGGATGCGCCCGGAGTGGCATGTGCCGGGTGCCGCCGTGTGCCGTGCCGCGTGCTAGTAGTCATTCAAGGCACTGGGTATGCATGCTTGTGGTCTGTGTTTGATTGCCTTGCTCAGAAAACACGAGGACTGCAGGCATGTGCAAACATGTGTGCCGGCCTGCTGCTCAGGGTTTTGTACGTGTATCCCATGCGCTGTGGGTGCTGCGTGCTGCCTGATTGTCAAGTTGGGTGGCAACGGCCAAGTAACCAGAGCAGGCAGCCACGGTGAGCAGTGTTTGAGCATGCTTGCATCTGCATGCTGAGAGTGTTATCGGTTTGGTCATTGTTGCAGTTACTCCGAGGAGCTGGGCAAGTGGATGGAGGTGGGCAATTCGGGCATGTTCCGGCCGGAGATGCTGCGGCCGATGGGCCTGCCCGACGACGTCAACGTCATTGCATGGGGCCTCTCGCTGGAGCGGCCGACGATGATCTTGTACGGGATTGGCAACATCCGGGACCTCTTCGGACACAAGGTCTCCCTCTCCATGGTCAACAAAAACCCCATCTGCCGCCTAGGACTCTGACGCTCATGGTTGAATCAGCTGTGTGGACGTGCGTGTGAGATTGATTCGGCTGTGGCAGCCTGGCCAGATCTGATCATGAGGGGGTCGTTGTGCGGCCATCATCAGGCTTGTGAGGTGTGCGTGTGATGCGCTGTCGTTGCAAACTTGCATTAACAGGATTTCTTCCCCCACCGTGTAATCGTGTTGTTGGGAACCAGGAGGCCCGACGTGTTCCTTGCTCTAAACACACGTCTGCGTTTGCATAACGGCGGGCGTCTGCATCGTGGCTCTCAGGCATGAGAAACGTTGCTGGAGTATGCTGCACAAGGTGACTGAGCAGCAAGGCAGGCTAAGCATGGCAGAGCTCGATCTCATGCACTGTGGCCGTGCACAAGCTGAAAAGCAGCAGCGTCAGGCGCCGTATCACACTCCACTCACAGCGACGATCACACTCTCCAATCACCGGAGCTGCTCACAGGACGGCTCACTACATACTCACAAATTCTCCATCAGCACCTCCAGGCTAGGCATGCAGTACTTGCCCGTCACATGGGCGATGGCCGTCAAAGACTGCGCAAACATGGCATACACCTTCTTATGCACCTTGTTATACACCTTCTTGAATGTGTTCATGACAGCGACTTGGAGAGACGACTGGGCCGCGGCGTCCCCAAGCCTGTTCACGTACGCAATCGCCCTCTGGCCCATCCGCTTGTACGACTCCACTGCAAACACAACGAACTCGTACTGCGGAGCCTCCACCAAGTGCTCCCACGTCCGCTCCCTGCCCCTCTCTGCCACACATGACCAGCAGTGTCCGCCGCCCTGGAGAATACGTGGCTCTAAGGCTAACATGCAGGGCATGGGCTACTGTTTGTCATGCTTGCCTCGGTTTTGCAGCTTGTCGTCCCATTCTTTTGCTTCGAGCCGCCGCAGCTCTTGGCTTGTCTGCATGTCTTTGTCAAACATCCGCTGCTCGCGCAGCGGAAGCTTTGTGCTGGACGAGCTAAGTTTCTCCTCGATGGTGTAATCCAATGCTTCCATGAATGCAGCTATAGTGCGGGCGGCCTGATCGCCTGCAGCAATCAATTGCCTCCCTTGGCCAGGCAATGCCTCAAGCACCCTCGCGGCTGCCTGCGGGTTGGTGGCTGCAGTCAACTCCACCTGCATGCACACCTCGAACTCTACGGGAGTAGTGACGCAGCAACGTTTGCACCCTTGCACGCATGCCAGTCGGCCGCACCTGCACATGCAAGAGGCAGAGCGTGTACAGAAGCACTGAACCAAGCGGGACCATTCCCGTCAAGAAAGGGATGACAGCCGAAGGTGCGTAGACCGCGCTGAGTGTGTAGAACCGCCTCGTGGCGTCCGTGGACTGGGCTGCCATGGCCCAAGCCTGGAGGAACATCCTGAGGTCTCATTGTACGCTCCTCGCGCTGGTACGTTCTAATCAACTGGGTGTGCACAATAAAAGCAAGCTACATCAGGTCTATGGCGCACCGTAAAGTTGAAGATTGGAATCAGCGACAAAACTGTGGCTACAGACCACACGAACGTGTCGTCTTCGTCTCCAAGATTAATGCTTGTCGAATCCTGCTCAGGCAGCTGCGCCACTGCATTGAACAGCTGCAATGAGCTCAGCACAAACGATCCGGATGCAACCACGCCTGTAGTAGTGATCAGCAGGTCGTTTGCGATCGACGACCGCGTGACTCTTCCCCGCCCCAGGAACGGCGTTTGGGACGCCAATCGACATGGAGACGTCGCAAAATTCCGCATGATGAGCTGATAAACAAATTACACGGGCTTCCATGTGCAAGCAGGGCCCTTTCGTGACAGGTGTGATATGTCACCAAACTTGCACGTATTCGATGCAACCGGACGATCACGCATCAATCTTACGGCCACAGAAACGGTGATCGCAGGGTGTGCACTAGTCGAGGGCAGGCGAATTGTATTCGGTTGCGCCCATGGGGGGCATGCTTTGCTGGAAATTTGAATTAGTTAGCCAGGATCTGAAAATGCACAGTCACTCAATCACGACATCAAGCAGCATATATCGCCAGGCAGTCGCATCCGGCGTCCTCTGGAGCGCAAACACTTTGTGCCATGCAGCTTTCAACGTGTATAATATTTTCCACATCCATGTGCACGGTGACACATGTCGCCACTCCGCATTGCAAGCGAGCGTGATGCCGCGCTGCAGCCCGCCGAGTCGACACATGTCAAAGCGATTATCGCTGTGCAACCAAAAACAAGGATCGAGCATTACGCCATACCCAACGGGGTATCGGCCACAGCACGCTTCCGCGCTGCCAGTGGTTCCCTGTGCCTTGTTTCTGTGAGTACGGTTCGTGACAGCATGTCCGACGGCCCTGCTGCTTGTGCTGTATGTTGTGTTGCTTACTTCCGTCCCTCGGCGCTGCTGGGGCCATAATGTCTCTCTGTGTAACGCAGCCAGTGGTGTGACAGCGAAGGGGGTGTACCACAATCATGATCACACATACATACAGAGACTCTAGTTGTACGTTCGCTTGGTGCACTGGATCGGAGCCCCCCGATGTAACAATACATACAGAGCAGTTCAGTGCGGCGACAGTGAAAGGAAACGGGTTTGTGATCAGAAAGACCATGTCCAGGGTAGCACGGCTCACGGGTGCGCAGTTCGTGCCAGGTGATCGCCTGGCCGGCTCGCATCTGCTGGGTAGCATGTGAGTCTAGAATCTAGTTGTACATTCGCTTGGTGCACTGGATCGGAGCCCCTCGATGTAAGAGTACATACAGAGCATGTGAGGCTAAAATCTAGTTGTACATTCGCTTGGTGCGCTCGCTCGGAGCCCCTCGATGTAAGAGTACATACAGAGCACCAGCATCCTGATGCGATCTGCCAGGAGCAGCAGCTTCACATGCCCACATTGTTTGTGGCGTTTGGGTGCGGCGTGATGTCCGACTATTTTGTCTTGTCTTGTTTTTTCTCGCACCCCTGCGTGGGGAAGCGACACTCGATCAGCACGGCCGGTCTCATGATTGTGGTACACCCCCGGACCAAGCTGGTGTCGACAGGATCGCCTCCGCGGTGTCTGCCGCCCGTCTTGGCGCCGTGCAGAGCGCAGTCGGGACGCGCACAGTGGTCCCTGGCATATCCAAACCTTGGTTCACCCCAACCCGTCGCCGCCTACGTGAGCAGTGCCGCCGCGCACTGCACACGCTACCTGCCCGCTGACGCCACCCCAACGGCGACACGTCGGCCCCGGACTCCGACCTGGCTGCGGCTGTGTGCCTCGTGCCTTTCCTTCTTGACCCTTCGGCTGCGCTTCCGGCTTCTGCTTCCCGTACTGCCCGCGCCCTGTGCACGCGCTTGGTGGCTGCGTTTGTGGCAGGCGTTGCTGCGTGGGTCTCTGCTGTCTGTGCGTACGACCCGGTAGCGGTGGGTGTGGTGTGGCTGCCTCCTAGGACCCGGTTGCAGGCGTGGTTGTTTTGGGGGGGGCTCGTGCGCTGGATATGGTGTGGCTGTGCCTGCTGCGGTTGGGCGTGTTGTTCGTGCTTCCGCCCGTGCTTGCAGGAGTGCTGTGGTCGATGCCCGTTTGGGTGTGGCGTGATTCGCGATTTTTCTTTCTTTGTTTGGTGCACACCATGATCATTTATGCTTGGGCGCTGACTGGCAGCGGCCAATGCGAACTCCACATCCCATGCCGACAGTTCTGTTGCCGCCTCATGTTGCAGGTTACATGGGATGGCGCGGTACATACCTTACACGCAGATCAATGTAGCAGTCCAGCAGCGAGGGCACTAGGAAGCAAGCAACCGAATCCCGGCAAGCGGCCGGCAGCAAGCAGCAATACGCTAGATGCCACAAGCCACGATCAACTGCAACAATCATACACCTGCGCACACTATCACGTCGTCCGCGCCACACCGATGTATGCCACCTGGGCAATATCACGCTACACCACACAGCCACAGCCACAGCGCCATCCCCGTCAACCCCCCCCCCCCCCTCCACCTCTCACCCTGGCCCGTCCCTGGCCGCCGCTCAGACCGCTGCCTTTGATGGCTGTGACTCCAGCACGAGCTACAGCTGGCCTGGGGCCACGGGTCATGGCTGCCGTGCGTGGCCGCGGACTTGCGTGACAGCGTGTCGACAGCGTGTCGTTCCCGCGTCAATCCGGGCTGCTGCAGTCGGCTGGGCGCCGGCGGGGCGTCGTGGTGCCCGACACCTGTTGCCTGTGCGTTGCATGCGCAGACGGCGCGGTGTTGCGCGCTTTGTGCGTTGTGTGTGTGTGTGTGTGTGTGTGTGTGTGTGTGTGTGTGTGTGTGTGTGTGTGTGTGTGTGTGTGTGTGTGTGTGTGTGTGTGTGTGTGTGTGTGTGTGTGCGCGCGCGCGCGCTGCTGTTCCGAGTGCACGGTCAAGAGTGTGGATCACGCTGATACGGGCGATGACCGTGCTGAGTGTGATTATTTGTTTGTTTTACTCCCTGCTTTGTTCCCTCGGCGCTGCTGAGGCCTTGACATATCACAGTGTAACACAGCCACAGCGACCCACACTCAGCAGTGTGTGTTGTCTGTATGTGGGCGTATGTAGTGGCTGTGCTGCTTCTGGTTGCTGTCATTTTGATTGTTTGGTGCCCGCCTGTTTCCCTTTGCGTTGCTGAGGCCTTGCTCTATCACAGTGTAACACTCAGCCCCACCCACCGACACCGGATCGACCCCATCGCACCCAGCCCCACCCGAGAACACTCGCAACCATGGCAGCCCCCCGCCCCCCCCCCCCCCCCCCACGAGCGAGAAGTGACAGCCCCTGCAAGGGGGCCTGGCAGAGACACTAGAACGGGGACACCACATCCCACTGCCGTTCCTACGCCACAAAATTAAAACCAATTCGAGCGCACGGGGGCGACAGCTCGGGGGGGGGGGGGGGGGGGGCAGGCGAGTGCTTATGGAGGTGAGTGCGTACGGACACCGAGCCGCTGTACATTTTCACATGTAGCCGGGCAACCCAGCTGGGCATGTCTTACGCCGTGGAACCCCACAGCGCACACCTGGTGTCCACTGGGCGCTGTGCCTCGGGGCTCCAATTAAGGCAAACGCTGCGGCTTTAGAGAATGTGAACATGAATGTATAATTTAGGGTGTTCTCAAGCCCGCGCGTTCCGACGCTCTTCCGCGAAAGGTTTTCTTTTTGTCGAGATCTCTGTGGCTGATGCCCGATTGGGTCTGGCGTGATGGCCGTTTTTTTTTTGTTTTTTCGCGCCGGCGACACGATGCAGACGCATCTGGCCACAGTGACTGCGCGCGCGCGCCAACGCTGCACGCCCGCGCTGCTTCAAGATTTTGTGTCACGTCGACCACAGCTGCCTTATATATCGACAATGCAGGCCGTCACGTCGTATGCTGCACGCCTGGTGATCGACACTTTGCCTACTGTGACTGCTATTTGTCACAGCTAGACCGCAACGGCTAGACCGCAACGGCGAGCTTGGCGGTCACGAAAGGCGTAAACATGGCATCTTTGGCCCATGCGAATCCGCCGTGCCGTCAATCCGCTCGCATATGTCAGCAGCGTGCTGTGCTGCCAAAGTATGCGAGGCACGGCAAGGCGGAGCTGCGCCTGGCCTGTGCCTGTCGCGCACAGCCCGTGAAGGAGGCACAGCTGGAGCCTTGCCATAAGGCAGTCACCGCTTTCGCACCAGCAACTGTTGCGAATCTAGGCCCGGGCTTCGACTGGATAGGATGCGCGATCAAGGTGTGCATCGCTCTCACATTGCCTGTGTGAAAGATATGCACTGGCACCGCCTTCCCCCCCACGGTGCTCGACATCGCTTCGCATGTGGCGCTTCTTGTGACAATTCGTGGTGCATCAGGGTGAAGGTGATACCGTCCGGGCTTCCGTTATCGAGGGCGAACCGGGCAAGGTGGTGATCCAGTCAATCATAGGAGACAATGGCAAGCTTACCCTTGAAGCAGAGAAGAACTGTGTGGGCATTGCTGCAGCAGAGACTTTGAAACTGCTGCCAGGGGGTGGTCCGTCCTGTGGGGTGGCCCTGGAGCTGGAGAAGGGGCTGCCACTAGGCAGCGGCATGGGAAGTAGCGCCGCAAGCGCAGCTGCTGCGTGTTGGGCTGTAAACAAGCTCTTTGGGGAGCCTGTGAAGAAGGAGAAGCTTGTCCTGGCCGGCCTCCAGTCCGAGGCCTTTGTCAGCGGTTATCACGCCGATAACATTGCACCTGCCTTGCTCGGAGGATTCATCCTCGTCAGGTGCGGCCTGCTCCCCTCGCCTCTGTGCCCCCATGCCCCACATACCATCAGCGCCCACCACATCGGCCTAATTCTCGCGCTATCATCTTGCCAAGCAGGTGACTGCGTTTTTATGCGGGGCCAACAGTACATACGAGCAGCTGCACAGCAGCCGCCCGCGGGATAAACACAGGTGCCAGAGCATGCGCTCCGGCATGGTTCAAGCCCCGCACATCATGTTGTACCAGAAGCGCCGCGCATCATGTGTCGGTGTATGCGTGCCATTGCACACTCCATTGCTCGCCCACGCTCAGACAGGGATATCAGGTTGCACACAGTCTGAGCGAGTGGCGGCAGTGCTGCAGGTCAGCAGACCCGCTTGACATCCAGCTGATCAAGCCTGATGAGGGCTACTGCAAGGACCTGCGGTTTGTACTCGTGACGCCCACGTTTGAGGCGCCGACACGGGAGATGCGCGCGGCACTGCCGGCAGAGGTGCCCTTCAAGTCGATGATTGCCAACAGCGTTGCCGGCGCCTCGCTCGTGCGTCCCCACTCCGCTGCCTTATCCTGCACTGTTCTTGCACCTTGCCCGCCCCTTGGCGGCCACTCACATGATGTGCTTGGTTTCATCATCACAGTGTCTCTCAGCCATGCTTTGCCGCCCACTGTCTGGCATCCCGCGCTCTGAGCAGCTGCGACACCAGCTTTAACACCCGCTGCTTTCACCAACAGCACTGGAGGAGCGTGTCCAGCACTGCTGGTGCAGTCGGCCAGGCAGTGTTGCGTACCTGATACTGCGTACCAACCTCTGTCGCTGTGCAGGTGGCGGCCATACTCACGCAGGACACGCCGCTGCTGGGCCGCTCCCTGGACGCGGAGGTGGTTGTGGAGGCCGCGCGCGGGCCGCTCATCCCCGGGTTTGCGGCAGTAAAGCGCGCGGCGAAGGCCGCCGGTGCGTACGGCTGCACCATCAGCGGCGCCGGGCCGACAGTGGTGGCGGTGGTGGACGACGAGGCTGTGGGCGAGCGCGTGGGGCAGGCGATGTCCGACGCCTTCCTCGAGCACGGCAAGCTCCAGACCAACGTCATCCAGATCGTGGAGCTCTGTGAGCAGGGCGCCATCACGGTGAAGACCGAGTAGCGGCGCCGCCCACCGCGGCCGCAACAGTGCGGCCGCATGCATGTTAGCCTGTAGGGACACCTGGCCTCGCCACACAGATTGGGTGTAAAGCATTGAAATGTCAGCAGCTGCCATGTGTGATCTGTTGCGACACAAGGATTGCGCACATGAGTTCCAGTTCCCATAAACACCCCGGGGCCTGCTGTCATTCATGTGCACTGATATTGCGTCCGCCGCGTGACTCGAGTTTCTGACTTTGCTGCAAGAGTGGCTCGATGCTTTCATGCCGTAGTAACGATTTGTGCAAGGCCCATGTCCGTTGACTGGCCACTTGGTCTGCAATGCACAGATACCCGTGTCAAGCTGTGTAACGTGTCGACTCTCGGTCTGTCGTTGGTGTTGTACCATATGCGCTTGTGATAGCCTCTGATCTGAGGGTAGGCAGGCGGAAAGAGCAGGTCCATGAGTGCAGATGTGACGCTGCAGGCCATGTACGGCACGTCAGCATGCATGCGTCGTGCAAAGACGCCGCACAACACCTGCGAGCCTGGCCAGCAAGTCATGACAAACAGGCACCGCTCGTTTGTATGCAGCTGCAACACTCACGTTCAACACTCTGACGTCGAGCGCTACAACGGGTGCAACCAAGCTGCAAGCAGTTGAACCTTTACATGCCTACTCAACTTGCCTCATCGCACGCAAGAGCTCTTCTAGAGCAGGCTTTGGCAGACCCAGGACGTCAGCTATGCGTGGGTGATCGATGACGGTCTGCAGCAACTGCTCCGCAGTTACGCGGCGCATGCGCTCCGCCTTGGCCACGACCCTCCCCGGCACGTGCACAACCCCCTCTACGGCGTTCTCCTCGTTCACTGGCAGAGGCGCCGACAGCAGCTTCAGCGCCGTGCCCACGTGCTGGCACACGCGGCCAAACTCCTCCTCGGATGCGGCTGCAAGCGCCTGCGGCGCGAGGCACAGCGCAACAGCCCGCCCGAACTCCACAGCGGATGCATTCGCTCGAAGCCTCGCAAACGCTGCACACGCACACGCCTCCGCTGATGACACTGCATGCACCGTCGCTCGCCTGCTGCCTGACACGGGGTCGTAACGCAGCACTGCCACCATGGAAAACAAGCCGTATGCTGGCTCATCATGAAGCACGTGCTATGAGTAGACGCAGTACATGTAGACGTACTCCATTGCTGTCAGTGGGGCAAGGTGGCCGCAGCTGCGAGAGGCGCACCTGGATGGCTTGCATCCCCCTTGGATGCGCCC
>UNSF01000020.1:100164-312111 GCA_900538255.1 Ulva mutabilis | reverse complement strand
CCTGTGCCGGAGCGGCCGTACTTGTCTCGCTTCCGGTCGTCCATCAGCTGGGCGGCAGCGCCTGGCGTGTTTGCCGCGGCGACGACCCGGGAGGGGGCCACCGGACAGGTCACGCACACATCGGCCACAACGGTGTCGCAGGGCAACATCACAAGCAGATCACCCCGTTCCGGGTCGCGCTGCGAGCGGGGGGTAGCGGCCGGGCGCAAGCCGCGGCCGCGCGGCCCCGTCGACCCTCGGGCAGGCGTCGCGGCGGACTAGTGGCCACCGGGCCCACCTGTGGCATGTGCTCACACCGCACCGCGCACTCGCCGGCCGGGGCGGCCGTGCGCATGGTGTGAGGATGACTGACCAAGCCATCCCTAACCTATGCATGGACCACGGGCATGGCGCACTCTGGCGCTTCACAGATTACCAATCTATGCTACAGAGGCTTGTGGTGCCGCGTACAGCTTTGTATCGTCACACCGACTGCATTGCAATTCTCGCAGCTGCGTCCCCCATATCCCATTAGCGGACGCCTTCCCGAAGATCGTACCGCAGTGCACGCATTTCTTGGCCCGCTTTGCCGTACCCATCGATTTCTCACAATGCCATCCGTGCTGCGCAACTACGTCGCCGTCCTCGTGCTGCTTGCGGCATCCGCGTCGCGAGTTTCTGCGCAGACGGCCGTGCTGAGCTCCCGCTGCACCCCCGAGAGATCAGAGACATCGGTACGCCCCTTGGCGCGCATGCGTCGCTGATGCCGCGTCACTGCTGCTGCATGTTTAACAGACCTCGTGAGGTAGCCCGTGTATCCGAGGTTCCTGCGGTGCTTGCGTAGGTGTTGCAAGGGCAACAGCTGCAGCTGGCGTGTACATGTGTTGGAAAGCTTGCTACCAGATGCAGGGGCATTCTGCCGTGAGCTGATCTTCGTACACCACACACCTGACCTGCCTCGAGATCGCTCTGCGTCGCTAGGTCCAAGTGTGCTGCTCTCGGCGGTGTGTTACACGGAGATGAACGCAATAGCCCGGCAGCGAGGGCAACGGAAGGAAAGTAGACGGCCAAACCCCCGAAAGTAGACACCAGCAAGCTAGACAGCTAGACACCAGCTCTCGCGGTGTGGTATACCAGGAGCCATGGGGATCATTTCATTTCGCGGACGTCTGGACGACTTCGCTTTGATGCGGAGCAGCCTATACGCACATATGTGCATCCATCGACGCTACCCCACTTCGATATACGCTACTGTTTCCGAAGGACACTGGGCAGTATCCAGGTTGTTTCAGAAATGCATCGAAGTTGCCGAGATTTAGTCCCAGCCTGTACACGTGTGCACTTCATGAGTGAGCCTGATGTGGAAGCTGCGGGAAGGACCCGCGCAGCACCCGCCGGCGGCCACGTGCACCCTGTGCAGCCACAGCTCAGCAAGCATGCTGCCCGTGCGGCCTTCAAATCCAAAATAGCAGGGAAGGGAAACAGGGCAGCAGACTGAGGCATTGGCCTGGGGGGCCCAACGTGCACGGGCTTAAGCTTGCTGCATGATCTCTGTGTTACACCACAATTGAGGGCTAAGCATGGTTCTGCGATCTGATACAACTAATAGTACTGAGCCCTTACAACCTGCAGGCATGCGTGTGGACGGCGACTGTGACCGGCCGGGCTGTACGAACAAGTGCATCACAACCGTGGCCTGACACAGAGCTGGTACGGTGCTGCTCGACCGCTCCACTGGTGAAAAACTTCTACTCTGGATGCCCCACGCTGGCGCGCTGGGTAAACCGTGCCGCTGAGTATCACACGCCGCACAGGCCGCCGTCTGCTCTCACAGAACGTGCGACTCACGCCCAAACCTCAACCTTGCATGCATGTACCATGCCCGGCCGGGCGCTATCCGGCACTACCCACATGCCCCGCTGGTCAACCCATCGTGATCACTCCCATGGTGATCGCTCCGTGGCGCATGCGCCGTGCATCCTGCCAGTTTCATGAGATCTAGAGCCTGAGCGCTAGCCAAGAGCCTAGACCCATGCGAAGCAGCGGGGGCAATTGTGCAAACCTGGAGGCAGGCCCTGGCTGATGACACCATGATGCGTGCTGCATGCTTTACGAGAGTGGTTCCGCGCTGTCAATAACAGCAGCTTCACCAGCTGCAGCTGGCCCTGTTATGATCGACGCAGTGCCGGTGCCGCGCCTGCCGCGCCTGTCGCGCCTCGTTTGCATATGTGCACCCGGGCCCTGTATGCCGTAGCGCCCCAGCATGCGTGCTGTGCACGAGTCCCTCATGTCCACAGAGGTAGGTCGTGCATCAGCACAGAGAAATCATGTTTGGGCCCGGTACCGCCTGCCGTTGTGCTGTGCTTGCTTGACAGGATGCGAGAGCTTTGGGTCAGTTCCTGGCCATGAAGCGTGCTGTTTGTGATGCCGTGTGCTGTGCTGTGCGTTACACGTGCTGTGCTGTGCATGAAGGACGCTGTAGACATCATCAAGGCAACCCGCATGGGGCGCGGCTCAGTGGAGAGTGCTGCGGCCCGAGGCCGCGCAGCCAGCCGATCTTTGCTGAACCTCTTGATTCCCTTTGGCTCCGAGGGGGAGTCCCCAGCCCCGGCTCCCAGCACCGTAACTGCTGGCGGCTTCTCGTCCGATCTGCCTTCCAACGTGCCCCCCCCCGCCTCCCTGCTACCTGCCTTGCCTCTCTGCCATTGTGCACTGTACTCATGAGTATTCACCCAGAGCTCCCTCGCCATGCACCTTCACCTTTACAGCGCTGACCGTGCTGCCCCCGCAGGCAAGGCCCATAGCACGTCTACCTAACGTGCACAGCATGC
Source organism: Ulva mutabilis (assembly GCA_900538255.1). Lineage (NCBI taxonomy): Eukaryota > Viridiplantae > Chlorophyta > Ulvophyceae > Ulvales > Ulvaceae > Ulva > Ulva mutabilis. The sequence continues at coordinate 309,301 of UNSF01000020.1, read as the reverse complement.
ATGAGTGTGGAACGCTGTGCCTCCCTGAGGAACATGTTTAAACAGCTTGGCTCTGGTATCTGTCTTCAGGGGTAGTGTATATTCCATGCGCTGTGGTGCTGCCATTGGTGTACGCATTCTGTTCATGATGCCCATACCCTGCAAGACACTGCGAACCGCTCCACACCACATGCGGTATAGCACTTGCATGCGTGACATGGTCGGGCAGTCACGTGTGACCACATACATGCGGTCACAATCCTGACTGAGTCACAGCAGAGCGATCCGAGGTGGTAGGCCGCGACACACAAGCACAGCAGCTGCCCAGCCCGGGCCCGCATGCCGGCCGTGGGGTGCTGGTCTGTGCCGTAGATGATGCTGTCACGTGGGCACATGCATGCAGGTGTGCCCCACTCCGGTAGACGTGGAGGAGGCCGCAGAAAGCATGAGCGTCTTTGCCTCCCTATTCCGACAAGTCTTTGACGTCGATGCGTCCGGTGCGAGCCCTGCTGCCACTGAGAATCACGTGTGTCACACCCCAACAACCCCGACGTCACACACTCACTGCGTGCCCAGTACACACCCCTAGGCCTGCGAGGGGCTCTTACCCTGACCGCCATGTCGAGCGCGTTGAGCTGGCAGTCGCGCGCCATTCAAGGCCGCGCTTCACACCAGGATCGCCACGGCTGCAGGTGAGCCCATTCCATCTGATCTGGGAGGACAGTGCGTACATTCTGGAGGAGCCCAACACGTACCAGTGGCTGGCCACGTGGCTGGCCGACCCCGACCGTGTGGCCGCCTACCTCAAGCAAAACTGCGCCTCGGAGACCATCGCGGTGCCGCATGCATACGAGTACGTCTACTGGCTTGACCCCGACGACCAGGAAGGGCTGGACACCGACCTGACCATGGTGCAGTGCGTCGACAACTTTGGCGCGTACGAGCAGTTTGCAAAGTGCGCTTCACGCCCTCGCACTTGCCTCTGTCACGCTCAGCCATCCTGCAGGTCTCCTGTGATTACACGCCGTGCTCACCTGCAGGCGAGCATGGGAGCGTGACGCAGAGCAGAGCAGCAGATTGCATGAATTGCACCGCCACAGGTCTTTGCATGCATTTGTTTGGTGCATTGTGTTGGGCGGGCCTGTGGAAGATTAATCGCCCAGGCCGGTCACACTCACACCCGTTGCCAGCAGGCACAAGCTGTGATTCAGATGACTGAGCCGCCTTGGCGTGTGTGCAGGGACTACCAAAGGGCGCTGCTTGCCTGCAACCCGCCCTTTGACCTCAACCCTGACTGCTTCACCGGCCTTGGCCACTACATCGTCACCTCCCCCGCCTGCGCCACCGCGTATGCACGCATGTGGAACGTCACCGACCCCACGCCCCTTGTCAGCGTTTCAGCAAACGTCAATGCCATCCAAGACGCATGCTCCGACGTGACCAATGAGGTGCGGCCCCACAACTGCAACTACTAGTCGCCCCCGTGGACATGCCGCTTTAACTCGTGATTGCTGTGCTTCGCCATCCTGCCATGAACGTCTACAGCCACAGGCTCCCTGTCCTCCATGCGGTCTGGTTCATGTACTGCAACGCATGTACTACACTGCGGGTCTACACTGCAGAATTGCAATGCTCTAGCAGTATCGCATACTGTCTTGTGGTGTGTGTCAGACACAGTACAGGCTATCCAACTGTGCTGCTGGCGGCTTGCACCATGGTGGCTCTTGTTCCGATAACACCGCCACTGCTGCGCCTGACCCGTGCTGTGTGCTGTGCAGACGGACTGCCTGTCTGCAAGCACGCCCGTCCTCGACACGATCGAGGACCTGCACAACGACATCCCCGTTCTGTCGCCCCTTGAGTTTGCACCGACGACGCCTGTCGGGCCAATCGCCCCAACAGCGGTCGTTTGCTTTGGCGACGACTGCGCGGACCCTGCGGAACAGCCGGTGGTTGCGCCGCCGGACGTTGGTGTCACGGCGGCGCCGCGCGGCATCGAGCCGCTGACGCCTATTGTCGCCACCCCGGAAGCGCCGGCGCCGCCTGTCCAGGAACCCGAAGACGATACAGAGGACGTGGAGGAGACCCCGGATGAGGCCGAAGGGCGGACGAGGGTTCCCAGGGGGACTTTGACCCCAACGGGCCCGCCGTTACCGAACCGAGTGCCAGTGGTGAGTTGGCGAGGGCAGTGTCGGCTGTTGCGGCTGTGGCTGTGCTGCTGCCGATGTTCGTGATGTAGGCATGGCTACCCATGCACGGGTGGCTGTGGCGGCAACGGTGCACTGTGGCGCAGCCGTCGCGTTCAAAGTTGTGCCAAACCGTTTTCCGGGTGCATGATGTATTGTGAGGTCGGTGCGAGGGGGAGTTTTTCCAGCAGTTGCCATTCGCATGCCAGTGCATCATGATGTGCATGGTTTGAATGTAGACGTGTGCACGCCCCAGGCTGGAAGCACTCTGTGTATGGTTTGGCCATCTGGTGGCCTCAACCAAATGACAAAGCTTCAAGCCGATTGAAAAAACACCATGTGCGGAGAGAGGCTCGGCGTCAGAGATGGATGGGGCATGAGCTGCCTGGGCTGTCTAGGCTATGATGGGCTGTGTAAGAAATGTTCGTCCATGTACTTGTGCAGAACACAGCCGAGCGGAGCCCCCGCCAACACGCTCGAAAATGTCGCCTGCTGCTTTATTCTACTGCTTGTGTTGCTGTGACTTACTCACAGATGGCATGATCATATAGCTGTTGCACGCAGAACATGCGATCTGTTTCTGGAGTACACGCCGGTGATTACACGCATAAGGATTCGTACATACGACACACGTCTACAGTGGATTGATTTGCGAGCCACGTACACCTGCATATGTGCCCCTCTAGCGTTGGAAGAATCGGATGTCCGGGGTGAGGCCAGTGTTCCTCTCGCGGAAGCCCCGATGCTGCTGTGGGCTGACTCGGCACACGAACTCCTGCAATGGATCTCCTGAAGGCTTAAAATGAGATTCGTCGCCTGCATTTGGTCTGGTCGAAGCTTCGTGACTTTAGCTAACACTACCCCAGTCTGCACGGCGTGTCACACTACGCTCGTACGCCCAGGCTGTCCAAATGATGTTATAATTTCAAGTAAGTTCTAGCATACAGTAGCCTTGCGGCGATTTATGCTGTAGCCGGAGTTGAGAGCGCAGGCAGGACATGAATACTCTTGACTGTTTGTGACATCTCCTCGACGCAGCTGTCATTGCTCCTAACACATAGACACCCGCTTCAAAGCTGTGATATTATTCGAGGCATGCTCGCGGTCTCCGATACGTCAAAGCGGTCCATATGTTGGCGGGAGATGCATGCGCGCAGTCCGGTGGTGCGGCATTGCGCGCAAGGCCTTGGCATGAGCTGTCGCAGCTTGGCCGTACTACTCGTGATGCACAGCATAGACATCCCCCAAGAGTCTGCCTAAACATTTCAGCTGTTACCAGCAACTGTGATTTGGCTTCCTGCCACCACACAGCACTCCGTGCAGGCCACCGAGATCGATGTGCTTACCCGTCAAGGCAACATGGTGCACCACGGCACCGAGGTGACTGCATGCACATCATAACTTTCCACAGGTTTACCACAGTGAACAGCTGGGCCATTCAGCGAAGCGTGCCAGGTGGCAACCCCGACTGCAACTGAGACAGAAGTGCATGTGCTTGTTTGTGTTACACAGTGATAGATCTAGGAACCAGCAGCGCCGGGGCAACAGACCAGGACCAGGTAACATGTGCTTGTTTGTGTATGCATGAGATTCACTGCAATCAAGTTTGATGTGTGCAGAAGTACAGTTGCTGCGTTTCCATGTGCTGTACACCGATCCAACGGGTGTCAGCTCAGCTCCACGGACATAATGCGCTTGTGAGTTCCGCAAAGTAAGCAGGATGCTCCAAACCGTTTGAAGCCTTCAGCAGGCTGCTGCATCGCGCTGATGTTATGACGGAGTGTTGGATCTCCGCTACGGAGGCTGCATCATGCTCTGGACCACTGGAAACAGTCGAGGCAGGCATGGGCTGCTGAGCGATTGGGAATAATTAGATGACTGCTCAGATTGAACTGTGATCTTTCAATGCGTGCTTCAAACGCCATCTCCGGCCACTGCGGCGTGCATGTTCGGAAGCAGAGATGCGGCATCAGCGACATTTACTCCCAGCAACACACAGTAGACTCTGCCAATTGCCCTCTCCCGTCTCTACAATGAGCTGTGCAGCAGATCGAACCATCACTGTCACGGGGCATTGGGCCTGTATGCCAGGTCAGGCAGCCGTTGTCTGTGAAAGTGCTGCAGATGAGAGCCTGTTCAGTGCCAAGTGGCCAGTGCACAGGCAAAAGGACTCCACAGGTGTGTGTGCCTCTCAGAGCTAGCCTCTTACATCAAAACATGCTGATAGGAACATGGAACTATCTGTGGCCGGCCGCACTCGGAGTCTGTTCAGGCCCGGTAGCATCCGCATCGGCCCCGGTCGACAACCTGTGGTGTGCAGCAGGTCCCAAAGGGGCATCAGTGGCCGAGTCGCGGCGGGAGATGAGCGTCAGGCGCTGTCAGTGCAGACGGGCACGGCCACAGGCGGCGCCGCGGCCGTCAAAGGGGCGAGGTCTGCCTCTTCGCGCACGGGACGCTGCTGATCCGGCGCAAAGGACGCTGCAGAGGAGGCTGTTGACGCTGTTGACGCAGCCATGCGGGCTGCGTGGCCCTCCCCCTGCAGCACAGAACCTCCTTCTTGCGAGTGTTTATAATACATGCCCGCCATGCATTGACCCACGTGTACGGCCCGACCAAACCTAGCGTCAAGCATTGTCTCCAGCGTATTCGGAATGCACCCTCCAAACCTGGTGTAAGGCAAGCAGCACCGCGCCACTGTGCTACGCCATGCTAGCGTGCTACGGCCTTTCGGATGCCTCGGACACGCTGTGCAAGCAGCATGGGCATGCATCGTGGAGGCGCCAGTGGCACATAGTGGACACCACATGCTGTGCGGAAGATCGTCGGCAACAACTGTAGCACCGCATGTGATCAGACGGCGCCGCTGAAAATGCAGTTGTGAGTGCATCTTTCCGAGTTGACACGCTGCTGAGTGGGATGACCATGAATTGCTTCGACATGCAACGCTAACTGTGGCTGGGGAGGGGGGCTGGTCAGTGTAAAGCTACAGTTTTGCTCAGCATCATCGTCAGTTGAAAGATGGTGATAAACAGGTTGTATCATCACTCCAGTTCCCTCTCAAACACAGATAAGCAGGCGCGGCAGTTGACCGCGATGTGAGAGTCTAGAGGTTGCAGGCCCACAGTACCCTTGCGGCCGACTGACACAACCAGCCACAGCGGCGAACCCCAGGAAGCGGGGGACCCCAGGGACATGCAGGTGGCCCGCTAGTAGGTAGTCCCGCAGCAGGTAACAACCAGCACCGCAGGTGTCGGCCGGGATGACGGAGCACACTGCTAGCCATGCGGCTGCACCCTGACATCCAATACGAGTGTGACCGGCCATATGCATGCATGCGCGGCAGCCAAAGGCATATGTGCGCACGTGGTCAACAACATATCAGCACGATATGCGGGATGCCAGTCATCAGCATATATACATATGATGAGGCGACGTTGCCACAGGCCTACAAGAAAAATGGACAGCGCTGCGTGCAGCAATGCCGCCGGAGGCAGACTGGGGGCCAGAGGAGCTCGAAAACGTCTTCATCGCCACTGGCCTTCCCGGTGTGAGCAGAAAAGTGACCAGGGCAGTAGCGCAGACACGGCACGACGCGCTGCTGCAACAGCTGGGCAGCACCCCTGGTGGTGCAAAGGACCTTGCACGCATGCGCAGCTGCGCCTGTCGTGTTGCCTCACTGTTCCTGGATTCCCTCCCTACCAACCGCATGCTGACTCTGAATGATGGGGATTTTGTGCATGGGATGCTGTTCAGGGGCGGACTTTCCCCCCTGCCGCCGTTAGATGGGGAAGTGATATGTGATTGCAATGCTCGGGTGAAGCCCGGCGACGTAGATCATGCCATGACATGTCGACACAATGGCGGCTGCTGGACGTTGCGCCACAACGTTGCCGTTACGGCTTGGCGCCGTCGAGTAAGAGCGGCAGGGGTGTCCACATCAATTGAGCCTGTGATGCGCAGCCTGGACAGACGCTACAGGGACGACAGTAGGGGGGACATCCTAGCAAATGGTCCGGACGTGGACGTGTATGTACTAGATGTCAGCTTCATCCACCCATCTGGGGTGGCTGTGGTGGGGAAAGCATCGGGGGCACAGGGGCACGCGGCAGCCGTACGCGAACAGTTCAAACTCAACAAGTACAAAGAGAGTGTGCAGGGATCGTACAAGGTGGTGCCGGTTGTGCACGAGACATATGGCAGACTAGGGTCGCATGCCATGCAGTACCTCAACACGCTGGCAGTGTCGTTGGTTGGGCCGTTCGACAAGAGAGCAAAGGCTCGCTGGATTGAGAACTCCTTGCGGGAGTTCAGTGCGGCGACAGTGAAAGGAAACGGGTTTGTGATCAGAAAGACCATGTCCAGGGTAGCACGGCTTACGGGTGCGCAGTTTGTGCCAGGTGATCGCCTGGCCGGCTTGCATCTGCTGGGTAGCATGTGAGTCTAGAATCTAGTTGTACGTTCGCTTGGTGCACTGGATCGGAGCCCCTCGATGTAACAGTACATATGATGAGCAAAAAAACCGGCCGGCTTGCATCTGCTGGGTAGCATGTGAGTCTAGAATCTAGTTGTATGTTCGCTTGGTGCACTGGATCGGAGCCCATCGATGTAACAGTACATATGATGAGCAAAAAAACACTGGAAAAGTTGGGAAAGTCCGCTGGTGCACCTGAGGTGGAATATGATCGCAGAGACTACCGTGTGCAACGCACACCACAAAGCATACGCCGCGCACGCATGGCACGCAGAGCGTCCACCAGGCATGCCCAGCCCAGCCGCGCAGCAGCAGCATAGGATATGAGGGGGCAGCGCGCGCGCTGCAGCGAGACAGGCCTCATGCACGCCACGCAGTGTAGCAGCATGAAGCGGCACGAAGCGCGCATGCCAGCCGCATCCTCCTTCGCGTTAACGGATGCATGCCCTTTGCGGACGAACAGGTCTGGGCACAGGGACAAACAGCTCTTGGATTGGAGCAAGCATGGCGGTCGTGGTGGGGGGAGACGCGCACGTTGGATGGCCTGTCGGTGGAATGCGGAGGCAGCAGGTCGAGAGGGGCCAGCCATGTCAAGCAGAATGTGTATGAGACAACGTTGTACATGCCCTGTGTGCCATCAGAGCTGTGACGGTCGCCGATGCCTTCGCTGAACGCGCCAGAGCATACTCAAGCACCGTCCTTCAGTGCCGCAATGCACTGCACCTCCTTCGTGTGGCTTTGGCCGCCCTGCACGGCACAGACTGCTGCACAACGAAATTTTGCATTTACAGAGCCGTGTTGCCGTGTTGCTGCGTTGAATGTGGTGAACCGGCGCGCACCGCCTCAGGCAGAATGCAACTGCCGCTGCCCCGACCGCCGTTCAAAGCGCGGTTGACAAAATGCACAACCCTTGCGCAAGTCCTGTAGAGTCCGACTACGTCCAGCCCAGCTGCAGGTACCAGCTCCCAGCGAGCAGCAGGTCTGTGTCGCAAATGCTAGCACAGATTTGCATTTGACAGCTTCCCCAGCTGACATGGACTTGCAGTACTTGCGGCGATGCTGCAGGGTGAAATGGGTGGAGGGGGGGGCTCTCGGGGCGAGATGGGCGGAGGGGGGTGGGGGGGGGGGGGGGGGGCGACGCAAGCCTATGCGCGATGGACTACCATTTAATGTGCCGTTCCCGGATATTTGCAACTGTGGTCTAACGGCATGTCAGCGGACGCATCGAGCTTGGCACCCGCAGCGATAGCGGGACGGCAGGTAACGTGCTGGATGACCGTGCTGCTTGTGGTTGTCTGTGAATTTCTGTGCGTTTCTCCCTCGACGCTTCCGGGGCCTTGATCTACGGCAGTGTAAAACCAGGACAGTGATGGCGTGCACCTGCCGAGGCGGACCTGTCTAGACAGGTCGCGCCTTGGCAAGCTTGACCCAGGTGCAGAATGGCCGCCATGGATGTTGACCTTGAGCACAGAGCTGTGGAGTGCCAGTTGCAACGACTCAGACGGCTGGTCATGCCCTCTTCAAGGGACGAGGTTGTGCGCAGCCCGTCAGGTCACAGGATCAGGAAAGGAAACTTCCACAAAGAGACATTTACACTAGTCATGGTCTGGACACGAGGTAGATCATTTGTAATGCACCGTTCAGGGGGCTGTTGCCACATGCTGCAACATTAATTTTGTCGGCCCTCAGGTGGCTACAGGCTCCTGGAAAGGTACAAAATGCACTGCTAGCTATAGTGACTAGTGGGAGCTTGTTCGCACTGCAGTGCATGCACAGCCTCCCCCGTGGCCACAAGCGGTGACGCGTTTATTCACTCATGACGCGATCGCGCTAGGCCAGCTAGCTGCAGCTGCGTCGCGACGCCGAGTTCACGCCGGCGCGCCGCGACGCGATGGGACGTTCGACCTTCAACCGTGGCCCCAGCCTGATCGTCGCAACGGCATGCGGCCACTTGTGGCCAGATGTGGTGAACTTGTTCGACCATAATCAAGGTATGTAACCTTTTCTTGTGGCGAAATCTTCAAGTCTTGTCGTCCGCCCGGCCGGTTGACATGACCCACGCGTTCTCCGCAGACGCGCTTCTGTCGGTGACCACTGCAGTGCACACCAAGAGGCCTGTCACTGTGTTACACGGAGATGAACGCAATAGCCCGGCAGCGAGGGCAACGGAAGGAAAGTAGACGGCCAAAACCCCCGAAAGTAGACACCAGCAAAAAGCAATCACTCTCCCAGGCGAAAAAGCCACAACGAACCGACACAGCCGACACAACCACACCCACGCACCCACACGCACGCGCACTGGTTACAAGGGCGCGCGAGAGCTCGGCGCGGCAGCTGCCGCCGCCGCCGCAGTGGCCGTGAAGGCGGCCGCCCCGGCCGGCGAGTGCGCGGTGCGGTGTGAGCACCTGCCACAGGTGGGCCCGGTGGCCACTAGTCCGCCGCGACGCCTGCCCGAGGGTCGACGGGGCCGCGCGGCCGCGGCTTGCGCCCGGCCGCTACCCCCCCGCTCGCAGCGCGACCCGGAACGGGGTGATCTGCTTGTGATGTTGCCCTGCGACACCGTTGTGGCCGATGTGTGCGTGACCTGTCCGGTGGCCCCCTCCCGGGTCGTCGCCGCGGCAAACACGCCAGGCGCTGCCGCCCAGCTGATGGACGACCGGAAGCGAGACAAGTACGGCCGCTCCGGCACAGGCGCATGTCGCTTCGTGTCCCTGTCGCATGAGACGTTTGGCCGTGTGGGCACGGGTGCGTTCGCCTTCCTGAATAAGATCGCTGACTTTGCTGCGGCTTCGGGGGCCGTGTCCAGGCGAGCGTTCTTGCAGAATGCCATGTGCGAACTCTCCACCACTCTGTGCCGTGGTGTGACGCGCCAGGTCCTCGCTGCGGCTCCGCTGCGTATGCGGCTGGCGGGCAGGGCGGTGGTGCCTGGCCACGATGTCCCGTCGGACGTGCTATAGGCGGTCGCTGGCCGCCTTGCTGGACCGGGTGCCGCGGCTGCAGCAGCGCAGGCCGGCCCCGCGTCTGGTCGTGTTGGCCCGCCGAACCTTCCCGCGAGCCACCGTGGGGGGAGTGATGCGGCGCCGCTAGTGCCCTTCGCGCCCCGCCCCGAGGCCCCCGTCGGGCGGCCGGAGGGGGAGTGCAGGTACGCCTTGCACTGTGGGGGGCGTGCGCCCCCGGGCTCTCATGTGCGGGGGGCCCGTGATGGAATGCTCCAGTGGGGCAGGATGGAGTGGGGGTGCTGCTGTAGGGGGGTCGGTGGTGGCTGGTTTTGCTGGGGTGGGCAGTAGTGCGGTGGTGGTTGTTGCTGTGCGCGGTTGTGGCGCGGGTGCCGTAGTGGAGGGGTGCGGGAGTGCGCATGCGTGTGGGTGCGTAGTGTGGTTGTGTCGGCTGTGTCGGTTCGTTGTGGCTTTTCACCTGGAACAGTGATTGCGTTTTGCTGGTGTCTACTTTCGGGGGGGTTTTGGCCGTCTACTTTCCTTCTGTTGCCCTCGCTGCCGGGCTATTGCGTTCGTCTCCGTGTAACACTGATTCCGCTGACCCCTGCCTCAGCTCAGGTTAATTGCAGGCATGCGCGTGGACAGGAGACTGTGACCGGGCTGGCTGCGCTGAAAGGTGCATCGCCAATCTTCGCTTCACAGAGAGCTGGTCTGTCCTGATGGACCGCGCCACGGGCGATGAGTTTTACAGCGCGTGTCCCTTGCTGGCGTCCTGGGTTAACAGAGCATTGGATCTCGAGCGCCGCACTGGACGCCGCCTGCATTCCGAGAAAGTACGAGGCCTCACCTTCCCCTGATATATACCTCATTGCAGCTGGTGTGAATCCATCATGTGGCTGTGTCACGCCATGCTCCCCGAGCACACTTCTGTGCCACTGGTAATTGCATGATGCTATGGTTCAACGCGCCATGCTGCCAATACAGCGTAGCTGCCATCAGTGGCCGCTTGGACCATGCTGCGCGCGGCGAGCTGCGGAACGATTGCGGTGCGCTTGAGATGACAACCGGTGCCATGCCGTCAGGAGCCCCCAGCAAGGATTGTCTAGGGCACATCGGTCACATGCCGCAGGGCACGTCATGCACGCCCCACCTGGGGTATGCACTCGCTTGCAGGGTTCCAGCATGCATGTATAAGGACATGATGGCCTGACAAGTCGCAATATGAGGTCGTACACTGTATGCGCCCGGCATGTCAATGCATGTATTCCCTGCTTCAAGCGCAGCGCCAATGCGCAGTACGCACCTCCTCACGCGTGTGACAGGAGTTACAGGTTGCTGCGGAAAAACTGAAGTCAAATCGCATGGTGCGGATGCCCGCAGAGGCTGTTGCGAAACTCCGAGTGCAGGCAGCCGCTCGCTGCTCAATGCGTTTGGTGATGACTCCTCCACTCCCCCCCTCAGCATGTTTGGCGACTATGACGCTCAGGCTCCCAGCAGCGATACAGGCGGCTATGCTTCCCAACCTCCCAGCAGCGTGTTTCGCGACTACGACACTCCAGCTCCCAGCAACATGTCAACAGGAGACGTCCCTGCGGAACTGCCTTCCAATGTGAGATCCCCTGTTCTCCCTGCCTCCACCCATCTTTGCATTTCCTCCCCCCCTTCCGTATACTCATGGCTTATGCAGTTGTGCCCTACGTCCGCAGACATTGAGGAGGCAGGTCCGAGCCTCGCCGCCTTCGCCTCTCTCTTCCGGAAGCTCTTTGAGACCGACGCATCAGGCGCGAACCATGCGATATCTCATGCGGCGATTGAACTGCACCACAAAACCAAGCACTCCTAGTTCGTGCGTGGCCCCACATTTTGGTGCATGTCTCTCATGCGTTCCAGCAAGCATGAGTTTTCCTGGCGCAAGTCTCGGGCACTTATTGGCGCACTACCTGGTGTATGATGTGGTGTATTTGCGCATGCCTCTGCGCAGACACTCAGCGGCTGCGGGAATGTTCTTCCATGGGGGCACCACTGCAGGGCAGCCAATTCCGGCTGACCTGGAAGACATCACCGGTTTCCTGGATGATCCTAACACATACCAGTGGCTGACGGCGTTTCTGGAAGACCACGACCGCCTGGCCGAATACGTGAGCAACAACTGCGCCTCAAAAACGATTAAGGCACCCGAGTCTACCCATTTCTTCCCATGGGTTGATTCTGACGACTTTGACCTATTTATAGAACAAGATGACTTTTCGCAGGTGCAGTGCGTCGACACCTTTGGCGCAATTGGTGACTTCCTCAGGTGCCCTACATACACTCATGCGCCTTCCTATCAGTCCACTGTGCTGTGCGCTGTGGCCCAGGCCACAACTGATTGCTACGCTGCTGTTTGCCACGTACGCACCTGTGAGAATCTAGCCGCACGCGGCAAGGTATGCAGTCCGGGTGTGGCAGACATCGCAGTGTCAGACCAGGCTGTGCTGCATGTTCAGTGACCCTGCTGGGTATTCATGCGTGACCGCCGCATGCCGATCACACTGCACAGGTCCACCAGTGGTTGACTTGTGCATGGACTGCGCGATGTTGCGCGATGCTGTGCTCGCTTCCTATGTTGTTTGTGCGTGTTTGTGTTTGATTTCGTGCCGATGCTGGTCCGTTATAGAATTTGCTCGCGCGGAGAGGGGCATTGGGACTTTAGCGCTGCTGATCACAGCTGGTAACAGAGCGGCCTTAGGTCTGCAAGGCCTTGGGACTTGTGATGCTTTGTGTTTTTGCCTGTTGACTGCTCTGTGCCTCGGCGCTGCTGGGTCCTAGATCTATCACAGTGTCAAACAGATCCACCGGGCGCTGCAGGACTGCACACACTTGTGATTGCACACCCATGCAGCGATCTATTCCGAGCGGCTGATTATGATCCCTCACACACACCTGCCAGTGGTGTTGCAGGAACTTTGAAAGCATGCTGCTCGCTTGCGACCCCCCGTTCGGCGTCAATCCTGACTGCTTCTCGAGCGCCGGCCACAACATCGTCACGTCCCCCACCTGTGCGACCGCATACGCACGCTTGTTCAATGTTAGTGATGTGACGGCCCTCGCCAGCATAGCAGCAACTGTGATCAAGATTCAGGATGCATGCAGCGCGGTGACCAACGAAGTGCGTCGCCGTTTCCAAGCACGTTATGAGTTTGTGTCGCACCGGACTCCGGTGACAGGATGTTTCACATCCACGCATGCCCGAGCGATCTACTGTGTGATCACAAGCCTTCCCAGGTCCAGCTCCGTGACCTAGACAGACGGGAGGAGAGCTGAGGGTGACAAGTTCCGCAAGATTTTCTCATGCACTGATCAGATGCACATGTCTGTCTACGCAGCCTCTGGCATGCTCTGTGTCGCGTGTCGTCCGCATATTTAGGATTCACAACACGTTTCAAATTGTGGTTCGCACTGCTTCTGTTCAAGGCGTACAATGCTCACAGTCGCACATGGCTCCACTTGCGCTTGTCTGATTCATTATGGCCTCAGCACATGTTGCTGGCAGCTTACAAACGCCGGAATGTAGGGTGTCCCCTGAGCAAGCGCAGCGTTGCGGCAGGCTGGCCCTGCAGGTATGGCCAGAACATGGCACGCGAGAAACACACACGACGTCTGCGCCATGCGGGCCTGCATCCCAGTGCGTGCACCGGCAGAAGATCGCCTGATGCATGGTGCATTGTGTGCAGGCGGAGTGCTTTGCGGCTGACACGCCCGTCCTTGGCACAATCAATGACCTTCACAACGACATCCCTGTTCTGTGGCCCCTGAACTTTGCATTCACCCCCGGACCGGTTCCCCCCGAGCCGACCCCGCCGACTCCGCCCGACTGCTTTAATGCGTCATGCCAACAAGACCTTGCCCACGGCCCTGAGGCGGCGCCACCTGGCGGGGGCCCGCTGATGCCGGACGTCCTCCCAGCTCCCACCAGCGATGCTCCAACGCCGACGGCGCCGCCTGGTGTTTTGGCAGAGCCCGGAGGCACGGACGCGGAGGGCAGCCCAGAAGGTTTCGAATTGAACCCTCCTGTGTCACCCCTTGCAAGCGGAGCTGCACCTGTGGCCATGTCTGCCGTTGCGACCGCAGCGGTGCTGCTGCCGATGTTGCTGCGGTAGGCCGGCTAGCTCCGGCGGCCTCCGGTAGCCATTGTATTCGCATTTGCATTCACATGCTGACGTGGCATTGGCATGACATGCGGCGGCTGATACCCTTCATGCCCTGTGTCGAGCTTTGTGCTGTCTGTGAGGTGTCCTGTACAGCAGAAAGCCTTGATCAAGCAGGCGCATGTGTGAATGCAAACTGGATCTCGGCGGCGTCAGCTGTAGACATGCCTCTCTTGCCAAGGCAAGTAGAAATAGTGCCATGATTCGGCCATATGGTAACCTGTAAGATGCAGGAGACAGGTTTGATTGAAACAAGGCTGACGTTGTCACGCTAACTCTAGCAATTCATGCATCAGATAGATACAATTTCAGTGAGAAGGCCACGCATGCCAGGATCCCCGAGCTTCCGCATGAGTCCCCTGAAACGATCCAAACCGTCGTTGCAATTGCGCCTCGTACGGCCCCATGGCCACAACCAATCATGCCTGGAAGCCATGCCCGCCAGCCATTACGAATCAGTGTATAGCAGTTGGCACCACAGACTCTAATATATAGACAGAGGATGGCTGCTGTGCTGCGCTCTGGCCAGGAGACACTGTGGTGGTGCCAGAGGCCACGCAGACGTACACACCCTCCTCCCTGTTCCTGGCCTTGAGCCGTGCGCCGGTCCTGCTGGTCTGTTCTGCATGTTGCTCTATGCTGCATTTGCGCCCCTGTCAACACCTGTCAGTCATGTCCTACAACATTATCAGCTATTCTGGTCACTAGCATCACTCTGGTGAAGAAACGTGCGGTGTTTACACTTTGGCTACGCCGCCATCCCTGACCTTTGAAGGGGACGTAGCGTGCATAGCGTGCATAGCGTGCGGTATCTGCACTCTGGCAACGCCGCCATCCCCTGCTACCCAAGATGCTGATATGGAAATGCTCGCTAGGTATGCAGGCCTGCGTCCACTCACAGGCACGCATCTATACCTACTGGATCGGTCATGCAGCAGTACACTCAGTCCAGCCTCAGGTACACCCGCTGTGTCGCGAGTGCAACGATATCGCCACGCCGCGCTCACTCAGCTGTGACGTCACGCACAGATAGCTTCGCCGAGTAATTCCACTGAGCAGGTCGAAACAGGTATTTTTAGGGGGGGGGGGGGGGGGGGCGGGGGAATCTCTGGCAGGCCGCACTCTGAGCTTGTTCAAGCCCCGCAACACCCGCATCGGCCCAGGTCGAGAACATGGGGTGTGCAGCAGGCCGCCCAGGGGCAGAGTCGCGTCAGGAGGTGAGCGGCGGGCGCTATCGGTGCAGGCGGGCACGGCCACAGGCGGCGCCGCGGCCGTCAAAGGGGCGAGGTCTGCTTCTTCGCGCACGGGACGCTGCTGAGGTGGAGCACGGGGCGCTGGCGAGGGGGCTGTTGACGCTGTAAATGCAGCCATGCGGGCTGCGTGGCCTCCCCCTGCAGTGCAGAGCCTCCTTCCGCGAGTATTATCATGCATGCTAGCCATGCATTGATCATGACCCATGTGTACGGCACGAGCCTAGCGGCAAGCATTGTCTCCAGCGTATTTGGAACGCACCTGCCAGCCCTGGTGCAAGGCAAGCAGGAGCACGCCACAGTGCAGCCACACGCTGGCGTGTTACTGCGTATTGGGTGCATTGACACTTGCCTCACGCATTGACACCCAAACCAGCCGTGCTTTGTGAGCAGCATGGCCATGCATTGCGGAGGCGCCTGTGACATGCAGTGGACACCACATGCTGCGTGGAAAACTGGCGGCAACAGGTGTGGCACCGCATGTGTTCAGACGGCATCGCTGAACATGCAGCTGCGATTGTGTGTTCCTGGTTGACAGACAGCTGACTAGGATGCCCACACATGCTTTGCATCTACCTGCAAAGCTGTGGCTGGGGAGGAGGGCTGGGCACTGTAAAGCTACAGTTTTGTTCAGCATCGTAGTCAGTCGAAAGATGGTGATACACAGGTTGTATCATCATTCCAGTCCCCCCTCAACCACAGATATAGAGTCTCAAAGGTTGACCGCGATGTGCCAGCCGAATGGTTGCAGGCCCACAGCACCCTTCCTGCCAACTGATACGACTAGTAACAGCGGGGGACCCCAGGAACATGCAGTAGGTATTGCCACAGCAGGTGTGATATGGCGTAGCCACGCCCGGAGAGGCAGCCTATCCAACGCCGGTGCGGTTGTCGCCGGTACCCCGGCGGAGTCTGTGCCGACATCCTGCATGACGCTGTCGGCGGGCGCGGAGCCGATGCAAAGGTCGGTGAGGCCTGACTCGGCCAGACCCGACTGCAACGCGGGCGGACTCGGCTGGGTTTTGAGGCTGGGCTGCGTCCCCTCAGGGGCGACCATGGCATGGTTCCCTGCGTGAGCAGGACTGACTAGCCTGGCAGGCTCAGGCAGACCCGCGGACTCGGCCGGTATTGGAGTACATCTCAGGAGGTGTGTGGGAGTACACCAAGCCCCTGAAATCGACCGCTGGATCAAAGGCTGCGAATGGGGGAGCACTTCTCTGTGCGCGTCCCTCTAGCTGGTGCATTAGATGTAGAGCATGCATGTGGGGCCATAGGAAAAAAAGCAATCTCTTGTGCATCTCAGGAGGTGTGTGAGAGTACACTGATCCCTTGATATCGGTTGTTCAATTAAATGCTGCGAATGGGGGAGCAGTTCTCTGCGCGCGCCCCTCTAGCTGGTGCGGCAGCTGTACAGCATACATGTGGGGCCCATAGCAAAAAAATGCAATCTCTAGTGCATCTCAGGAGGTGCTTAAGAGTACATCGCGCCCTGATCTTTGGTTTTTAGGTCAAATGCTGCGAATGTGGAAGCACTTCTCTGCGCGCGCCCCTCTAGCTGGTGCAGCAGCTGCAGAGCATGCATGTGGGGCCATAGGAAAAAAAGCAATCTCTTGTGCATCTCAAGAGGTGTGTGGGA
Source organism: Ulva mutabilis (assembly GCA_900538255.1). Lineage (NCBI taxonomy): Eukaryota > Viridiplantae > Chlorophyta > Ulvophyceae > Ulvales > Ulvaceae > Ulva > Ulva mutabilis. Next base: position 292,656 of record UNSF01000020.1, on the reverse strand, counting down.
GTAGACTGACCCTTAATATTGGTTGTCCATGTCGTGATCCAGCCATGCACAGGACTACGGTGACCATGCATGGTGGCATACACAGGACTACGGTGACCATGTATGCGGGGATTCACGGTGCTGATCCGGAGTGGCTATGGGGCAGCCATGCACCGATGGCTGACCATATGCACGAGCAATGCATGCAAGATTGCGTGCCAGCAGACATTGATTCTGATCGTATCCGTATGAGACGTTGATTGAACGCTTATATAGGCTCTACAGATCGTAGTGTAATCACTCTCTCTTCTACTGTCCAAAGTCTCACGTGCATTCATCCTCCACTGAAGGTACAGGCGCTGTCACGGACAGATACCTGAGACAGCAAGGTATGTGACAGCATCAACCCCTGCGCATGACTACGACATGCTCAGGATCCCACAGGCCTTAGGCCGCGGTCCACTGAATTACGACATGGTATCGGTGATGATTGTGGGTATTCTTGTGATGTCTATTAGCATGCGGTAGAGTCCAGGGGGAACCTGCGGTTACGGCTGCACACTCCGATGAGTGTGCTACACCGCTCTAGTGTATAGCCGACCGTAGAGAGACTAGAAAAGCTAATGCAGAATGCTACGGCGGAGCTGCATTATGCTTGTGTGCTGGTCTTGCAAAGAGGCCTACGGGTCTGCGTTTCCTGCGACATATGGTGGTCGTGTTGCAGGACACCACCACTCCGAAATGATTCAATGGCATCTCGCCAAGGGTCTATCGGTTCTGACGGTGTGGAGGGAGCAGTTAACCTTCCACATCATCGCACTCGCTCTACAGTGCGCCGCGATCAGGCCGCGGAGGGTCAGTCCATGCCCCACGGGGAAGGACAAGACGCTGGGACCTACGGGTATCTCAGTGTTAACCCTCTGCAGGCCGCCATGCCGGGCAACGCTAATCCTACGGGGAATGCGGGTGCTCAGGCAGCGGTGCACAGAGCGCAGGAAGTGCCACACGTTGCTTAGACAGCATGGGCAGCGCAGCAGATACCACCTCCGATACCGCAGCCTTCGCAGGCTGCGATGTCATCCGGGGCGGCAGCAACAGCCGGGTCGATCGATGTTGCAACTCTCGCGAGCGCGCTATCGCTTGTAATGCCTAAGTCTATGCCGGGAAAGTCGCTAGTAGACAAGCACAAGTTCCCGGTATGGAACCACAGATATGATCACTTTCGGGTGTTCAAGAAAGAGGTAGAGAGTTGGGCAAACATGGTGGGGGAAAGTAGCCTGCTAGTAAATGATCCATTGGCACAGAATAGCCAGGCTCATGAGTCAGTCAAGCATTGGCTATTCGTAACATTACCGAAGGAAGATAGGGATTTCGTGTCAGACTGCAGTTTTGTCCATGAGATGTGGGCACTACTGCATGCCAAGTACATGCCTTCTGTCGAAGTAGAAATACAGAAGCTATACCAGCAACTCAGTGGTGCCAGACAGGCGGGAAAGCCACTAGAGAAACATGTCAACCAGGTAGTTGGTATGGTGAACCAGATGAGGGGTCTGGGAGAAGCTGTGCCTGATCAGCTATACCGCTCTAGGCTACTGGCAGTGGACAGAGAGTATGCACTGCTGCAGCCGATGCTGCAGCAACTGCCAGTGCAGCAGATAGTGTCTACGCTGCTGACGCATGCTCAGAATAGCTGCCAGTCTGCTCCATCGCGATTCCCATGGGATGATCGCGATGGTCAGCAGAGATTTGGGGGACGAGGGTATCGTGGTGGACGCCACGGTGGTCGCCATGGTGCACCCCCAGAGGTTGCCGCAGTGGGAGCAGGGGGAGCAGATAAGCGCAAGTGCTTAAGAATTCAATTGTGATAAGCCTGGCCATCTGCAGAAAGATTGCCCTTTGCTCTCCGCAGAGGTCAAGCAGTTCCTACAGAAACAGGCAGCTGCAGGGCGAGGCCGTGGCAGAGGCCGCGGGGGCCCTCAGGTGGCTGTGGTAGACCTAGCGGAACTGCGAGCTGACTGTGCTGATGGGCCGTCGCCCAAACATGCCATACACATTTCTGGTGGATAGCGGGTCTGACCTGAACATATGCTTTGACTATAGCATGTTCAGCGAGATCAAGCCACCAGATATCACAGAGTGCCAGCCCTTAGACCAGGGCAGGCTTAAGATATATGGCATGGGCACTATCAGGGCGAATATGGGGAAGTACGTGACAGTACAGGGCGAGCTGGTGCCTGTGAACATTGAGCTAGATCATGTTTACTGGATGCCAGCCAGCCCGATAAACATCCTATCAACGACTGTGCTGAAGCGGTCGAACGTGTACTTGCACACAGGCAAGGCAAACACAGTAGAGATGCCTGGTTTCTATGACCAAGCCCAGACATTTGTGGGCAACTGTGAGCAGGGAGTTGATAGTGAGGATAACCCCACACTGAGCTGGTATTGCGGGACGGGCAGACCAATGTGGGAGCTGCGCCCTGTAGATTCAGGGATAGACTGGACCAGTGCTAACAATCTTTTCCACAGAAATAGGAAATGGGTTGGTGAGCAGGCGAAAGTCGCTGCAGTAGATGGTGTACCCATTGGTCAGAGATCTTCTTTCCGACTCGACCCAGCATTCCTGGTGCACATCTCGTTTCACCATGCTGGCAACCGGATTCTCAAACTAATGACAGAAAATCCAGACCTGTATGACCTCAAGTTGCCTAAACCCACGGGAGTAGCGCTTGAGTGTCATGGTTGCCACGTGGCGGAGCAGAGAAGTGGTGACAGAGCACGGCATGGGGGCAAAGTGACAGAGAATGCCTCGTATGCTGGAGAAGTATTGCATGCGGATCTGGCTGGACAGATTAAGCCAGTAGGCATAGGAGGAATGAACTACGTCCTGGTAGTAGTGGATGAGTACAGCAGGTACTCACATGTGATCCCGCTGAAGTCGAAAAGCGGTGCTGCGGAAATGATATGTCTTCTGATAGAACGCATCCGCACTCAGATTGTCTATGACAAGGAGGTAGGGGTGCGTAGGCTGCACACGGACCAAGGAGGTGAGTTCAGCTCGAGTCAGCTGGCTCAGTACCTTGAGTGGCGAGGGATAGTACAAACGTTCACTGACACCGCCCAACATGAGTCAAATGAGTTGGTAGAACGAAAGATCGGTGGGCTGAACACGTCAGTGCGGGCGAGCCTGCTGCAGGCAGCAGTGCCTGCATTCCTGTGGCCGGAGGCATACATGTGCGTGAACCATGCACACAACCTGACGCCGAGCACAGCACTGGAGGGTGTGAGGCGGAAGGAGGCGAAGCAGAAGCTGGAGGACAGGCTTGTTGCCACCAGCTCTGAGCCATGGTCCACGAACGTGCAGCAGCGGGCTAAGCAGCTGAGAGTCAGGAAGGCTGCAGCGCATGCGCTGAGTCTGAGTGAGCTGTGTGAGAAGCTGGTTGCCAGGAGAGAATTGGCATTTGTGGCACAGCATATGAGAAATGTGAATGTCAGAGAGATTGTGCCATACTTGTTGTGGGTTAGGAAGGTCAAAGAAGATGACTTCCGTCTCGTGGTGGCACAGGTGAAGCCTTTCGGGTGTCCAATGTATGTGTATCCAAGGAGGGAGCACTTCAGGCACCTGGAAGTGCGAGGAATCCTCGGTGCCTATATGGGACCGGGTGGAGGTCCTCACATGGACAGGGTTTACGTGAAACGTGGGAATGGGGGAGCAGTGCGGATGTACAGGCACACGGCTGCTCCACCTGCTCTAGTGAAGGATTTCGCGCAGCGATTTCACATGGCTGGGGAGGCTACGGCGGACCCAGTTGTGCTAGAGAACTATGAGCAGGGTGAGTTTGAGATCCTACCCGATCAGTACAACAGTGTAGTGCCGGAAGCTGAGTTCTTGCCCAACATGAAGAAGTGGGTAAAGAGCTCTAGTGTGCGGGCAGTGCGTCCACCAGCCAGTCGTGAACACATGATGCCAGAGAGGGGCAGAAATGTGGATTGGGCTGAGGGGGAGCATCCGGGTCTGGGCCATCAACACTGGGAACCAGGGAGAACGCTGCATAGGCGTATCAAACCGACAGACGAGCTACCTGAGGGTGAGCCCGAGTTTTCTCCTAGAGTGTTGGGTGCAGAGCTGCTGGCGCGACATGAGCGCTGGCACACACCAGAGATCAGTGAGGCAGTGGTTGCAGCGCGCTGCGATCATGCTGCGGCTGACAATGCTGCAGCAGTAGCACACTGGGAATATGATGCAGCAAACCAGCCGTCTGGGCCTCTACACCACGAGTTCAGGCCTGCAGAGACAATCCCTACGAGGGATAGGGCTGTGCTGCACATAGGGGACTGTGATATCCATCCGCTTCCAACTGATGAGGAAGTGAATGATACTGAGTCTAGTGATGGAGGTGAGGATGACTCTGAATCTGAGTCTAGATCCCGCTCGCGTTCAGCGGAGCCAGTCCAGCGGTCGATGGGCAAGGAGCTGAGTGAGCCACCCCCACCTGTGCGAGCTGACGGTCACGGCGGCGGCCGAAGTCACCGCGGGTCCACGGTGTCAGGGCGTGATGACCGTGACAGATATGATGAGCCAAGGCATATATCTGGGTCTGAGGGCCATGGGCAAGGCGAGCTACGGCATGTGCCTAGCGGAATAGCGACAGGCGGTGATGGCTCAGGGGGAGAGTCAGCACCAAGTGCCGCGAGGGGCAGCGGAGAACGTCTGGATCCGCCACATGAGGTGAGGGTTCGATGGGTTCCAAAGCCTTTTCCCTTGATTCGCAAAATCTTAAGACCTGCTGTCCATGCTGTGGGAGCAATTGTGAGTGATGCTGCTGTTGAGCGCATTTCCCCGGAGGAAGCACGTGAGCATGTGAGTGATGCTGCGAGCCCCACAGTAATGAATGATGATGAGAATGACGTCGGTGACTTGTCTGATGGAGTGTCAGCTGCAGCTGACAGTGTGCCTCCTGATGCAGAAAAGACGACGGGACAGAAGGTGACTCCAAACGGTGGCACTACTGCTAGCCTTTGTGAGTCCAGGCGTGCAGCTACCGTGAGGAAGAGGGTCGAGGCCGTAGTAGATGATCTAACGGTGCAGCAGGCCATGCGTGGTGCTCATCGTGAGAAGTGGATCACGGCAATGCTCGATGAGCTGACCTCCTTAAGAGAACATGATGTGTTTGAGCTGGTTGAGTGCCCAACAGGAGTGAAGCCTGTGACAGGCAAATGGGTGCTTAAGATCACGCGAGGAGCACAGGGTGAAATTGAGCGTTTCAAGGCCAGATACGTAGCCAGGGGATTTACGCAAGTGGAGGGCGTAGATTTCTTTGAGACATGGGCACCTGTGGGCAGTTACGCTACCTTCAGGGCTCTGTTGTCAGTCTGTGCAGTAGAGGATCTAGAGACGAGGCATATAGACATTAAATGTGCTTTCCTGAATGGTGTTCTGGAGGAGGAAGTGTATGTGGCACAACCTTTGGTACTGGACGATGGGTCTGGTATGGGGTGGCGTCTGAAAAAGGCGTTGTATGGTCTGCAGCAAGCTGCCAGGGAGTGGCACAAAGCGCTTGCAGAACTCTTGTTGAATATGGGTTTTGTGAGATCAGCCAGTGACCCTGCACTGTTCATTTGCAAAGTAGGACGTTGTCTTATTTTTCTGTGGGTCGATGATCTGCTGATTTTCGGCCACAGAGAGCAGATGGATGATGCCATCAGAAAGATCCTTGAGGCATTTAAGGGTCGTGACCTGGGGGAGCTGGGATATGTGCTGGGCATGGAGGTCATACGTGATCGAGCTGCTCGCACTATCACCATCACACACAGAAAGAGCATCAGGGACATGCTAGAGAGATTTGGCATGAGTGAGTGCAGACGGGCGCCAACTCCGTTGGTACCAAAGCAGAAAATGTTTAGTCTGAAGGAAGATCCTAGCCAGGCGAAGGCTACAGGCACAGAGCATAAGAGGTTTATGCAAGCCGTAGGAAGCATCCAGTATGTGGCAGTTGTGTCGCGTCCATACATTGCGTTTCCGGCTAATGTCCTGGCCAGGCATATGGCTGGGAGTGCTAAATGTCATTGGAATGGTGTCCTTCACGTACTGAGATACCTGCGAGGGACCATAAACTTTGGCTTGACCTTTAGTGGCTCCAATGGGGGATGTGAGGTGTTGGAAGCATTTACGGATGCTGACTTCGCCAATGGTGCTTGCTTGAAGAGCGTGTCAGGAGTAGTAGTCCGAATGCATGGGAACTGTGTGTTCTGGCGTTCGAAGAGGCAGACTATTGTGGCTGGTGATACAACTGAGGCAGAGCTCATTGCTATGAGTTCAGCAGCCAATGAGGTGATGTGGGCTAAGCAGTTGTGCACTGATCTTGGTTTGTCGGCTGTGAAGCCAACGCTGTGGGGTGACAACAAGAGTGCCAACTTGCTAGCAGTGAACCCCATCTCTAGTGACCGCTCCAAGCACATCAGGGTCAGGGACCTCAGGGTCCGAGAGTTCGTAGAACTCGACGAGTTGACTATCAGCTGGGTTAGCACGGTAGACATGCTAGCTGATATGTTCACTAAGGTGTTGGCAGGACCAGCACTGGCAAAATTTAGAGATAGACTGCAGCTTGCGGTAGTACAAGCTTAGTCTAGGGGGAGTGTCGTGATCCAGCCATGCACAGGACTACGGTGACCATGCATGGTGGCATAGGCAAGACTATGGTGACCATGTATGCGGGGATTCACGGTGCTGATCCGGAGTGGCTATGGGGCAGCCATGCAACGATGGCTGACGATATGCACGATCAATGCATGCAAGATTGCGTGCCAGCAGACATTGATTCTGATCGTAATCGTATGAGACGTTGATTGAACGCTTGTATAGGCTCTACAGATCGTAGTGTAATCACTCTCTCTTCTACTGTCCAAAGTCTCACGTGCATTCATCCTCCACTGAAGGTACAGGCGCTGTCACGGACAGATACCTGAGACAGCAAGGTATGTGACAGCACCAACCCCTGCGCATGACTACGACATGCTCAGGATCCCACAGGCCTTAGGCCGCGGTCCACTGAATTACGACAGTTCAATCAAATGCTGCGAATGGGGGAGCAGTTCTCTGCGCGCGCCCCTCTAGCTGGTGCGGCAGCTGTAGAGCATGCATGTGGGGCCCATAAAAAATACGCAATCTCTTGTGCATCTCAGGAGGTGTGTAAGAGTACATCGAGCCTTGACCTTCGGTTGTTAAGTCAAAGGCTGCGAATGCGGGAGCGCTTCTCTGCGCGCGCCCCTCTAGCTGGTGCAGCAGTTGCAGAGCATGCATGTGCGGCCCATAGAAGTAAAGCCAATATCTGGTGCATCTGGTGCATCTAGGAGGCGTGTGGGAGTACACCGAGCCCTTCATATCGGTTGTTAAGTCAAATGCTGCGAACGGGGGAGCACTTCTCTGCGCGCGCCCCTCTACCTGGTGCAGCAGCTGCAGAGCATGCATGTGGGGCCATAGGAAAAATGCAATCTCTTGTGCATCTCAAGAGGTGTGTAAGAGTACACTGAGTTCTTATATCGGTCGTCCAATCAAATGCTGTGAATGGGGGAGCAGTTCTCTGCGCGCGCCCCTCTAGCTGCTGCACATGCACACACAGTGGCCCACATGCATGCTCTACAGCTGCCGCGCCAGCTAGAGGGGCGCACGCAGATAAGTGCTTCCCCATTCGCAGGATTTGCCTTTACAACCGATATTAAGGGCTCGGTGTACTCCCACACACCTTCTGAGACCCACCAGAGAATGATTTTTTTTTATATGGGCCCCACATGCATGCTCTACAGCTGCCGCACCAGCTAGAGGGGCGTGCGTAGAGAAGTGCTCCCCCACTCGCAGCCTTTGAATAGATAACTGATATTAGGGGCTCGGTGTACTCCCACACACCTCTTGAATTGCACCAGAGATTGCCTTGTTTTCCTTGGGCCCCACATGCATGCTCTACAGCCGCCGCACCAGCACTATGAGAATGCTGCCAGCACTTTCGGGACGTCCTTTGCCCAGATCTCCAGAAGGACGCTTGGAGGATGGCACGACGACCAATTGGTGTCATCGGGAGGGCGGCCTAGAGCCGCTCTGGCGCAGCGGGACGCCCTCATGCCGTTACCACGAGTTCGATGACTCATAGAGGTCGTCACTGGGATGACCTGAGTAGTGGGCAGGTGACGCGCATAAGACGCGTCGAGTGACGTCATGTCGGCGGCGGTTTAAGCCGAAATGACGTAATCTAAGTTGTTCACCTTGCAGGACGTCCTGCGGACCTCCCATGCGCGCCAAGGGAGATGTCCTCTCCAGCACCCGCATGAGAGGTCCAGGAGTGGGAGGACAGCTGAGGGCGTCCAGGATGGAGTTGTGTTACACAGTGATAGATCTAGGACTAAGCAGCGCCGAGGCAACAGACCAGGCAACAAACAAACAGACAGACCGGCCACCGCAAGCACCAAGGCCACGCGCCGCACGAGCAAATGCCAGAACGAACTAACGCCAGCGCGAAAGCAGACACGCACACACCACGCAGTACCACGCAGGCCACGCGCACACCAAACACACAGCCAGCACTCGCCGGGCTCACAAGCGGTCGTCAGTGCGACACAAGCAGTCTGCACGGGCGCGACAGCGCGCGCTACGGCGATGTCCGAGGCCGCGAGGCACCGGTCCCAGGAGCAATAGCCTCAGCCAGCCCGGCAGCCCGAGCGGTGTCCAAGAGGGGCGCAGAGGAGAAACGGCGGACGTGCGCTGGGAGGAGGGAAGAGCTGGAGTGGATGGAGTTGTGTGGGACACGTACACGATGGGATAGTAATATGTACATATGCGGAAGATCCTGCCTACGACATTGACACTGTATCGTCCACTGTGAGGCACGAGGGTTGTGGCCCATGGCTGGTGGATTGGGCCCAATCGACCATCGTGGCGTCCCGGGTGTTGTAGTCGATTGGGCCCAATCGACCATCCACCTGTGCAGACGGTTCGACTGTCGAGAAACTGGAATCAGACAGGACAGGTGACTTGGACACCAGTGGAACACGTACATACGAGTCGAGGTCACGAGCGTTCACATGGACTTCACTGTGCTCAAGTGCGCATTGTGGCCAGTGGTCCATGACTGGTCGATTGGGCACAATCGACCATAGTGGCGTCCGGGGTACTGCAGTCGATTGGGCCCAATCGACCATCCATCTGTGCAGACGGTTCGACTGTCGAGAAACTGGAATCAGACAGGGCAGGTGACTTGAACACCAGTGGAACACATATATACGAGTCGAGGTCACGAGCGTTCACACGGACTTCACTGTGCTCAAGTGCGCATAGTGGCCTGTGGTCCATGACTGGTCGAATGGGTTACAATCGACCATAGTGGCGTCTGGTGTACTGCAGTCGATCGGGCCCAATCGACCATCCACCTGTGCAGACGGTTCGACTGTCGAGAAACTGGAATCAGACAGGACAGGTGACTTGGACACCAGTGGAACACGTATATACGAGTTGAGGTCACGAGCGTGCACACGGACTTCACTGTGCTCAAGTTCGCATAGTGGCCTGTGGTCTATGACTGGTCGATTGGGCACAATCGACCATAGTGGCGTCCGGGGTACTGCAGTCGATTGGGCCAAATCGACCATCCACCTGTGCAGACGGTTCGACTGTCGAGAAACTGGAATCAGACAGGGCAGGTGAGTTGGACACCAGTGGAACACATATATACGAGTCGAGGTCACGAGCGTGCACACGGACTTCACTGTGCTCAAGTTCGCATAGTGGCCTGTGGTCCATGACTGGTCCATTGGGCACAATCGACCATAGTGGCGTCCGGGTGCTGCAGTCGATTGGATTACAATCGACCAGCAAGATGTCGCCGCCGGCGCAGCACTGATCATGGGTAGGCACCCGTGCCAGCCGCAGAAGACTAGCGTCTACTGCGAGGACACGGACACAGCTGCGCATGTCGCCGCCTTGCTCGGTGCGCGCGTCGCCCCGGACGGCATCGTGGTGTGCGGCACCCCGCTGGGTAGCGATGAGTTCGTCACAGCACATTTCTCCCGCCGCTGCGCAGCCACTCGCGCGCAGATTGCGAAGCTGACCGCACTGCCACTGTCCCCTCAGGTGAAATGGCTTGTCATGCACAACTGCCTGCAGCATAGAGAATCCCATTTGTTGCGCAGCACGCAGTTGCGGTTTCTGGAGCAGCCGCTGCACCAAGTGGAGACAGCGCTACTGAAGGGCCTCGGCGACATTCTGGATGTGACCAGCCTTACGGATGCACAGTGCCTGCAAGCCCTGCTTCCCCACCGCCACGGCGGCATGGGCCTACGCAGGTTCACCCAACCCATCGCCGACGCTGCTCGCCTGTCGTCCGCTGCACTCGCCCATGCAGCCCTCGCAGAAGGGACGGATCGAGGCCTGCCGTTCCGTGGCGATGCGGGAGTCGCTATGCGCCACACTCTCGAAGAGTTGCGCCAGCAGTGGCCAAGCATCCCGGGGCTGTCTGAGTGCCCCGCCGAGCCCGCGGCATGGGCGGGCCTGAGCGGCGGGGGGTCTGCCATCCGCATGTCACGGCTGCAGAATGCAGTCGGCCGGGCCGACTCTGACGCCCGGGCGGCTGCGCTGCTTGCAGCGCTGGATCAAGGGACGCGCAGCCCGTCGTCAGCAACACGCGAACACAGCCTGACCAGCAAGGCGCGCTTGCATAGTTGCGCAGGCTCGATGGCCTCAGCTTTCCTGAAAGCCAGGCCCGGTGCGACCGAGCTGACTGCCACAGAGTTCCGCGTGAATGTGCGCTTGCGCCTAGGTGAGTCACTGTTCACCGGCCCAGAGGCGGACGGCGACTGCGTGTGCGGCCGGGCATCGCCTGCTGATGGTTCGCATGCCCTGGTGTGCAATGCGGTGTGGCGCACGGTGGTCGCCCGCCATGATGCGATCACGCAGGCATGGCGCCGCTTCATCATGCGGGCGGGCATCTCCACGTCTCTTGAGCCCAACATCAAGAGCCTCCCGCAGTACCCGGATGTGCCGGGCGCACGGCCGCCCGCACAGCCGCCCGGCCCCTCCTGTGAGCCTGCCAGCTGTGCTGCCGCTGGTGCGCTCACTCCACCCACCCCGGCCCCCAGCGCCTCGGCCGTGCCTTCCACCCCATGTGGCACCCAGACGCTGGCGCATTCCCCGCCTGCCCCCTTGCGCCCCTCCGGACCGGCGGACAACGCTGCCCCGCTCGGCGACGCCGCCACGGCGGACGGCACCTCAGAGGGACCAGCCGCCGCGGCTGCACTCGTCGCTGCTGCCATCTCAGCCGTTGTTGCCTCGTCCGAGGTCAAGGCTGCCGCGGCCGACACGGCAGGCGCCATGGACGTAGACGTCCCCGGCGAGGCGGCTGTCGGTTACAAGGGCGCGCGAGAGCTCGGCGCGGCAGCTGCCGCCGCCGCCGCAGTGGCCGTGAAGGCGGCCGCCCCGGCCGGCGAGTGCGCGGTGCGGTGTGAGCACCTGCCACAGGTGGGCCCGGTGGCCACTAGTCCGCCGCGACGCCTGCCCGAGGGTCGACGGGGCCGCGCGGCCGCGGCTTGCGCCCGGCCGCTACCCCCCCGCTCGCAGCGCGACCCGGAACGGGGTGATCTGCTTGTGATGTTGCCCTGCGACACCGTTGTGGCCGATGTGTGCGTGACCTGTCCGGTGGCCCCTTCCCGGGTCGTCGCCGCGGCAAACACGCCAGGCGCTGCCGCCCAGCTGATGGACGACCGGAAGCGAGACAAGTACGGCCGCTCCGGCACAGGCGCATGTCGCTTCGTGTCCCTGTCGCATGAGACGTTTGGCCGTGTGGGCACGGGTGCGTTCGCCTTCCTGAATAAGATCGCTGACTTTGCTGCGGCTTCGGGGGCCGTGTCCAGGCGAGCGTTCTTGCAGAATGCCATGTGCGAACTCTCCACCACTCTGTGCCGTGGTGTGACGCGCCAGGTCCTCGCTGCGGCTCCGCTGCGTATGCGGCTGGCGGGCAGGGCGGTGGTGCCTGGCCACGATGTCCCGTCGGACGTGCTATAGGCGGCCGCTGGCCGCCTTGCTGGACCGGGTGCCGCGGCTGCAGCAGCGCAGGCCGGCCCCGCGTCTGGTCGTGTTGGCCCGCCGAACCTTCCCGCGAGCCACCGTGGGGGGAGTGATGCGGCGCCGCTAGTGCCCTTCGCGCCCCGCCCTGAGGCCCCTGTCGGGCGGCCGGAGGGGGAGGGCTGGTACGCCTTGCACTGTGGGGGGCGTGCGCCCCCGGGCTCTCATGTGCGGGGGGCCCGTGATGGAATGCTCCAGTGGGGCAGGATGGAGTGGGGGTGCTGCTGTAGGGGGGTCGGTGGTGGCTGGTTTTGCTGGGGTGGGCAGTAGTGCGGTGGTGGTTGTTGCTGTGCGCGGTTGTGGCGCGGGTGCCGTAGTGGAGGGGTGCGGGAGTGCGCGTGCGTGTGGGTGCGTGGGTGTGGTTGTGTCGGCTGTGTCGGTTCGTTGTGGCTTTTTCGCCTTGGAGAGCGATTGCTTTTTTGCTGGTGTCTACTTTCGGGGGTTTTGGCCGTCTACTTTCCTTCCGTTGCCCTCGCTGCCGGGCTATTGCGTTCATCTCCGTGTAACACAATCGACCATAGTGGCGTCCGGGGTACTGCAGTCGATTGGGCCCAATCGACCATCCATCTGTGCAGACGGTTCGACTGTCGAGAAACTGGAATCAGACAGGACAGGTGACTTGGACACCAGTAGAACACATATATACGAGTTGAGGTCACGAGCGTTCACATGGACTTCACTGTGCTCAAGTTCGCATAGTGGCCTGTGGTCCATGACTGGTCGATTGGGCACAATCGACCATAGTGGCGTCCGGGGTACTGCAGTCGATTGGGCCCAATCGACCATCCACCTGTGCAAACGGTTCGACTGTCGAGAAACTGGAATCAGACAGGACAGGTGACTTGGACACCAGTGGAACACATGTATACGTGTCGAGGTCACGAGCGTGCACACGGACTTCACTGTGCTCAAGTGCGCATAGTGGCCTGTGGTCCATGACTGGTCGATTGGGCACAATCGACCATAGTGGCGTCCGGGTGCTGCAGTCGATTGGGTTACAATCGACCATAGTGGCGCCCGGGGTACTGCAGTCGATTGGGCACTATCGACCATCCACCTATGCAGCTCAGACTGTCAGACGGTCGAGCAAGTCGAATCAGACAGGACAGTGCTTACACGCGTGACAACGTTGAAAAACGGCTCGATCTGGTCGCCGAGACAATGTGGGGCAGACAAGCCGAGCGATGGACTGTGGCCGCGTCCACAACGCAGCACGGCAGTCCCCGGCGCACGGCGGAAGGATCCCACATCGCACAACAGCTAGATGATGTTCATGAAACGTGTACAGGTGGGAATGTCACCTGTCCTGTTTCCGGAGGCTGGCGTGCTGTGTAGAGCACCCGCGGCGAAGCAACAACCGCTGCATCCGACGAGTGCGCCACGCTTCGCAGTCCAGCAAAGCAGACCTATGTATAAGAGTCTCTAAATATAAAGGTGCGATGATCTTATGCTCCGTCAACGGCTCACCGGCGTCAAGCATCCCGCCATATCCGGGCAGGCACTCAGAACTCGTATTATCGCCCTAGAACCTGATAAAACTCTTAAACACATGCGCAAGGACATTATAGAGATGAGATAGAGCGTGCGACGAGGTCAATATCGACCTGTGATGGACTGTCGACGTTGTTGCCGGAGTGTGAAACATCGCTCGCTGCACGAACGTAGATCAGCGAGAGGCCAACCATGATCGACATACTGTTTCATTCTGGTTGACTTAAGGCTGAAAATTCGTCTGGGGTCGCGTGATATTTCGAACAGTCGGCCCGCGTGCCTCAGCAGCCGCGCCATGCCGCTTATCCCCTGTCACCACAGAACACATGCATGGATGTCGGTCGCATGTCACCTGTGCCCGTCCAATGCCACCTTCCGCAGTGCAGTGAACTTTCACAGACCAGAGCGTGCAACGGCGTGTCACCACGTCGTGAAAGCAATCCATCATGGTTTCCTTGTCCGATCACGAGCATGCAAACAAAACGAGGCGGGACTTTACATGTCCCGCGTGGCACCTATAGATGACCAAACACAAACCAGCAGTATGACGTGCTGTTCTCATAACTATCAGTCAGTGCGCTGTGCCTTGCATGCGCTTCTGTCACTCACACTCCTATCAGCCCCCTCTGCCTCTTCAGCACCCTGCCCAGCGCCTTTGCGCTTGCCCGCATTGCCTGCGCCTGCCCTGCCTTTGCCAGATCCGCCCGCCCCATTTCCCTGAGCACCCTGCACCGCAACAGCCCGGCCTTCCGCCTGGCGTGCTCCCCCGTCGCCTGCTGCGGCATGTACTCCACCTGCCTCCCCCGCGGCCACGTCGTCGGCCCCTACCTTGCCCTCGCCACCTTCAGCCTCCCCCTCTCCCTGAGCACCCTGCACCGCAGCACCCCGTCGGCTCGTGCGGACGGGACTGGGCTGCTCCTTCAGCCGCCTTCTCGCCGCTGGGCCAGGATTGAAGGTGTCCTCGTCCCCACTGGTTCCCTTGTCTGAACTGCTGGCAGTGACGCTGTCCTCATCGGCTGCGCTTGGGTTGCCCATGTCCCCTCCGGCTAGGCAATCCTCATCATTGTCTGCCAGTGGCCCCGAGTCGGAAGGCTGTGTCGGCTGTGGGCCGTGTTGCTCCCAAGCTGCCCGGATGTCATCGCGGGAGACACCCTCTCCCTCAGCCACTTCCATGGCCTTGTACAACAACTCCAGCCACTTGTCATCGCGGTCTGGCTTGTACTTCCTCGCGGCAGTGAATAACGCCACCATGGTGTCCAGACAGCCTTTGACCCGGGCGCTCTCTTCATCTGAAGTCAACTGGGTGTCCGGCGGTACCGGTTCTTGCAGCTCCATTGAGACGACGACCCTGTTGTCCGGCGTGAGGTCCACCCAGGCACCCCCGATCTCAGTACGGCCTACATGGGCATGTACCCCGGGTTGGAGTGGGTGACATTACATCAAACACATGCAGTGTGCATGCATGTAAACTCAATGAAAGGCCATGCATTAGCACCTACTGGATCAAAACACTTCCTGGTATACAGTGGGCACATTGGCATGACAGTGCACACCTTTTGCAATGCCAGGCGAGTTGGCATCCATCTTCCTTGGCCTGTCACTTGTTTTCTTCTTCTTCTTTCTGTTCCCGCCTTTGTTCGTGTTCTTCTTTCCCCTCCCAGACCCTTTCTTTGCCCCTGGCTTTGCGCCTTTGCTCCCCGCAGCACCTTGCTGATCCTCGTCACCGTCATCATTGTGCCCATCGCTCGCTGGGTCCGCCGGAGGTGGAGCCGGAGGCGGTTCATGCAGGCCAGCACTGCGTAGATCCACCCCTTCTAGCATAATCTTCATGTCCGGGTCCCTGTCGTCCAGGAGCCGCTGAATGCACGCCCTTGTCAGAGCGCGCACCTCGCCCGCTGACGCCAGCGAGACCGTCTTGAGCTGTGTTGTGAACCACAGCGCGGCCTCACCTCCATCCGGGCCCTTGTTGGTCATGAACCACTCCAGGGCTGCGAAGCCCCACTGCCACCAGGGCTGTGGCATATGCTTACTTGCAACCCGGATGGCCTTTGTCCTGGGCGATGGCATAGCCGGACTTGGGAAGAGCAGGTTTGCTGCACACAGCAGTGCATGTCGTGTGGGTTTATATGCTGCACGGCAGCCTGAGAGTACAATGCAGGTTTACATTGAGCGCAATGGAAGATGCCAATGCTGCAAATTGCACACCTTGAACGGCAATGAGTGCTGCCACGGTGGCAGCGCCCCAGCAGTCCCAGACGCAGTCCCACTCGGGTGTCCCCTGAGCAATCGCCAGTTCACCGCTCGTGGCATTCCCGCAGATGCATCTGAATAGGCGGTGGAGCTTTGCAAAGCCGCGGATGTCGGCCTCCACCACCGATTCAGTCGTGTCGAAAACGTCCCACTGCGACCCGAGAGTCTGGACTAGTCCTTCGTACGTCTCTAAGATCCGTGGAACCTGCATGCATGCCGCCCCTGTATTGCTAAGGGACCCCCCTGGTGCCATATTCGGTGCTCCGCGGTAAAGTTCCATGCGGGAGCAGCACCCAGTATTGTACCCTAGTGTGCATGACTGTGTACAGCGGTCGGGGTTTTACCTAAGTTGCCTGGGTCCCAAGCTGGGCCGCATACGCGCAGGCTACGCCACCGATCTGCTGGGTTGCCGAACAGAACTGCCCCATGACGTTCACCTCCTGTATGCACAGCCGTCATTTGCGCTTATCATCTACATCATGCCTGCGGTGTTTACCCCTCATGCTGTAACCCCCACAAAAATGGCAGGGTGTTCGCGTAGGGATCGCACCGTCACCTGACATACATGTGTCGCCGTGTTCAGCATTAGCCGTAACGTGAGAGCACAAGCCATCATCTGCAGGAACCGGGGTGATGGATATAGCTGCACGGCGTCGTTCTTGCTGTTGGGCAGCTTGATGGCCTTCCTGATTAGCTGCAGCCCCTTCGAACTGCCATCAGTTCTTGCGAGCATATACCTCATTAACTCCTCCATCTGCGAGCTTGGTGCGACCTCGGGGTTGGTAGTTCCCGGCATGAGGAGGTAATGGTGTAGTGTGGATCCACCGGGCGCCCACGATGCGGTGTCTGTGCCCTTGGCAGGGGAGTTGGCATACTCCCATCTGCCCGGGGCACCCGGTCGATCCGAAGGTATCTCCCGGGGGTGCTCATTGCACATCGCATGCACCACCAGGCGGAGGAGTTCCACGTGATTCTTTGCCTCGTACTCTGCAGTCAAGGACACCATGTGCTTGCCAGGTGAGACATCCAATTCGCATCACGTGTACACAGTAGGACCTCTGCGGTTCCTAGCGGCATAAATGTTGGTAGACCTGTAACGTACCTTTCGTGAAAGTTTGACGCGCATTCAGTACTTCGCGGCACTCTCTGACTGTTCTCTGGCCAGCAACAAGCTGGCCATCGAAACCCACATCGGCCGTCTGGCTCTGAGTGGTAAATGTTGGTGCACCGCTGCCACTCTTAGGTGACTGAACGTCGTGTACAGTCGTGAGCGGCGGCTGTGCGCGTCCGTGTATTGTCACCTGCGTAGCAACGCCGTTCTTCGTACGGATCTTGCCGTGTCAATCACTTGCTGCTCTGCCGATGCCCTCCTCGACAGCCACAAATGCCACAGTCATGCAAGCTACTAATGGGAACACACCTGGATAGTTTTATTGGCTGCGAATGAGGACGTCTTCTGTAGCCCGGCATTCATGATCCGCTGGCCATCATCAGGGCCGTCTGCGCCGGTGCCAGAACGCCATGCTGGGGTCAGGGCCTCGAAGTGCTGCATCCACGCATAGAACAGGATCAATGCCCAGTACGTGTTGATCTTGACAGCGCCTCCGAGGACCCTGCCCTGGCAGATGATCTGGCCCGTGCACTCCTCCACCATGGCGTGAAATGTGCCTTCCTGGTTCATCCGCGCGATAGTATCGGCGGTGAACTTGCCCGTCCCAGCTGCTACTGCATCTGCTACGGATATATTTTCAACTACGGCAGGTGCAGCCTGTTCTGCATGCTCGGGAAGACGGTCCATACTATCACTTGTGTACACGGCGATGGGTGCAGTTCCCAATCGACTCTGTGCACGTGGAAGGAATTCTGGACGTTCACCATACGCACAGGTGTTTGTGTGATGGTCTCACTTCACCATTTGGATCCCGTTCGGCATGAATGCCCTTGGGTGTCTGCAAGTGCAAGCTCTCGGATGCACAGCGCATGTACTGGAGGGGTATGGGTACAGTGGATGCTGTGGGTGCGAACGCCACCCCTGCTGCCACAGCTTTTCTGCATTGGATTGCACCCGCAAATGGATCGACATCATGTGGTTGCCCGCAGTTTCGCTGTCATCGGCAACGACGTTCAAGGATATGGCGAGCCGATGGACAGGAATGTCGACACTGCCACGGCCGTCCAGGCTCCGTTCACCCCAGATGATGTTGAGTACGGGGCACTTTGGAGCGAGCAGGCCTTTCCGCGCGAGCTTGTAGCTACTGCGGTCCAATGATGCGGCACAGTGGACCCTGGAGTGCCATTGAAGAGGCAGTACTCGTGGTGCAGGCTAGTGGACGTCGGACAGGACCTGCATGCCCTGACGCAGCACCCCTTAAGTATGTTGTTGCCGGGAACTGAGCGCCAGGCATGTGAGCATGTAAGCGAGTGACACCCCCGCTGCTGCTCTTGCTAGAATAAGTATCGGAGACTTACCGTGCAGCAAGCAGTACAAACCCAATACAGTGACCAACTGCAGGTGGTGCGTGCAACATGTTCAATCCACCGGAGCGCAATATGTGTGCACAGGTTACGCTACACCACCTGGTCTGAGTCCCGGCACGCTTGCTATTACAGCCTATGTCAGGTCAGGCTGTCTAGTCAGCCGTACTACGAATGAAACCCATTCAGGACACTACGTGCCCTTGTCGCCACTGCTACCAGTGCTGCCCTGCACAGCCGCTGCTGTGCAATGCCTGCCCCCCTGACTGCCCTGCTGCGCGGCCTCCTCCGCAGGCTCGCAGCCCGGGCTGCGCTGCACCCCTCCCGCAGTGCGGCGCTTGCCCCTGGTACCGCCCCGCTTCGTGGTATCGGCTGCTCTCCCTCTGGCATGCGCGGGCTTCGCTGCCGGACTGGGTTTACCTCGACTCCCCTCCGCCGTAGCCCTAGTTGGTCGGTTGCGGCTGGGGCTGGGTCCTGCTTTCCAGCCACCGCTTGGGGTTGACGGAGCTGCAGTCCCTCGCCGTACACGATCCAAGGTCCTCTGATTCGCCGCCCCTTCAGCCCAGGCTTGACACTCCGCTCTGTCATGTCTCAGGGCCATCCAGCTGAATCCTTGGATCATATTGCTGTACAGTACACGGCAGTGTGGGTGCATGGGAATCCATCCTGCTCATGTATGGGTCAAAGGCACGGCAGGTCAGGTTGCACGCATCTCGGTGTTCAGTTCCTACATCAGGCATTGGCGTGATCGCACCGTGCGGCCTGCGGGCTACGCGCCACTGCGTCAGGGATGCGTTGTATGGCGGCATCAACTTCTGCCTTCAAGCCGGACTCCGACTCTGCGGTGCTATTCTCGTGCATGACCAAGGCCAGGTGCACCCGGTACAGTGCCTTACAGGCTTGCACGTCGCCATGTTTGTACCACTGTAGTCTCGTCCCGGGCCACGGTATGTGCCACAGGGCATCATGACGAAGCGGACCGTTTACACGGAGGTCAAATCGCGCTTCCCTTGTCATTTCTTCTTTGGGAGGGCCCTCTGACGGTCTTGGCGCTATGACCTCTGGTCGCTGATGCTCCAGATTCCAGGTCACACCTGGCCGGCATCTATCCAGGAGGTGCGTTAGATTCATGATGGTGTACATGCCGCATGAGAACACATTCGGCTGCTTGGGGCTCAAGCCGGTGGGAATCTGCATGTCAGCATGTTGGCTGTTGACATTGCAAGTTGCCCTGCGGCTGCATGCATGCAGAATCCCCTGCGCTGGGATTAGTTTGGTAAAGACGACCATGCATGTGACAAGGTGATATCCACATGCATGCACACAGCGCCAGACCGTGGCCCCAGTGTCAGTTATGTTGGGTACATGTTATTGTTCAGTGCATGTGGGCCGTGGCATACACGCTCTGCTGTCAGGTTGGTAGAGCCACACCCGCCAGGTCTTCACTCCTGCTCTAACAACGGCTGCCGGTGCGCCGAGAATGGTGGTCATTGCGGCCACCCACTTGTCCGACACCAGTTTCGTATTGTGTCCCGCGTCGCCCAGGCTGTCCACATGTACTATCACGGTGACCTCGCCAGCCACGGCGAGGTCCTTGCGCTGACTCTGGCTGGATTCTGTCCACCGATACAGGCGGCCTGCAAAGACGCAATATGTGCGTCAGTACTCTGAAATGCCGGTGTACATCAGGTTACTACATCAGCGTGTAGGTTGTTTCATGGGGTTGCAGGGAGGCCGCACCGAGATGGAAGATTGCCACCAAGCTCCAATAAGCGTTGTCATGCTCGTGGTGGATTATGGCGAATCTCTCACCGTCGCCTTGGCGGAAGACATCATTGGCGGTGGCCCACTTCCGAATGGGCCGCGGGTTCTTGTCGACGGTCACTTTCTGGAGGATGTGCCCCATCGAGACCGTATCGGTAAGTATGTAGTCCTTGTCACTCCAGTCTCGCGCGAGAGTCTGGGAGGACATGAAGTCCAGCGCCCTGGCGGTCACCTGTCCTCGTGGCAAGAGCGAGCAAACATCCGAGTGACCGCACTCCCAGTGCAAATCCTCCTTGACTCCCCTGCTCAGTCGGATCTTGACATTTTTCTGCACCCGCGACGCAAACTGTAACTCAATTCGTGGGCGTGTGAATGGGCGGGGGGGGATGAAGGTTGCAGTCAAACAGAACATACCGTGTATGGCTGTGTGGGCTCCTCATCATCCACGTCGACCAGGTCAATGGCATCGGCAGCGCGCGTCGACCCTGCCGCTGGGCGCGTCTGCGGCGCATGAAACGGCTTCTGTTTCTTAGCCGCTTGGGTTGCACCTCGTTGGGGTGGTGCACTGACGATCGGGGATCGCCCATCGGCAGGGGGGGGGTGTTCGACGCTGGCAGCCTCTTCTTGCGGCTCCATCAACTCTAGGGTCCTCTTGGCCCGAAGGTTCGCGGTGGGAGGAAGGGGGGCCGGCCCTGTGTCGGGCTTGCTTTGGGGAACATCTGGCCGTAGGGGCTGTTTGAGGTCAGCCCGCGCGGCAACCACTTGCCCTCGCCCCGTGTAGGGGCGACGGGGGCGTACAGTCACTGGCTTCGACAACCCCAGCCGAGACTTGGGCACTTGGTTTACCGACCGCCCATTGCTATGGCAAGCTTCGAAAGGTAATTCATGGGGGGGGGGGTAGGGGCCTCTGACTGAGCCGGCATACCGCCGGACTCAACATCGGGCCTCTCTAGGGGGATCGGGGGTGAGCTATCTGCCATAGACATAGCCATGGCCGATGGGAGACCTGGAATGCTTGTGGCCGGCCCCAGTGCCCGCGGGGAATGCCTCTTGTCCTCCTGCAGCTCTGCAGGAGGGAGGCATAGACCGGGCTGCAGGCCTGAGGCCTGCATGTCCGAGGTTGCCAGGCCTGCTGCAGACGTCGCTGCCACAGCCATACTGGCCACTGGGCCAGCATCACTCGCAAGCGCGTCTGACTCACGCCTGTAGTCCGAGGTATGCGGCTTGAGTACGCCGCTCCACTCCAGGCCGGCTTGTAGCGCTTGGAGGGAGTATCGACTGCCTTCTCGACGACGCGGGTTCTCCGTGGCACTCAGGCGAGCCGCTGCTAGGCTTCTCAGCCTGAAGCCCCAATAAGCACGTGCTGCCTGGTTAGCTGAGGGCTGCCGATCAGCCGCAGCCTGGAGTTGATTACTATGAGCATTGTACTGCTCAGGGCAAGATGCAGCCGCTGCACGATCACGAGGATGGATCAAGTGCAGCAGGTCGTCCGACGACACGCTGCCTACCCCACTAGATCCCACGCCGCTATCGGCTATGCTACTAACCCGGTTTTGCAAGAAGAGTCTGTAATGACCACTGCCATACGGGTCCTGGATCGCATTACTCAATTCACGTCGGTACGTCTCCAACGACACGTATTCTGGCGCTGTCATGGTGGAGTATGGCCGGCGGGCAAAATAAACTCTCTGGTTGCAGTGAAAAGCACTGTAAGCAGAAGTTTATAGCCTTCTGAGTGGGCCTCCTATACTTTCCCGCAATAGGACTCGCTCACGCGAGTTGCACACCGGTGCCCACCAGTGCAAGGTACCTCATGCACGGACTACCGTCGCTCTGAGGCGGTGCAGATTAACGCGCCGCAATGCTGAGCGTCGACTCATCTCGTTGCAGATACCTACCGTGTCGAATAGCACCGCACCAAGCCGCATAGCGCTTGATGCCATCCTACGTACCCGGCAACCTTGCTGCCAGCCAATGGAGCGCCCTATGCGCAACAGGTCCATCAATCCCTACTGGGATCTAGAGTTATCCAAAACGTTTACAGAGGCAGCTTTCCCGCGCGAATTGGATCGTGGCCTACACTGGCATCGCGTGGATCCCACCGTTGTCCAGTCGTGGCCATTTTCCTTCTTGGTTCCGGTCTCCTACCCCGACAACGACGGGGAGAGGAACTATTTGTGGACAGAGCTAGGCGCGCTTGCCAAGGCAATGCACCGGCGGGAACAGATTGAGACAAGTCTGGATACGCATGTTTACCCGCCTGTATTCGAAGTGCTGCCGACTGTATTGCATGACAGATTGGTGGTACTGCCGGCCGGCAGAAAGCATACCTGTAACTGCCAACTCCTGCATGTGTTCAGTTGTCTTGACTGTGGTCTCCGGGAGGTATTACATGCACATGGAATGAATATCCATACCATTAAGCAGACGAGGTCCACAAAGGCTGCTGGTGCGTGAGGGACTGCCAGGTCAGGTACATTTTTGTATTTGCAAGAAGTGTGGGGGTATTTTAATACTACTGTACTACAAATGCAGGCCCGGCAGTAGCTTGCGTTGAGTACAGGATAGCGCTGCTATATGCCAGTTCCCCGAAGCCTTCGGAGGGCTGGCTGGTACACACAAGGCCGTCGCAATTTCACTAGTCGCCGTTCAGAACACTGGTACTAAGGAGGCGTCACTTACAAGTTGTACTGTGATCATTTGTCCGATACGCTCCCCACTCGTCCAGAAGCTTTTGACACCGTCGAGAACATCCGCCCATTCTGGACTGCCGGCGTGGGCAATAGATTCAGTGTCACAGACCAAAGGTCCACCACCCAGCAACCTGCAAACCACCTGTTCCCGGAGTCGGGCAACAATGACCTGACCATGTAAACCTCAGGTGGACGACCCAATTCCGGATCGGGCGGCAGGGCACCTGGACTGTCTACCACTACAGCATTGAACAGGTTGCACACCGCAGTGTCAACTGCGCCTGCAGCGTATGTTGCATCATCATCCTGATCACCCAATTCGGTAAACTTCTGATATCTCACCTCAACAAAGTACTTAAACTGGCCCACATACAGTTTTGCGTGGTCTGGGAAGACGTACTCTATTAGGAACCAAGTATTGTCCTTGACCCGCTGAGTCGTGCATTGTTGGGAGCTGAAATTTTCGCCGATGGGCAGTGCCGCTCGCACATGCTTCCGCATGTAGAGCTTCACCATATCAACAGGCTCACCGTCCACCGCAACCCCGAGTGAAGCACACACGGCCCGGCGCCGGGCACGGTCCCCCAGGGTCGTGTGACTCGGCCAGCCACGCTTGGCAAAGTCTGCGTGCTCGGCACAAATGAGGTAGAGCAGCCCTTTCAGGCACGCCCGTTCGCTGGTGGGCGCAGGCAACACCTCCAGCCGCTCCGCACCTGTGAGGTCAGTGCCAGCACCCAGCATCACGGGTGGGGGACTAGGCCCGCGGCCGCCATCAGGGAGGCGCGGAGGCGGCGGCGGCGCCGCGTTGGGCTGCTGTTGTACAGCGGGCTTGCGGATGCGCTTCCGCTGCTTCTCCCGGGCGGCAGCAACAGCTTCAGTCAGACGGGGCAGAGCCTTGGGGCCAAGTTCCTGGACCAAGCGGTCACACGCTCGCCGCAACAGGAGGTCGTTGACAAAGATGCGCTCAGAACCGGACTTGCCTCGATACTTGATCAGCCGCTTGAAGAACTGCACGAGCCTTTCGATCCAGTACTCAAGGTCGAAAAAGGCAGGGCCGCAGGCTCTAACCTGATCTGGCAAGTGGACGGCCGCCAAATGCAACTTCAGGGTTGCAAGGACCTGACCGCTGAACACCTACACCGACATCATGACTGCGTGAGACAACCTGTGGGCAGGAACTGCCTGTAGTACACACTGCACACCCGCAAACTTCTCCTCCTCGTAAAACGTACGCGCGGGCGGGGAGCCGGCGATGGAGGCAGTACCTGCTGTACCCTCTTCCCATATGCCAGGAGGTGTTTTTGGGCGTCGAGAATTCACTGCCAGGTGTGCTGCTCTGGCGTGTACTTCATGAAGTACATGACTCCGGCCCGCAAGTCCGTCCACATCGCCTCAAATTGGTCGCGCACATGAACTTCATCAGGGTCGGTTTCATCCCACGGCAGGTCGTGCAGCAGCTGGAGACTCCACGCGTCTGTGAAATTCATCCAGTCCTCCATGAGGTAATTGCCGCGATGCCTGCACGCCGATTGTGACCATGGTTGAGTAGGCAGGGGGGCTGGGGGTAAGCCTGGTACCGACAACATCAGAGTACACGACAGAACGGCTCGAGCAGGTGGCTATGTGGCTGTCGCCAGACAGCAGCCCCCGACGCAGTACAGTTGTACATGTACCTACGACTGGTCATACAAGATGCAGGAAGAGCATACTTGACAATATCTCGATAGGGCTTCTTTATCAGCTCCGTCTGGTTCTGTAGGGCAGCTCTGGAGGTTATCTTCCGACGCACCACCACAGGTAGAACATACTTCGCAGCCGGACCATGCCGTTTGGCAGTGGGGCCTTGTAGCCACTGCTTCCAGAAGTCCTTCAGGAGACCCAGGAGGAAGATGTGGGCGACGCCGAACCGGAGGAATGTACACGGACTGCACACGTCACCGGGGCCCGGGTCAAGCACTGACACAGAAACAGGTCTGTGCACACGTATGGGTCAGGGCTGGGAGCGCACTTGAAGTAGGACAGCTTATGGAACAATGGCAGCCTCCACAAGCCGATCTTCAGGCGCTCGGTGTGAGCGCGGTTTGCACGCGTACTCCTGGCTGCGATACCAGTGTACGGCGGCCGAGTCGGATTGTCAACCTGCATACAGGATGCCAGCGACTGCGACGATGGTGATGTCCATTGCAACCGAGGGCCTATGCAAGGGGCAGACACCACCCCGCCTTGGGCGCATAGCCTTGGGCATCACAGTGCTGTTGGTAGCTCGCCGAACCTGGGACTCGATCTCGGCAGCCTTTTCTGCCCTGGACATGATCTCCGAGCCTGACCACTTCAACACACCATCTCCTGTCCACGTGCCCTCTGGGGTGACAGTCGTGGGGGGAGTCCAATCATCTCTGCAGCCCTGCTCACCTGTGTCAAAGGACATGTAGCCAGGTGGCATGCGTGGCAGGGCGGGCTGCCCGCCCTGCGTCTGTGCTGAGGAGGCTGGCAGGGAGCCGCCACCCGCGTAAGCAGGCACGGGTTGAGTGATGTGGCAGTAGCTTTCCCACCTGCACACCGGCCACCAGTAGTATACCACTACCAGAGGCTGCCAGGCAGAGCCTGCCAACCACGGACATCGCGTTGCGAGATCGCGCGCGGGACAAGAGGGCGAAGCCGTATCAAGGGATTTGTAATGCGATTATAGAACAGCTGTGTATCATTGTGTTTACAGCTATCAAGTGTTATGTGCATAGCCATGGCTATTGCCTGAGTGTTCTCCCTACTAATCGAAGTGGAGCCTATCCCTGCAGTGAGTCACACCGGCCAATGGTATCGTGCCTGTCAATGGCCAGACGGGGGTGACGCACCGGACTGTGTTGGCATCCTTCACGGTTGCACCAAGGAAAGCGCAACGCACACAAGCTGACTTGGCCCCATGACCAACGGCGTTTGCCAGCTTCTCGAGCACAGGGATGTCTCCCTCTGCCCAGCCACAGACCGGCCACAGCTTCACTAGCCTCTTATTGCTGTTTAGATCAGCAGGGTCCTCCCAGATCTCCACAATGATCGGGGTGGTTCCGTCCCTGCCTGTAGAGGCTCCCTCACATGGTGGGAGGTGCGTGTGAGGGCGACAGGCAAGCACCGGCACGCATGTGCAGGCAAGTGTACACACAGTTCAGCGCCTGATTACCGATTCGCAGTTGGCACACTAATGGGCAGTGCACCCGACAGGAGTGTATACCGCACCGGGGTCGTGTGCGAGGAAGAAGTCCTCCAGAGACTCCAAGACGCTGTCTAGACGGTTGGGCTCGGTCGGCCCCTCCACAACGCCTAGGGGAGCCCAGGTGTCATTCTTCGCGGCCATCCCGTCGTGCAGCTCCTGGAGCCGGATGCCCCAGATGAGGGCGCCATGCTACTTATTAACAAAGAGCTGACCACCGTCTGCCCCTGCACCTGGAGTCACCGCCTGAGGACACTGTTGCAGGCAAGTATCACGACAGGCACTCGTCTGAAGATCAGGAGGAGGACACGCATGCAAAGGCGATGCACCTAGGCTCAAGAGCACTGAAACTCGTCAGCTTTTATAGACGTCTCGTCGAATTTGTTCCCACACCGGGCGTTCAGCTCGCGGCCGGCAGGCGAGTTCCAAAAGGACTCTGGATCCTCGAAAGCCTCCTTGCGGTGACTCAAGATGGCTGGCAGCTTATCTGGCTTGCAGACGAGGTCCACAAAGGTGCCCTCATTCCCGAAGTAAAATGCGCTACGCTTGGGGGAGACATGACCTCCCGGGCCACGCTTGAATCGGGGGTTGTTGCAACCCGGCCGCTGGCAGACCTCATCCGCATGGACCGCGTGTGAGTCACCCGGGATGTCCGGGAAGAGTTCCCAGCAAGCGTCACAGATGTGCCGCTCACAGTCGTGGCTATCTTCGACAGCGAGTGCACAGCAGAGCATGTGGTACGATTTGGGGAACAGTTTTCCCTCTGGTAACAGCAGGAAATGCACCATCTGGCAGAATGAGGCCATGGCCGAATTCGTGATACGATGCTCTGATGCCAGCCTTGCCAGCCACACAGCAACCTCACGTACCTAGACCGAGTGCCCGGCCACGATGGAATGTGCCAGGCGGAAGTTGAGATAGGCACCGGTGTCTCGCCTGGGCGCCTTCACGGGCTCCTCCTCCTCCTCCTCCTCCTCGTCTGGTTGTTCATCATCTGGCTCCAGGGCGTCATGCCATTCCTCCCCATCTTCGTCGCCGAGTTGATCAAGCCCATCGTACTGAGGGTCTGCCTCGACGGGAAGCGCAGCCGCAGCGATGAGGTGTACCTGCAACTTATTGCTGGATTGCATATGTTGAAGGAGCGGTATGCGCGGCTGACACCATCATGCGATATACACAGTGACAGGGCAGTATCAGCTTACCGGTGCCTGTGGGATTGCGGGGTCTCCGACCGGGACGAGGTAATCGTGTGGATCTGATTCCGGTGGAGGGAGGGGTACTGGTGGAGGGAGGGGTGCTGGTGGTGGTGGCAGGGGTGCTGGTGGAGCGAGGGGTGATGGTGGAGGCGGGGGATCTTGGGGCATGGGTCCCCCGATATCTCGCGGGTCTTGTGTAGTGCCCGCGAGCTCTCTTGCTCCAATGCCGTCCAGGATCGCATCAGCAATTGCCTCGCGAGGGAAGCGCAAGCCATCATCAACTACCGCACAGTGATTGAGCAGAGGCGAATCAACGGACCGTGCAGCAGCTGATCTCCACGCCGCAGCCCGCTTAGGACAAGCAGTGACTCTAAAATGGCGCTCCGCATGAGCGACATTATCAAAAAAACCTAGACAGTGATCACACTTGAACAAAGGTGTGATGTTACATACAATACATACATACAATACATACACAATACATACATACAATACATACA
Source organism: Ulva mutabilis (assembly GCA_900538255.1). Lineage (NCBI taxonomy): Eukaryota > Viridiplantae > Chlorophyta > Ulvophyceae > Ulvales > Ulvaceae > Ulva > Ulva mutabilis. The sequence continues at coordinate 265,000 of UNSF01000020.1, read as the reverse complement.
TACAAAGGTATGATGTTAAATACAATACATTCCATGCATTCCACACTGTGTTACACGGAGATGAACGCAATAGCCCGGCAGCGAGGGCAACAGAAGGAAAGTAGACGGCCAAAACCCCCGAAAGTAGACACCAGCAAAAAGCAATCACTCTCCCAGGCGAAAAAGCCACAACGAACCGACACAGCCGACACAACCACACCCACGCACCCACACGCACGCGCACTCCCGCACCCCTCCACTACGGCACCCGCGCCACAACCGCGCACAGCAACAACCACCACCGCACTACTGCCCACCCCAGCAAAACCAGCCACCACCGACCCCCCTACAGCAGCACTTCCACTCCATCCTGCCCCACTGGAGCATTCCATCACGGGCCCCCCGCACATGAGAGCCCGGGGGCGCACGCCCCCCACAGTGCAAGGCGTACCAGCCCTCCCCCTCCGGCCGCCCGACAGGGGCCTCAGGGCGGGGCGCGAAGGGCACTAGCGGCGCCGCATCACTCCCCCCACGGTGGCTCGCGGGAAGGCAGGGCGGGCCAACACGACCAGACGCGGGGCCGGCCTGCGCTGCTGCAGCCGCGGCACCCGGTCCGGCAAGGCGGCCAGCGGCCGCCTATAGCACGTCCGACGGGACATCGTGGCCAGGCACCACCGCCCTGCCCGCCAGCCGCATACGCAGCGGAGCCGCAGCGAGGACCTGGCGCGTCACACCACGGCACAGAGTGGTGGAGAGTTCGCACATGGCATTCTGCAAGAACGCTCGCCTGGACACGGCCCCCGAAGCCGCAGCAAAGTCAGCGATCTGATTCAGGAAGGCGAACGCACCCGTGCCCACACGGCCAAACGTCTCATGCGACAGGGACACGAAGCGACATGCGCCTGTGCCGGAGCGGCCGTACTTGTCTCGCTTCCGGTCGTCCATCAGCTGGGCGGCAGCGCCTGGCGTGTTTGCCGCGGCGACGACCCGGGAGGGGGCCACCGGACAGGTCACGCACACATCGGCCACAACGGTGTCGCAGGGCAACATCACAAGCAGATCACCCCGTTCCGGGTCGCGCTGCGAGCGGGGGGGTAGCGGCCGGGCGCAAGCCGCGGCCGCGCGGCCCCGTCGACCCTCGGGCAGGCGTCGCGGCGGACTAGTGGCCACCGGGCCCACCTGTGGCATGTGCTCACACCGCACCGCGCACTCGCCGGCCGGGGCGGCCGCCTTCACGGCCACTGCGGCGGCGGCGGCAGCTGCCGCGCCGAGCTCTCGCGCGCCCCTGTAACCGACAGCCGCCTCGCCGGGGACGTCTACGTCCATGGCGCCTGCCGTGTCGGCCGCGGCAGCCTTGACCTCGGACGAGGCAACAACGGCTGAGATGGCAGCAGCGACGAGTGCAGCCGCGGCAACTGGTCCCTCTGAGGTGCCGTCCGCCGTGGCGGCGTCGCCGAGCGGGGCAGCGTTGTCCGCCGGTCCGGAGGGGCGCAAGGGGGCAGGCGGGGAATGCGCCAGCGTCTGGGTGCCACATGGGGTGGAAGGCACGGCCGAGGCGCTGGGGGCCGGGGTGGGTGGAGTGAGCGCACTAGCGGCAGCACAGCTGGCAGGCTCACAGGAGGGGCCGGGCGGCTGTGCGGGCGGCCGTGCGCCCGGCACATCCGGGTACTGCGGGAGGCTCTTGATGTTGGGCTCAAGAGACGTGGAGATGCCCGCCTGCATGATGAAGCGGCGCCATGCCTGCGTGATCGCATCATGGCGGGCGACCACCGTGCGCCACACCGCATTGCACACCAGGGCATGGGAACCATCAGCAGGCGATGCCCGGCCGCACACGCAGTCGCCGTCCGCCTCTGGGCCGGTGAACAGTGACTCACCTAGGCGCAAGCGCACATTCACGCGGAACTCTGTGGCAGTCAGCTCAGTCGCACCGGGCCTGGCTTTCAGGAAAGCTGAGGCCATCGAGCCTGCGCAACTATGCAAGCGCGCCTTGCTGGTCAGGCTGTGTTCGCGTGTTGCTGACGACGGGCTGCGCGTCCCTTGATCCAGCGCTGCAAGCAGCGCAGCCGCCCGGGCGTCAGAGTCGGCCCGGCCGACTGCATTCTGCAGCCGTGACATGCGGATGGCAGACCCCCCGCCGCTCAGGCCCGCCCATTCCGCGGGCTCGGCGGGGCACTCAGACAGCCCCGGGATGCTTGGCCACTGCCGGCGCAACTCTTCGAGAGTGTGGCGCATGGCGACGCCCGCATCGCCACGGAACGGCAGGCCTCGATCCGTCCCTTCTGCGTTGCATTCCAGGGCTGCATTCCACACTGTGTTGGTAGGCTGTCGAGCGACGTCTTCGTCTGCATGGTCACCTCCCATGTCCGCGCCACGGCGTGCCACGAGTGGAGATTCTGACTGCTTCAGATGCTAATTTCTGTCAGTATTGATAGTCTCTTCGCCGGCTGAGCTCTGCGCTGCTCAGTTGGCACTGCGGTGAAGGCTGCCCGCGTAGCAGCGCGCGCCTGCCAGCCTTCCGAGCGCGCAGCACGCGCATAGCCCTCGCAAGTAGGTCAATATACTGCATACAACTAGGCGTTCGTAGTCTCGACGACAGGATCCCCAGCGCCTGAGCCTACTCCTTCTGTGGGTGCGCCTGCACCAGGTGCACAGCACCACTTTCTGGCTTGCGCGATCTGGCCATGGATCCGCGCAAGCGTTGGACGGCGGTCCAACCCACTCAGCATCGAATCAGCAAATCGTCCGCTGTGATTCCGCGCAAAGCCGTGCCCATGCTGCGGCACTCTGTTCGGGTCGCCGCAGCAGCTACTGCAGCACTGCCGCAGGCAGCACGCTGGTCACACGTTCTCGACAGCAGACCTCGCCCAGCTGAACGGAGCCACGTGTCACTTCTGTGCGAAAGTGTACTCGCGGCTCGGCCTGGGCGCACACGAGAAACGGTGCCCGTCGAACCCCCAACGGCGCAGCAATAGCACTGCAGGGCACCCCACAGCACAGTGCAGCCTTGGCCCCGCACAGCCTGCTCACCGCCGCACCCAGCCTCCGGCACAACCGGCGCCCGTCACTCCGCACTCGACAGCCCGTCCCCGCTCGCAGTCGGTCACGCGCTGCGGCCTGGTACCCCGCGAGGCCGCCTCGGGGCCTGCGTCAGCACCAGCTGCAGATGGGAGGGGAAGCAATGTCCGGCCACATAGCCTGCCGCCCGCCAGCCGCCTCGCGCAGCACCTCCTGGCCGTGAATGGCGAGTACCGCGGGAACGGCGGGTCGGCAGGCGGCCGTCAACCTCCAGGTGACGTCCCGCCGTCGCCTGCCCCGCCCCCATGTGATGCTATCATGCATGACGCCGGCGCAGTTGCCAGCCCGACCGCCGCGACCCCCACTGCGGCACCAGATGTCATGCATGACACCGCTGCCGGCAACGGCCAGCGTGCGTGGCCAACACCGACCGAGTCCACCGGTCTGCCTGCGCCTGCCACGCTAGTCAGCCCTGCTCACGTAGGGAACCACGCCATGGTCGCCCCTGAAGGCACGCAGTCCAGCCTCAACGCCCAGCCGCGTCCGCCTGCGCCGCCATCGGGCCTGGCCGAGTCAAGCCTATCCGGCCTGCGCATCGGCTCCGCGCCCGCCGATAGCGTCATGCAGGACGTCGGCACAGACTCCGCCGGGGTGCCGGCGGCAACCGCACCAGCCGTGGAGGAGGCTTCCTCTCCGGGCGTGGCTACGCCATACCGCGACGTCAGGGTGCCTCAAGAACTCCCCAGGTCTGTCACTGATGTCTTTGCCGCGGCCGCGGCCGACTGCCTGGAGGCCATCCACGATGCCGTCAAGCGCGAGCATGATGCGCGCAAGCAGCAGCACATCACTGAGCTATTGATGCTCCCTACCGAGCTGCTTGGGGACAACCGCGGCGGCAGCGGGCAGCGCCGGCGGGTCCTGGCGCGCATCCGTGACCTCCATAAACGCCGACGTGCTGCCGCGCCGGCTGATACTGACGCCGATGCGAAGCCCCAGCGCACTCGGACAGCGCTGCTGGCTGACCATGAGCTGGCCGGGCGCATGTATAGGCACTGCCGCAACGGCAATGACGGGCGCGCGGCCCGCTGCCTGGACAGCAGCCCGCTGGCAGCCGTTGATGCGGCCACTATAGCAGCGTTGCGGGAGCTGCAACCCGTCTGCCCCCCCGCCCGTTCTGCCGCACACCGCTGACCTCCCGCCTCCCGCCGCAGTGATCGGGGAGGAACAATTCCATCAGATCGTGCTGAACCTGTCGCGGGGCACGGCAGCAGGGCCCAGTGGGTGGACAAACGAGCACATCCGCGCCGTGGCACTACATGACCCACGCATCCGCGCCGCGCTGCGCCATTTTGTCAATGACCTCCTGTCGGGGAGCATCCCCCACACGGCTCTCCTCCAAGCCAGCCGACTGATCGCCCTCGCCAAGACGGCAGGCGCGTCAGGGCCCATCGCAATCGGTGAGTCGCTGATGCGCCTGGCGGGTATCTGCGCGCTGGCGACGCTGCCGGATGCAGCCAGCCTGTTTGCCCCGCTGCAGGCCGGTGTCGCATCTCTGGGGGTGCTGAGATCCCAGGCCATGCGCTGTATCCTGACTTTCATGACCCCGATGTTGTGACCGTCCAAGTGGGACCTCCGCAATGCCTTCAATCTGTGCGATCGGACCGCCATGCTGGCAGCCGTTGCACAGCACGCCCCGGGTCTCTTGCCATTCGTGCGGATGTCATACCAACAGGCATCAGCGCTGCTTCTGCGGCGCCCGGACGGCGCACATGAAGTGCTGTGGAGCGAGACCGGCGTGCGACAGGGCGACACGATGGGGCCGTTCCTCTTCAACCTGACGTATCAGCCGACTCTGCGAGCAGCGAGCGAGGTCAGCGGCGGAGCGCTGGTCACGGCATGCCACGATGACACGTACCTGCAAGGACGGCCGCAAGATGTCGCCGCCGGCGCAGCACTGATCATGGGTAGGCACCCGTGCCAGCCGCAGAAGACTAGCGTCTACTGCGAGGACACGGACACAGCTGCGCATGTCGCCGCCTTGCTCGGTGCCGCGTCGCCCCGGACGGCATCGTGGTGTGCGGCACCCCGCTGGGGTAGCGATGAGTTCGTCACAGATAATGTCTCCCGCTGCTGCGCAGCCACTCGCGCGCAGATTGCGAAGCTGACCGCACTGCCACTGTCCCCTCAGGTGAAATGGCTTGTCATGCACAACTGCCTGCAGCATAGAGAATCCCATTTGTTGCGCAGCACGCAGTGGCGGTTTCTGGAGCAGCCGCTGCACCAAGTGGAGACAGCGCTGCTGAAGGGCCTCGGCGACATTCTGGATGTGACCAGCCTTACGGATGCACAGTGCCTGCAAGCCCTGCTTCCCACCGCCACGGCAGCATGGGCCTACGCAGGTTCACCCAACCCATCGCCGACGCTGCTCGCCTGTCGTCCGCTGCACTCGCCCATGCAGCCCTCGCAGAAGGGACGGATCGAGGCCTGCCGTTCCGTGGCGATGCGGGCGTCGCCATGCGCCACACTCTCGAAAGAGTTGCGCCAGCAGTGGCCAAGCATCCCGGGGCTGTCTGAGTGCCCCGCCGAGCCCGCGGCATGGGCGGGCCTGAGCGGCGGGGGGTCTGCCATCCGCATGTCACGGCTGCAGAATGCAGTCGGCCGGGCCGACTCTGACGCCCGGGCGGCTGCGCTGCTTGCAGCGCTGGATCAAGGGACGCGCAGCCCGTCGTCAGCAACACGCGAACACAGCCTTACCAGCAAGGCGCGCTTGCATAGTTGCGCAGGCTCGATGGCCTCAGCTTTCCTGAAAGCCAGGCCCGGTGCGACTGAGCTGACTGCCACAGAGTTCCGCGTGAATGTGCGCTTGCGCCTAGTTGAGTCACTGTTCACCGGCCAGAGGCGGACGGCGACTGCGTGTGCGGCCGGGCATCGCCTGCTGATGGTTCGCATGCCCTGGTGTGCAATGCGGTGTGGCGCACGCGTGGTCGCCCGCCATGATGCGATCACTCAGGCATGGCGCCGCTTCATCATGCGGGCGGGCATCTCCACGTCTCTTTGAGCCCAACATCAAGAGCCTCCCGCAGTACCCGGATGTGCCGGGCGCACGGCCGCCCGCACAGCCGCCCGGCCCGTCCTGTGAGCCTGCCAGCTGTGCTGCCGCTGGTGCGCTCACTCCACCCACCCCGGCCCCAGCGCCTCGGCCGTGCCTTCCACCCCATGTGGCACCCAGACGCTGGCGCATTCCCCGCCTGCCCCCTTGCGCCCCTCCGGACCGGCGGACAACGCTGCCCCGCTCGGCGACGCCGCCACGGCGGACGGCACCTCAGAGGGACCAGCCGCCGCGGCTGCACTCGTCGCTGCTGCCATCTCAGCCGTTGTTGCCTCGTCCGAGGTCAAGGCTGCCGCAGCCGACACGGCAGGCGCCATGGACGTAGACGTCCCCGGCGAGGCGGCTGTCGGTTACAAGGGCGCGCGACGAGCTCGGCGCGGCAGCTTGCCGCCGCCGCCGCAGTGGCCGTGAAGGCGGCCGCCCCGGCCGGCGAGTGCGCGGTGGCGGTGTGAGCACCTGCCAACAGGTGGGCCCGGTGGCCACTAGTCCGCCGCGACGCCTGCCCGAGGGTCGACGGGCCGCGCGGCCGCGGCTTGCGCCCGGCGCTACCCCCCCGCTCGCAGCGCGACCCGGAACGGGGTGATCTGCTTGTGATGTTGCCCCTGCGACACCGTTGTGGCCGATGTGTGCGTGACCTGTCCGGTGGCCCCCTCCCGGGTCGTCGCCGCGGCAAACACGCCAGGCGCTGCCGCCCAGCTGATGGACGACCGGAAGCGAGACAAGTACGGCCCGCTCCGGCACAGGCGCATGTCGCTTCGTGTCCCTGTCGCATGAGACGTTTGGCCGTGTGGGCACGGGTGCGTTCGCCTTCCTGAATAAGATCGCTGACTTTGCTGCGGCTTCGGGGGCCGTGTCCAGGCGAGCGTTCTTGCAGAATGCCATGTGCGAACTCTCCACCACTCTGTGCCGTGGTGTGACGCGCCAGGTCCTCGCTGCGGCTCCGCTGCGTATGCGGCTGGCGGGCAGGGCGGTGGTGCCTGGCCACGATGTCCCGTCGACGTGCTATAGGCGGCCGCTGGCCGCCTTGCTGGACCGGGTGCCGCGGCTGCAGCAGCGCAGGCCGGCCCCCGCGTCTGGTCGTGCTGGCCCGCCGAACCTTCCGCGAGCCACCGTGGGGGGAGTGATGCGGCGCCCGCGTAGTGCCCTTCGCGCCCCCGCCCTGAGGCCCCCTGTCGGGCGGCCGGAGGGGGAGGGCTGGTACGCCTTGCACTGTGGGGGGCGTGCGCCCCCGGGCTCTCATGTGCGGGGGGCCCGTGATGGAATGCTCCAGTGGGGCAGGATGGAGTGGGGGTGCTGCTGTAGGGGGGTCGGTGGTGGCTGGTTTTGCTGGGTGGGCAGTAGTGCGGTGGTGGTTGTTGCTGTGCGCGTTGTGGCGCGGTGCCGTAGTGGAGGGGTGCGGGAGTGCGCGTGCGTGTGGGTGCGTGGGTGTGGTTGTGTCGGCTGTGTCGGTTCGTTGTGGCTTTTTCGCCTGGGAGAGTGATTGCTTTTTGCTGGTGTCTACTTTCGGGGGTTTTGGCCGTCTACTTTCCTTCCGTTGCCCTCGCTGCCGGGCTATTGCGTTCATCTCCGTGTAACACTTGAACAAAGACCTAGAGTCTTTGGTATCCGTAGGCACACGGCGCATCCCATACTGGGCGAAGTGATCATCGATCTCTTGAGCCCTGCGACGGAGCTTCTTCTTGGGCTCGCCTGCCATCGTGTCACGACTGGTGGGATGAAGTTAAAGCCTATATAAAGGTTGATGACGGGTCCGCGCAAGCTATGTCGCAGCGCATCCGGAAAGCCACCGGGTAGCGAGCGTCACGCACTGCACACTTCCTGTAGACACACCCCCGACTTGACAGGGGTAGTAGAGTCGACACCCTCTGCCCACACCCGCGTGTGAACGCTTCCTTTGAGGGTGGAGCATGTACAGTCTTCTACGCCCAGTCTTCTATCATGCCTATTGATATATCTCGCATAACTAAGTTTTGTTCGACTCGATTTTGCCAGGGTCTACCGTCGTCGCCACAGGAGTACGTTGTGCAAGATGGGCCAGCCGACGGACGAGACCACGATCATGCTGCAGTACGATATCGTCTACTATCAAATTGCGTATTGTGTGAATTCTGCTGCCCTTAATTATACGACTGGGCCCCAACAGCCGGCCCGCGGTAACGCCAAGTAACAAACTGCACGGCTTGTCAACTAGCCGGCGCTTGTTGCAGTGCCGGCGATGCTCCACCGTTTGATGGAAGTCTGCTTATTCTAACACACCATGGGGAGGGCTGTGGCAGACACTATCTTTTCGGCGTTGGTGGTGCGAAGCGGCCCTTCAGCAGCGCGACGCTGCGGGTGACAAGCAGGCCTAATCCCACATATTACATCGAATTACAGTATGCTGACTTCAATTCGCTTATGGATGTCGCCTATGTCAACTGCCGCAGCGGCTGTGGGGAAGCAGGCGGTATGGTTACGCCCTTCACCTGCACGCTGGCCCAGGAGCAATCCCCGGTGCTCACTGCCACCGCAACCGCTGTTTCTAAGGACACTGTGCGTATGATATCAACCGTGAGTGGGCGGAAGGCGTCTGTGTCGCCATGGTTACGTGGAAGCCACGATCCTGCGGTCGGACCGACAAGATACAGAGCATCTTGAAGGACATCCCAGAAGGTATGAAGGCGTCGCTGGATCGCTGTAATGATGCGAAATTGTAAAAGACCTCTTCGTGAAGTTCGTGAGGGCAAGCAAGCCAGGGGCCATCATGCAACAGTCGGTTGTTGAGGCGTTCGACATGTTGGCTGAGACGGTGCGCTTGCCCTCCTCCCGCACGTACGCTGCAACGAACCGACAATCACCGTGCTGTCTATGTTCCTAAACGTGCACGCCGCACGTCCAGCTGATACAGCCGTTTTCCTGCCACCGAATCCCATCCGGACATTGCGTCAGTATCTCGATCGGCCGGATGAAGTGACTACCACAGCTCGGTTTTGCTGATGCAGTGGTCGATGTACTTTTTCCAGCGCACTGGTCTCGCAGATGTGGAGTGGTATTAACATCGAGCACGGGGGCTAGCGGTCCAGGTCATTCTGTTCTGCCATGCATCCCATTCGGCGGTTGCATTGCCATGCCACGATCGTCGTTTCAGATGGTAGGCACGACAGCGGCTGTGTGTGGTGCAGCTTCATGTGTCACAGGTGAGCCTGGTGGCGTCCGGCGGGTCGTGGTCAATTGGGTACAATCGACCATCGTGGCGTCCGGGGTGTCTTGGTCGATTGTAGCCGTGCAGGGCCCACATAATGTGTTCGTGCTTGATGCGAGTCACCATAGATGCATTGCCCCAGAACATGGTGTGCATGTTCCGCAGGACCACAAAGACTTCTTTGCCGGCTCCACCATGTCAGCCGCTGAACAGCAGGGTGCAAGGAACGCCATCGAGCTCTGCCGGAATCTATCCAAAGCCTGGACGAGCATGTGGAAGGTAGCTGCAAAGGAGCATGGTATTACGTACGCGCCGTCTATCTCACCTGTCGTGCGGGGGCAACTGTTCGGAGCCATGCTTGTATTGATTATGGGTCCGACGCAGGTATGCTGATGTGCGCAAACGTGCATCAAGTGTTAACAGCGCCATAGATAAGGAGTACGGTATCAGCACTGGGCAAGAGATGCCTCCTACCCGCCTCGAAGCTAAGCTGTTGAGGGCCTTCACTACAAAGTTGGTATGCTGCCCGTGCAGTGTGCTACGATTGGCTGGTACTTGGGGTATGCGTGTAGAGTGTCAAAGCGTGTACAATGGACGTTGCTGAATCTGATTACCTATGCAAGCCGCAGTAAGCCGTAGCGATGTCCTGCTTGCTGCTTTGCGCGGCTCTGTGCCTAGACACGTCAATGTATGTGACCTGCAGGTCCCGAATCCAGATGATCCAACTGCAGCCCCCCGCACGTGCGAAGAGTGGGCCATGGATGGGATTTATGCGGTTCCTGCTGACCTGTTGGAAGATTCAGAACAGAGACCTGTGAAGCGCAAGGCATTGAAGAAGGCGCCGCAGGTGGCAGGACAGACTGCAGCCGAGGCCGCAGAAGATGTGGCTGAGTCACCCGCGAAAGCATCCGAAACGTCACAGGATGTGGATGAGGCTGATCAGGCACGCTTCCATCCATTTGCTAGTATCGCACGCTGAAGTTGCCAATACACTGAACCTGACAGGTAAGTGGCTGGTACAGTGTCGTGCGCCTACAGGTTGTATGCATTCAGGTCGAACACCAAATCACTTGTAGCGTTGCCAACCCAGTGTCATGTGTAGGGAAAGGCCGTCCGCCGCAAGCTGAATGTTACCGACGATGTTGAGCAGAGCCAAGCTGTGGCAAACAGCCTGTCAGCTCCCGCATGTTCGACAGCCGTACAGGCCTCAATTACCAGGCCCTCACACCAAGCTGCAGTTTATCCAGCCCCAACAGTACGTCCTGACTTACTTTTGTGGCTGCTTTTGATACTCCTCCACCTGTACCCAAGCCTGCCATCCACCACCACCTGCCAGGTCAGACCGGAATACAGCGGACAATATCCAACATCAACAGCACGTTGCTGTACAGGCCACATGGGCGCGTGCCTCAAAATTGCAGGACACAGTGACTAAGCTGAAGAACTTGCTCGGACCTGCAGCTGACGGGCCCCCTGAAACATCAGGGCCAGACGCCGGGATATGGCAAAAGCTACTCGCTACTCAGGTAAGATCCCTCTCGCAACATGTACCTTGCATCTGTGTTGGGATCTGGTCTGTTGTGATGTGAATCACAATTACTGTGGTGTACAAGTCATCGGGAACAGGTGCAAGCTAGTACAGTCGCCTCACACACATTATCTTGCAGGAAGAGTTAGCCAACCTTGAACGCGAGATTGCGGCAGCGCTGGAAGAGGCTATGAAGTAGAAGTCCTGGAGCCATTGCGGCGCACACAAGGCCTGCAGGCTTGCTTTCAGCCGCCAACGGCAGCAGTGTTGACGTCGCAGCATTGGCGTGGCCGTGAACAGCATGTTAGGAGAGCAGATGAGGGTTATGTGCAGCAAGGGGGCAGGGGGCAGGGGTAGGGCAGGGGGGGGATGGCTAAGGCAAGGGGCATGTGAGAGGCCGTGCAGCGGTCTGCAGCGGTCCTCGTGGCTCCATGGGGGCTATGTGGTCGATTGGGCACGATCGACCAAAGTGGCGCCCGGGGTGCTGCGGTCGATTGGGCACGATCGACCAAAGTGGCGCCCGGGGTGCTGCGGTCGATTGGGCACGATCGACCAAAGTGGCGCCCGGGGTGCTGCGGTCGATTGGGCACGATCGACCAAAGTGGCGCCCGGGGTGCTGCGGTCGATTGGGCACGATCGACCAAAGTGGCGCCCGGGGTGCCTTGGTCGATTGGGCACGATCGACCAAAGTGGCGCCCGGGGTGCTGCGGTCGATTGGGCACGATCGACCAAAGTGGCGCCCGGGGTGCCTTGGTCGATTGGGCACGATCGACCAAAGTGGCGCCCGGGGTGCTGCGGTCGATTGGGCCTCCAGGCCTTTCTTGCATTTAGGATGTCCCTAAGCTGACCTCGTCCCCTAGGACTCCGTAAGGATTCATGCATGCCTGACTTAGAGTCCTCAATCGTAGATGTAACAAATCTGAGTGATGCCCTGGTGACGTCACACTCCATCATCGGGATGTCCCATGACTGTTCCGTGACATCCCTGTTATGCAACCTGTGTCCCCCAAGGATCCTCAGCCCATCTGGCACAGGTCCCGCAGCTGTCCTTGCTCTGTCCCTCGTCAACTCCACGTCCTCTCGGACAGTCCTCATACCGTCCTCTAGCAGTCGCTCCACTGTCCTTTCAGAGTCCCTATGGTGCCCTTCCGGCGTCCTGTAAGGATGTCCCGAAAGTGCTGGCACCATAGTTATAGTGATTGTGGCGACGAGTGCATGGTGTCCGAATAGGCCTATTCGGACACTCGGTCCGACGACGGCACTTAGCACAATACGCGACTGGGTTGGGCCGCATCGACCATTGTGGCGACAAGTGCATGGAGTCCGAATAGGCCTATTCGGACACTCGGTCCGACGACGGCACTTAGCTCAATACGCGGCTGGGTAGGGCCGCGTCGAGCATTGTGGCGACGAGTGCATGGAGTCCGAATAGTTCTATTCGGACACTCGGTCCGACGACGGCACTTAGCTCAATACGCGACTGGGTAGGGCCGCGTCGAACATTGTGGCGACAAGTGCATGGAGTCCGAATAGGCCTATTCGGACACTCGGTCCGACGACGGCACTTAGCTCAATACGCGACTGGGTAGGGCCGCGTCGAGCATTGTGGCGACAAGTGCATGGAGTCCGAATAGGCCTATTCGGACACTCGGTCCGACGAGGGCACTTAGCTCAATACGCGGCTGGGTGGGGCCGCGTCGAGCATTGTGGCGACAAGTGCATGGAGTCCGAATAGGCCTATTCGGACACTCGGTCCGACGACGGCACTTAGCACAATACGCGACTGGGTTGGGCCGCATCGAGCATTGTGGCGACGAGTGCATGGAGTCCGAATAGGCCTATTCGGACACTCGGTCCGACGACGGCACTCAGCACAATACGCGACTGGGTTGGGCCGCATCGAGCATTGTGGCGACGAGTGCATGGAGTCCGAATAGGCCTATTCGGACACTCGGTCCGACGACGGCACTTAGCTCAATACGCGACTGGGTAGGGCCGCGTCGAGCATTGTGGCGACAAGTGCATGGAGTCCGAATAGGCCTATTCGGACACTCGGTCCGACGAGGGCACTTAGCTCAATACGCGGCTGGGTGGGGCCGCGTCGAGCATTGTGGCGACAAGTGCATGGAGTCCGAATAGGCCTATTCGGACACTCGGTCCGACGACGGCACTTAGCTCAATACGCGGCTGGGTGGGGCCGCGTCGAGCATTGTGGCGACAAGTGCATGGAGTCCGAATAGGCCTATTCGGACACTCGGTCCGACGACGGCACTTAGCACAATACGCGACTGGGTTGGGCCGCATCGAGCATTGTGGCGACGAGTGCATGGAGTCCGAATAGGCCTATTCGGACACTCGGTCCGACGACGGCACTCAGCACAATACGCGACTGGGTTGGGCCGCATCGAGCATTGTGGCGACGAGTGCATGGAGTCCGAATAGGCCTATTCGGACACTCGGTCCGACGACGGCACTTAGCTCAATACGCGACTGGGTAGGGCCGCGTCGAGCATTGTGGCGACAAGTGCATGGAGTCCGAATAGGCCTATTCGGACACTCGGTCCGACGAGGGCACTTAGCTCAATACGCGGCTGGGTGGGGCCGCGTCGAGCATTGTGGCGACAAGTGCATGGAGTCCGAATAGGCCTATTCGGACACTCGGTCCGACGACGGCACTTAGCTCAATACGCGGCTGGGTGGGGCCGCGTCGAGCATTGTGGCGACAAGTGCATGGAGTCCGAATAGGCCTATTCGGACACTCGTCCCGTCGAGGGCACTTAGCTCAATACGCGGCTGGGTGGGGCCGCGTCGAGCATTGTGGCGACAAGTGCATGGAGTCCGAATAGGCCTATTCGGACACTCGTCCCGTCGAGGGCACTTAGCTCAATTCGGCCCACATCTCGCATGATCGATTGGCACCGCCAAGTACAGGTGGCATGCCGTACTTCAGTCAGCCCACCGGTGTTGTGCAGGACCTCGAGTCATTCTTTGCGGAGCATTCCATGTCCGCTGCCAATCGAACGGCCGTTGAGGAGGGTGTCACCTTGTGCAAGAACCTAGGCAGCGCGTGGCAGGCTATGATGCAAGAAGCTCTAAAAGAGAACATTACGTGTGTGCATGCTGCTCACCTGCCTTCTTCCCCCAGGTCGACTGCCACCTCACACAGTTACACTGGGTTTGATGCAGATACGACCAGCTGCGCACTGGTCTGTCTAATCGCAATAACCGACGAGAGAAAGAATTTGGCAAGGCCACGAAGAAAGAGATACCACATACCTCGCAATATGCTGTCAATCTGAAAGCTTTCACTACAAATCTGGTATGCCGCCCGCACCGTCACCTAGACTTGGCAAATACCAACTCATTCGTGTTAAGCGTACGTGTGGATGTGTCAGTGTTGCTGTGACTGTCAGGAACAGCATCGACATGCAGGTACAGGGCACTGTCATCCAGGGGCATGTGATGCATTTGACCATCGCATGTCAGCGATTGACAGTCTCCGTTCCTGCAGGTGCGAAACCCAGCTGACCCCAAGGCACCTGCACGGACATGCGAAGACTGGGCAATGCGTGGTGTCTATGCGGTTCCAGCCAAGTGGGGGAACAGCGCCAGGAGGGGTACGGAGAAGCGCAAGCCACCCACTAAGGTGGTGAAGGCACCAGTCTGTGTTAACTCAGAGGCCGCTGAAGATGTTGCAGAGTCGCCGGCGAAGGCAGCCGACCCGACTGAGGACGACGGGGTGCAGGCATGTCATCAGCTCCTCTGCAAGCCTGCTTACCTTACCATGCTAACCCAACCATGCGCCCTGATTGCACACAAGCAATTGTGTTGACTGTTCGCTGGCATGATACCAAGGCAACTGCCAGCCAATAACTCGTTGCACTGTGTAGAGAGGTGCCGCGCGCCGGAGGCTGGATGTTGATCAGAGCGAGCCCAAGCCCAACAGTCAGCCAGTCGCCATGAGCTCGCCTGTACCAAGCTCTAATGTCCAGGCTCATGAAAGTACTCGATCATCAGGACACGGGGCTTCTTTGACCACCGATTTCAACCCACCCGCTCAGGTAAGACTTGACTGACTTTTCATTGATTTTGTCAGTGCTGTGCAAACCAGGCAGCGTGGCTCAAAAATTTGCCTTGCTTATCGGCACAACCAGCACAATATCTCCAACATCTTCTCTCCTGACAGAGTCAGGTGTGGTGCAGCGCACGGTCGAGCGTGGCAAAGACCTTCAAGAGCGGGTTAACATGCTAAAAGGATTGCTGAAAGACCAAACTCCAACAACTGTAGGCGCCACTGCGCCGATGTGGGACCTGCTAGCAACTGCTGAGGTAAGATCCACCTCGCTACACTGCAAAGATGCTGCCAGTCCGATGAGGACGTCCTTGAATGACGGGCACATGACGCGGAGAAGACGTCATGGGTGACCGTGGGATGACCCCAAGGGGTCGTCATCGACACTCTGACAGAGTGTCCTCAGTGCAAGCGAGGACAGTACAAGGACGGTGCAAGGACAGTGGGATGACACGTGCATGACATCATGAGGACGTCATAGTTGTGGGAAGAAAGGTACAAGTTATGATGAGGACGTCATCTCCACTACAGACTTACAATGACTCTAAGGGGACGTCCATATGACACAACCCAAGCATCACTATGACGTCACGATGAAGTACTCAGTATAAATTTGATGACGTCCTGCCTTGCGAGGACGTCACGTAGGGATCATAGATGACGTCCCCTTGAAACCGGAGCGGTCCCCGCGCCAGACGTCACCATGACGTCATCTATGACGTCACGCCGGGGACGTCTTGCCGTCCCCGATGCCGTCCCCGAGGCCGTCCTGCTCGGAGCCCAAAAGGCCACTTGCTGACCTTGCTCCCGCACGCCTCTTCTCGCCACATGTCCTGGCTTCAGTCACTCGATCATGCACTTCGCTGGACGTAACTCTTAAGGCATACCTCCCTCCAACGCGCCATTGGCGTCCTCTTGCATCGAACGCAACTCTGCCTGCAGGTGACTTGGAGTGAATGGCCGTAGCGGGATGCTACGGACCGGCACCACACTTAAGACAATAGACCCCATGGTGAGTTGTCCTCGTCAAGTGTTGTACCCACGGCAACAGAAACTTGCGCACTGGGCCCCTGATATGCAAGACAGCGCGCACCTCCGCTTCCATTAGCAGATGCCATATTGGGGCTAAGGGCCCCGTGGTGTCCGGTGCGCTGTCTCCAAGCACGGGCCTGAGCTTTGCCACCTGCTGCTCCAGTTCCTTGACCCGCTGGACTCTACTCTGCAGAGTGAGATCTCATTTCACTATTGTACATGTTGGGAGCACTGGTGGCTGTGGCTGTGTCTGTAGCTGCAATACATGCGTGGCAGTGCGTGATGTCCACTGCAGCAGCGACTATAAAACTCGGATCCTGGTCGATTCTCACCTGTGCTGGACGGCGGGATTCGCATGCATTGCCGCACTCGGGGCTGATGACCTAGCCACAGGGGCCTCGGTTGCAGTACTAGGACCAGCGTGACTGGCGGCTGCTGACTGGGTGGTGGCCTGTGGGACATCCTTGCCACCGTCCTCGCATACATCCACTCTCCCACGCGCGGCAACCCTCTACACACCACATTGCTTTATCATCGGGTCACATGAATCGGATCTCATGCCAGTGGGTCTGTACCGAGTAGGCCAACGTGGGTAACTGGGCGGACACCCGTGGTGCTCAGGCGCAGCAGGGATGCGCACCAGGGGATGACGTGCCTGTTCTCTGTCGTCCTCCGCCAGAGACCAGTCGGCCACCTTGGCTGGCGAGTCTGCAACATCTTCAGCATCCCCAGCCTGTCTCTTGATTGGTGCTTGTGAAGGCGCCGCTGTCTGAGCCTTGCGCTTCAACCTGGCGTGCTGTTTCTCCAGCACTTTCATGAGTCCGGTTGGAACCGCGTACACTCCGCGCATTGCCCAATCTTCACACGTTCGTGGGCTTTCATCAGGGTCGTCCGGGTGGGGTACCTGCGGGACTCATACTTGGTCACATACTAACATGCGGGTTACAAGCCCTACCTTGATGGCCTCCCAACAGTTCACGGGCCGCAACGGCATAGATGTGATTGATGAGGTCTTGAGGTACACATCTACATGTACTCATATAGGTGACCAGGTCAGCATGCATGGCCTGCTGTATGTCACGCTCGGTCGGCAGTGGATGCTGCGTACGTACCAGGAGGGTAGTGAACGCCTCCAGATATTTCATGTCATCTGTGCTGGCTGGCATGTCAACTTTATTAACAAAGCTGTATTGCTCCTCTCTCTTGTTGATGAGGTTAGACATGGACCTGCGTATGTCCGCATACCTGCATCGTACGACCCATGGTCAGCACGAGTACTGCGGTAACCATAGAGAAGCGTGAACACGGAAGTGAAAAGAACGCACTTGATTCCCTCTTTCTCTTCTGCAACCTCCAGCATATCCCTCCATACTTGGGCAAGGTTTCTGCACAAGTCTAAGCCTTTCTCCATGGCAGCCACCTCGTCGTCGTCCATCGGATTTGCTTTAAGGAACTCGTCTATTTTCTGCACCACATTCCATGGTTAATGTATGCACAAGGTCGGCATGGCGCGCTCTGACTCTGGCCGGTGCGGCCAGTCGACACTGCAGTGTCGACTGGGGGGGGGGGGGCACGATAGCTTACTATCGTGCTCTTTGCCCCTGTGACCACTATCGGCGAAACTGCGCCTAACTGTTGCGCGACTCTGCACTAGTGGGCGACTCACCAACTATAAGACTAGCGGCGTTTGTGAAGCGAACAAGAGAGACCTGCTAGAGCGCGCATCGGCGATCGGGCGCGATTCGCGCGTCCGCCTTGCGACTGCGTAACAACATGGCATGCGCGCAACCACACCGTCGCGCATTGTTCAGCCCGGTGTGCTAGGGCACACTTTGACATGCATTTCCAGTATCAACAGTTAAACAGAACATGGGGAGCAAGTGCTCTATCATGCCGGCGCGCTGTCAGAGGCAGTTGTAGTCGGCATGCCCGTCAACCACATGGCCGGCAACGAGTGGTCAACTCGGCACACGTTCAACTATGCAGTTACTGCTAGCGACTGAATGGGTGTGTGGGAGTACCCCTTTGGAGGGGATGTCTCGCACCGCCGCGCCCAAGAAGTCGAAGCCAGATACCGTCGCCTGAATGAGGTATCCTCCCGGCCTCCAGTTCACAAACTTCCTGAAGCTCTCCGGTACCGTTTTATCACGGCATTTCTTCAGTGTCTTGACCAACCCGTCAGGGATGTCCTTCAAGGTGCTCTGCATCTTGACAGTCGAGACTATCGTGCGATGCTTCCACACCTGGAACGGCGACTCCAGCCGGATAGGACCGCGACGCCGGCCGATGCTTACACCATCCGTGTCATAAGACACAGCTGAGGTGCCAGCGGTGCGTGCCATGGATGGTGGTCGCTGCACAAACGGTCCCGCCCCAAGCGTGCAGGTGAACGGGGGGAGCAAGCCCGGCTGGAAGGGCCTTTGCGAGTTCAGAATCGAATCCATTACGAGACGAAAATTATCGTAGGTAAGGGCGACGGACACTTCAGGCTTGGCCTGGCTTGCAAGCCGCACCTGGTACCTGGCATATGGCACGTTCGCACCACAGGCCGCCCATATAGTGTCTTTCACAGCGTCGCCCAATGCGACAGAACAGTGCATAGCTGACCATTCGAATGTCTTTCCCTGGCCAACACTGCAACAGTGCCGACGTGGGTGGGAGCATACGGCGGGATCGAGGTGTTACCCGACGGCACTCCCCACACGAAGGACCACACCGAGCTCGACACCACAGCGTTATAATATAGCAGTATAAAAACTAATGGCGTACCTGATTGTGATCGTCCTGTCCTCGGTCGTCTCCTGCATGATCTTCACTCTTCACAATCGGTTGTTATGAGCAAAGGCTTGGCGCTTACTTGGATTACGTGCTGTTGTAAAGGTTGATAACAGTCGTCTGATGCGATGGAGGTGTTTGATCTTCTATTTCCCTAATGACGGAATGCCGCAGCGCTGTTTTGCGACAACGTCCGCCCCCGTCAAGTCGGGATTGTCCTCAAGCGTGGCCACGTCGTGTCCACAAGCGTGTGCGCTGCAGTCGCTGGGCGCCATGCCAACACATCCCGGCGCAGTTTTAAGTACTTGAACTGAGCTGTAGTTCATGTAGCCTTTCCTGTACGGGTCGCGCCATCATGCCGCAGGGAGGCGCCAAGAAGCGGCGTCGCACAGCAGCAGAGGTCGATCGGAACCTCGCGCTGTTCAGCATCTTTCGTGTGCCGGCGCCTGGCGCTGGTTCAAGGACCCAGTATCACTGTAATTACTGTAATAATGATTTCCGCGATTCAGCGTATGCGGACGAGCATTCGAAGCCGCGCAGGTGCAAGCTACGGTTACGGGCCGGAATGGATCGGGCCCCGGATCCGGAACGTGACAAGCAACAAGATGAAGCCATGGTGGCTCCCATGGAAGCCTACGTGAATGACTTACCCGGTGTCGGTGAAGGTACCTCTAATGACGACCGTGCCAGCGGTCGTCTCATGCCCGCGGGCATCGGAGTTCAGGCCGGACCCCTCCAAGACGAGGCGATGGACCCACTGGCCGCAATGCCCGGGCCGGCCCCGCCTGTGCAAGCAGCTGCCATCCCTGTAGGGGACCCTGATTTCCCACAGGCTCCAGTATGTCTCATCGCGCATGTTCTGTGTTGAGTGCTGCAGCGTTCGCTCTTTACCATCCGGGCCAACTGCCGCTAGCACTGGCTCTCACCTGCCACCTCTCATGTGCAGGCGTACGTCGCATTGGCAGCTGATCTGCCGGTGGAAGCTGACCCCGAGTACGACGGGTTTCACCCATTGCCTGACGAGTACGGCGAGGTGTGGTTTGATGCAGAGGAGGCCTTTGACGAGGATCCAGATGATGACTTGGATGCAGAGGGGGGCATCCAAGAGGAGCCCGTGCGTGAGGAGCCGGGTAAACCGCCCCGAAGTGATACGGGCGCGTACCTTCATTACAGTCTGGCTAAGGTCATACACGAGGATCATGATGTCACGCTGCGCGAGGTTGCAGTCTGGCTGGCGAGGCTCGCATCAGACCATCGCCTTCCAAACGCCGCCATGGACTCGCTGTGCCAGATGATCCATTTCCTGCTACTGCCACCGGGCAACTTGTTCCCCCGCTCCTATCACATGCTCAAATGTGCGCTGGCTGCGGAAGACAGTCATGACTGTGAGAGTCATGTTTGCGACGAATGCTGGACTGTGTTCCCCGCTATACCTGCCAGCAGCCACGCGGAGTATGCTGACGAGGTCTGCGCCCGGCCAGGGTGCAACAATACCAGATTCAAGCGAGGCCCTGGAGGGCATGTCAGTCCCAAGCGCAGTGCTTTTTTCTTTGGCGAGGAAGGTACATTTGTGGATCTAGTGAGCAAGCCGCATATGCTGCCAGCCATGTTGCAACACCGCAAGGAAGCTCTCAACGATCCAGAGTCCTTCTGGTGCTCACCTGCAGGCAAGGAATTGAACATGAAGTGCCGAAACAAGTTTGACCAGACGGACATCAACGCTGACGAATTCGCGGTACTCGTGAGCCTTGGTGCGTTCCACCCAGGTGGGTCGTGTGATCCAGCCAGGAATGCCTGTATTCAAACTGTGTGCCCGCTCCTGACGATGTTGCTCAGGCAGACATGCCGTGTACAGGTGCCGATGGAGGCCAGCTCTTTGTGAACAAGCAGCACGGCGCGCTTATATGGGGCATGAGGCTACAAGACCTGCACGAAGGGATGCATGCCAAGAACGACACCTGGGCTCCACTCGGTGTTGTGGAGGGACCTACAGAGCCCACGCGGCTGGATGGCATCTTTCAGTCGCTCGAGGAGTTCTTCCTCGCCCACGACCCGGGTGTGATACGTTGTTGTGTGGGTACACCCTGTATGAGTACTCCCTTTGTGGATCCTATGCTGGTCTCACCGCATGGCAATAGCGGTTGGTCGATCCCTTGCGCCACAGTCGACTCTTGCTGTGTCGTCTTGCAGGCAGGGACGGCACAACCCCGGTCCTGGTGGAGATCTGGAGGGACCCAGATCGGCCCGACAAGGGGAAGCGGACGGTGAAGCTCTGGCCAGTGTGTGGCTGGGCGGAGGGCGACATACCCGTGTTGGAGAAGATCGCAAACACTGTAGGCCATGGAGCCAAGGCAGCCTGCATGCGATGCGCGTTCCGCGGCGCAACAGTGCCGGAGGCCAATACGATCCGGTGCGACATGCACCGCAATTGTGCTTATACCACATTTGTTTCTGTCCCGCAACCTGGGTATGCGTGTAGTTGGTGCTGCTTCCGTCGCATTGTCCAAGGCGTGCCCTGCAATGAGGCCGGTCTGCAACTTCCTCCCCATCATGATGCGCCGCACGAGGGTGTCCCCGCCAGACCTCGATTGCCACCTGGCTATATGACCATGGACACAGATCCCTCCAGCACTCGCGACCAGTTTACACCCGACGACACCATAACTCCGGAGGGCACTTGGTGCGGCGACGCCGTGCTGAAGTGGTCTGGCTGCGAGATGCAGAAGGCAGCCGACACTGCTGCAGAGATCATGGCCCAGGTGATTTATCACGCCCTGTGGACCCCGATCTGGTCATATTGCACAGGAGGATTCCCATTGGTGAGGTCACGATCGGGGTGGTGGAAGCCCCCAATGCCGTTGTGCCCGCCATCTGTCCAGGGTGTGACACCCCTGCACCCTGTCCATTTGTGTGGACTAGTATGCAGGTAGACAATCCAACTCGTCCTCCTTACTCCGACATCGCGGCTCGATCTACCCGACAGAACCGTGCCCGACAGGAGTGCCTTCAGTTGGGGGTATGGGGGAAGCCCTTGTTCCACAAGCTGTCGTACTTCAAGTGTGTTCCTCCCCTTGACAAGTGTCACAACGCCCGATATGGGTAATGCAACCTCGCCGTATCGTTCACCTTCCGCACACTCCGTACGCTGTGACCCCTCGTGTTGGCCCTTTCTCGTACAATCTGATAGCAAAACATGTGTTTGCCAGAACTAGGTGTTTGGCTTGCCTGTGTTGATCATGGTACGTGTCTGTTGCTATCGCAACACATGCCACCAGACACCTGACCGCGTGCAGTCCCTGCACATTCCTCCGCTTCGGTGTCGCCCACATCTTCCTCCTTGGACTTCTCAAGGACTTCTGGAAACAGTGGTTGCCCGGGCCTGGTGCCAAGCGTGTCGGGGCTGCCGCAAGATTTGTACTCCCTGTGGCGGTCCGGCGGAAGATCACGGCCAGAGGCGTGGAAGTGGGCTTGCGGCAGACGGAGCTGATCAAAACACCCTATCGAGATGTTGTCCAGTGAGCACCCCCTCCTTAGCGTTCACCTGCTCACCTGTACAAGAGCCTGTTACACGTTCTTCATGCTGGCACACATTTGAGTCCATCATCAAGTCCATGCGGTGTACACACTCGGCTTGCAGGCACCGCGGCAATTATCTTATGGAGGACTGGACGACATTCACTGAGACGTGGAGCACCTTCTTGTTACACAACCTGCCGTGGGACCGTACCGATGCAGAGCAACGCTATGTTCAAGCCCAATTTGAGGCCCTGTGGGCGGACTTGCGGGCGGGTTGCCTTTACTTCATGAGATTCATGAAGGGCCAGCATACTTGGGAGAGGATACTCACGGCTCAAAAGCATTTGCTGGCTTACGGGAAGAGGGCCCAACAGGTATGGTCCCAGTTGCGAAGCCACTGCCTCGTCCAGATTGTACCCGAGCCGCAGTTTATGTCACGTCTGTCTCGGGAATGCCACCGCTGTACGACATCCGGGTAGTGCAGATCTTCGGAGGTCAAGTCCTAACCACGTTCAAGCTTCACTTGGCGGCCGTACATGTTCCGGATCAAGTTCGGGCCTGCGGTCCGGCCTTCTTCTGCCTTGAGTACTGGATAGAGCGACTCGTCCAGTTCTTCAAGCGGCTGATCAAGTACCGCTCAACGTCTTGTGCGGAGAGGATATTTGTCAACGATCTCCTAGTGCGACGGGCGTGTGATCGCTTGGTGCAGGAGTACGGCGCCGAAGCGATTCCTCGCCTGTCAGATGCCATTGCAGATGCCAAACGCCGCATTCGAGAGGGGAAGCGGATCCGTCGCCCTGCACCACCGCCAGGCCCGGAGGGGCCCCAGGCCGCCGCGCCTGCTGCGGCCCAGGCCGCCGCGCCTGCTGAAGCCCAGGCCGCCGCGCCTGCTGCCCCCCCTGTGGCAGGGCCCTTCTGTGGCCCAGTGATGCTGGGCGCCGCGAAGGATCTGTCAGCCGTGGAACGGCTGGAGGTCTTGCCGGCACCGGTCGGGCCTCAGAGGCACCTCCGGGGTCTCCCCTACCTCATCTGCGCAGAGAACGATGACTTTGCCAATCGTGGGTGGCCCAGCCATTCCAATTTGACAGGTTTGGCTCAGCGCGATGCCGTCGCATCTTCACTTGGAGTTGGCGCGGATGAAGAGGACAACAGACTGGTCCGTATCCGCTTGCGCAAGTACCTGCGAGCTGAACTGGCAATTGGTGAGAACGTTGCATGCACACAATACACCTCGCAGAAGGTGAAAGACAACACTTGGTTCCTGATAGAGTATGTCCAGGGCGCTGACCGCCTGTTGTACGTGGGCCAGTTCAAGTATTTCGTAGACGTGACCTACGAGAAGTTCAGTTCCGTTAATATTCGGGATGATGTTGCCAGTGATTCAGCGGACTGCATTTGTGCGGCGGTTTGCAACTTGTACCATGCGGTACAGGTGGCGTCGCCAGGGGCCAGGGCACCCGACCTTGAATTGGGTCGCCCGCCAGAATTGTATAGGGTGGTGTCAGTGCGACCACAATCGGGCAACCGCTGCTTTGCCGGTTGCTGGGTGATCGACCTGCGGTCGGTGACACTAACCCTTGCGGCAACCGGCGAACGGAATGGTGGGCACATGTTTATGACAGTTTATAAAGCTTCTGGGAAATTAGGTAGTGTTCTGGGGTAGACCTGAAAAAGGTACATATCAGATGCGAAGCACCAGGTCCTGTAACAGGCGCATACACCGGCGGCAATGGTTTGATCAGTGGCACTGCACCGTTCAAACGTGATCGCATGTGTATCGTTTGGCCTGCGTGTGACTATGACCGCGATGCCACCGAAACGCCACCTCGTATTAAGATGGAATTAAATCGAACATAATCCTGTTGACATTGATTAGTTTGTGGAGGACAGTCCACGGGCAGGACATCGTTCACGCACGCTCGTGATCGCAGAGGACGACCTCTGATATTTCCGCATCGCCAGTCGAGATCATCGGCTCTGTAGAAAATACAATAGTGTAAAGGACTTGCTGAGTGCCTTGCTGAGTTGGTCGCCATGGCGAATCAGGATCTATTCCGTTTTGAGTTAGAACGTGTGCGTCGCGATCCGGGTAGTAGCAACCACTATTTTAGATTCTTACAGTATGCGATGAAGAAGATCGACGCGGGTCAGTGGGGACTGGATGGGCCGCAGGGCGAATCTGATTCAGACCTGCTTGCTCTTGTCCACCCGCTCGACGATTCGCGCGCTGAAGGGGAGGCGGCGCAGTTCGAAAAGCACGTGAAGTTGCTTGTGAAGGCGAAGGGGCGGTCTGACAATGGAGAGGTCAAGCTGGCGTACTGGGAGTGCAGGCTGCGAAGCCTCGCTGCTGCTCGCCAGAGGGCCGTAAATCCACCCGAGCGAAGAACAGCCGGTGGTGGTCTCTTGCAAGCCTATCATGAGATGCTGGAGCGCACCGGCGAATTTGCGCCTGGCATCTTGTCATCCCTGCCTGTGGTAACAGTTTCACCCGAGCCTACCCACCGACGTGGGTGTCGCCAGAACCTGACATGTGGCTCGCTATCAGGCAGGGCCAACACATCCTCAGAGGTTCCACAGCCCGGCAACACCGGCCGATGGCATCAGCCACCGGCAGATCTCCAAGCGGACCCCCACCTCTCTCCTGCCGCAATGGGGACCACCGCATTCTTCGCGGGAGCCAGCCACTCCCCTCATGCGGCTTCCTCCTCCATGGCAGCTTCTTCAGCGGGACATCATCGCCCCCCCTCGCATCCTCAAGTGGCACTGCCGGCGCCCCCAATACCCCATCAACAGGCGCAGCAGGAACAGGACTCCGCACGAGGGGTATCGACCCGTGCTGTGCCACGGAGACGACTGGGGTTGGCACAACTTGTGGCGGCCCGGCCCGAACTGCGTACCACGCTGCAGCCACCACCGCTCACATCAGCAGCCCGGGAAGGTCTGCCATCGCGCCCGGCAACACCATCGCCTCGCGCCAAGAGATCGCTTCACCTCTCTGAGGCTGCGCCGGAGGGGGGGGCAGACCCTGGTCCCCCCCCGGCCACCTTGTCGGGTCCCCCGGCCCCCCGATCAGGACAAGTGAAGCGGACACGACGAGGCGGTTCGATCTCGCCAGGCGGGTCCCCCGATGGCGTTGCCGAAGCTCGTCACGCCGGCCCAAATATCTTAGGGATACGACATCTCATCCGCTGCCTGGTATCTACTTCTCCATGAACTACTGCGCCTGTGTATGCAATTGACACCTGATCCATGAATGCAGATGCGGGTAAAGCACAAGCTAGACCGGGGCATCGTCACGGACTGTGACTGGGATTATGCGGCGGATGACATCCGGGTGCTGCGCCCGGGTGCATGGGTCGGGACCAAGGCCATGGAGTACATGGCCGCCATAGCGCTGAGACGAGCGTGGCGCGACAGGCGGTACATCTTGGTGGACCCGTGTAACTGGCAAAGCCGCTGGGAGCAACTCGAGGCTAAGGGATCCTGCCGAGGGATAACCAAGTGGGACATGCGGGTAAACATGTTTGCTGGCGGAGGGTGGAGCCTCCACGCCGTCGTCCACCCTGTGTACCTAGCTTCTCACTGGAGCTTGGTCCTCATTTTCCACCCAAGTACGCCCACCACTCTCACCCTGACTGACTCCACGCCCTCTGACTGTACTGCTCAGTGTAGCCGCAGGCTTGCATGTATGCGGGACTTATTTGTAGTTGTCAAACCACGTATGAGCGTGATCCCAAGTCCGTCGGTGCAGACAGAGTGCGGCAATGGCTGGGCGCTACCGAGGGTGAGCGCGACAGGATGAGGTCTGCCGGACAATTCACTATCATCCTGCATGTGGACAGCCTGAGGTACACGAAGCACGACACGGACGTCGTAGCAGGGAAGTGGATCCGGACGATGGCGTTTCTGCTGAACACCGCAGTAGACACGATCAAGGAGGCGGTGAAGATATGGGCGGTGTGCTTCCGGTCACAGTGTATACCCTGGACCAACGGCTGGGTCAACAGTGATGTTCAGTATCTCATGATCGGCCGCCAACCCTAGCTTTGGTGCGACTAAATGTGGCACTACTTTGCATACGACATAACCTATACGACCAATGACGCCACTATTGAACTGCGGTCGTTGTGTAGGTGCCACCGAGTATTTGCCCACAACAGCCGGACGCCGTTTCGTGCGGCATGTACACCGTGCTCAACCTAGAGCATGTCCTGGAACGGTGTGCGCCGGGTCTGCTCTGGGATACGAACGCCGGCCGGCCGAACGTAGACGTTCCTGGGGGGGCAGCCAACCCTGCCCGAGCCCAATCCAGTTCGTTGATGAGCTTGCCGCGTGGGCCCCCACGGAATGACGAACTGTGTGCACCGATAAAGTTTTTCCATAACGAGCCGTGGTACGGCGTGGGCGATGCCAAGGCGTACAGGGCCGTACATCGCGCCAACTTCTGCATGCAGTGGGCGGAAGACGGAGGGCAACCTTTCCACGTGGATGATGACAAGGCAGTCACTGAAACTGAAGGACTCAGTTTACGATCTGCCCCATGACAAAGATGGGAAGCCGTTGGAAAATCAGGTGCGAACGATGCGCCGCCCAATGACCAACCTTGTGCTACCGGTACCACGCATACTGCCGCGCACGACTGGCAACTGTCTCCAAATCTGCTCTGATTACGGTAAATTCTGCAAATCAAGAAGTCGTCAATATGCAGGCCGTTAGTACTGCAATCGAGGTGGGTGAACGCGAAGCATCTGGACCCGCCCCTGGCTATATGGGCGCAGCATAATGTACAAGCGGTCTTCAGGACGGACTCGGCAGCGGCCAAGCTCGGGCGATACTCGGCCCGACAGGAGGGGACGGTCACCTCGGCGAGGGGGCAGCCGGGCTGATAGAGGGACCAACGCAAGTGGCCGGCAGGCAACCAGTCAGCAGCCGCACCGAGGACGTGGTAGCGGCAGCTCTCGGGGGCGGGCTGGGGCGAACGCAAGGGCCGGTTCGCGTGGCCGTTCGGGTGGGCGGGGACACGCCCCGCCTAAAAGGAGATAGTTGCAAGTTCAGGGGTAACCAGTAGTGAGCATGTTGCACAAGGTGTAATGGTCACTATGTGTACTGATCAATCGCACACTGCAACGATGCTGCCAGTCCTGCGAGGACGTCATCACGGGGTCATCGCAAAAATATGTACTGATGATGTCACGAGGACGCTGAGGTGCCGTCAAGGCACCGTCATTGACAAGTCCTCGTGGTCGCGAGGGGGTCTAAGGACGTCACAAGATGACGATGGTCCTGGCATGACGGCATTGCGCCGTCACGCATTGAGCCGGTGACGCGAAATGGGGACGTATGGGTTACGTCCTCTCGGCCGCCGACAAGGCGGCTCGCAAGACGATGACGTCACGCGCATGGTGTTCCAAGGGTGACGTAACCGATACGTCATGAGACCGTCCGCTGGTGCGGACGGCGGGGCCGTCATGAGGACGTCACGTGCATGGCGTACCGTGGGTTACGTCACCGGGACGTCATCGGACCGTCCGCCTGCGCGGACGACGGGGCCGTCATGCAGGACGTCACGTTAGGACCTGTTCATGCTGCGCGATCAAAGGGGACGGTATGTTTGGACCGACAAGCCTACGCAGCGCCTCGCCAATGTTGATCAGTATGCCGCCCGCCTGACGCCCGGACTAGTCTCCAATCAAGGGGAGACTGCATGTTAGATAGCATGTGCTTGTACGCGTAAGAGGCACCGTCGACAGGTCATGCTTGACAAGCGCTGGGCCGGGGGCACGATAATCAGGCACTGTAGGCAGATAACGCTGGATAAGCGCTGGGCCGAAGGCTCGACAGCGCACTAGCGAGTCGGATAACACATCCCAAGCCTAACTGGCTTGGCGCTTTGGCGCAGCCCCGACCATCCCATTCCGAACCAAAAGGGTTCCAGATATGAGGAGTCGTCAAGTCCGTCGGGCTTGCAAGGGACTGGTCGCGTGCCGCTGAACTACGGTTAACACGAGTGGCGGTACCGGATCGACAAATGACATCAGGAGCAGCACCTTACTAGAAAGGAACACAGTTATCAGATATATGGGATGCGAATCACCTGACCGCTTGCATAGAGGATGCAAAGCAGCTGACAGTCTCCGCGTCCACGCAACAACGCTGGGCACCGCTGGCAAGGAGTCCGCTGTACGCACTGGTCACCTCCGAATGATCTAGTATAGATAAATAGTAAGAGCAAGGAGGAGCTCTGGAGACTGTCAGTCGCTCGAGTGACCGGCGGCATCCAGCCACCTAACGTCGGGCGACAAGCGTGCCGGGCGGTGCTGCGAGCGTCGAAACACAGTCTACATCGGCAAGATGTATATTCAACGATTGGATGGGAAGGTTGTGACGGCTTCAGTAGCATCGGCTGATAAACAGCGGCTATGAACAGTTGTCAGGCGTTAATTGCTGCGCCTTGGGGCAGAGGCCTGCATTAGCCAGACCATTAATTACCGGCGGCTTTCCAGCCGACTGTATCGCTGGCCTATCGCGAACACTATCAATGAGGCATTCGTGCCTTCTGTCGATTCATCGGATGCGTGAACTATGTCCTGCCCGTGGCCTGTCCTCCACAAACGAATCAATGTCAACAGGATTATGTTCGATTTAATTCCATCTTAATACGAAGTGGCGTTTCGGTGGCATCGCGGTCATAGTCACACGCAGGCCAAACGACACACATGCGATCACGTTTGAACGGTGCAGTGCCACTGATCAAACCATTGCCGCCGGATGTATCTGCGCCTGTTACAGGACCTGGTGCTTCGCATCTGATAGGTACCTTTTTCAGGTCTACCCCAGAACACTACCTAATTTCCAGAGGCTTTTATAAACTGTCATAAACATGTGCCCACCATTCCGTTCGCCGGTTGCCGCAAGGGTTAGTGTCACCGACCGCAGGTCGATCACCCAGCAACCGGCAAAGCAGCGGTTGCCCGATTGTGGTCGCACTGACACCACCCTATACAATTCTGGCGGGCGACCCAATTCAAGGTCGGGTGCCCTGGCCCCTGGCGACGCCACCTGTACCGCATGGTACAAGTTGCAAACCGCCGCACAAATGCAGTCCGCTGAATCACTGGCAACATCATCCCGAATATTAACGGAACTGAACTTCTCGTAGGTCACGTCTACGAAATACTTGAACTGGCCCACGTACAACAGGCGGTCAGCGCCCTGGACATACTCTATCAGGAACCAAGTGTTGTCTTTCACCTTCTGCGAGGTGTATTGTGTGCATGCAAACGTTCTCACCAATTGCCAGTTCAGCTCGCAGGTACTTGCGCAAGCGGATACGGACCAGTCTGTTGTCCTCTCATCCGCGCCAACTCCAAGCGAAGATGCGACGGCATCGCGCTGAGCCAAACCTGTCAAATTGGAATGGCTGGGCCACCCACGATTGGCAAAGTCATCGTTCTCTGCGCAGATGAGGTAGGGGAGACCCCGGAGGTGCCTCTGAGGCCCGACCGGTGCCGGCAAGACCTCCAGCCGTTCCACGGCTGACAGATCCTTCGCGGCGCCCAGCATCACTGGGCCACAGAAGGGCCCTGCCACAGGGGGGGCAGCAGGCGCGGCGGCCTGGGCTTCAGCAGGCGCGGCGGCCTGGGCCGCAGCAGGCGCGGCGGCCTGGGGCCCCTCCGGGCCTGGCGGTGGTGCAGGGCGACGGATCCGCTTCCCCTCTCGAATGCGGCGTTTGCATCTGCAATGGCATCTGACAGGCGAGGAATCGCTTCGGCGCCGTACTCCTGCACCAAGCGATCACACGCCCGTCGCACTAGGAGATCGTTGACAAAGATCCTCTCCGCACAAGACGTTGAGCGGTACTTGATCAGCCGCTTGAAGAACTGGACGAGTCGCTCTATCCAGTACTCAAGGCAGAAGAAGGCCGGACCGCAGGCCCGAACTTGATCCGGAACATGTACGGCCGCCAAGTGAAGCTTGAACGTGGTTAGGACTTGACCTCCGAAGATCTGCACTACCCGGATGTTGTACAGCGGTGGCATTCCCGAGACAGACGTGACATAAACTGCGGCTCGGGTACAATCTGGACGAGGCAGTGGCTTCGCAACTGGGACCATACCTGTTGGGCCCTCTTCCCGTAAGCCAGCAAATGCTTTTGAGCCGTGAGTATCCTCTCCCAAGTATGCTGGCCCTTCATGAATCTCATGAAGTAAAGGCAACCCGCCCGCAAGTCCGCCCACAGGGCCTCAAATTGGGCTTGAACATAGCGTTGCTCTGCATCGGTACGGTCCCACGGCAGGTTGTGTAACAAGAAGGTGCTCCACGTCTCAGTGAATGTCGTCCAGTCCTCCATAAGATAATTGCCGCGGTGCCTGCAAGCCGAGTGTGTACACCGCATGGACTCGATGATGGACTCAAATGTGTGCCAGCATGAAGAACGTGTAACAGGCTCTTGTACAGGTGAGCAGGTGAACGCTAAGGAGGGGGTGCTCACTGGACAACATCTCGATAGGGTGTTTTGATCAGCTCCGTCTGCCGCAAGCCCACTTCCACGCCTCTGGCCGTGATCTTCCGCCGGACCGCCACAGGGAGTACGAATCTTGCGGCAGCCCCGACACGCTTGGCACCAGGCCCGGGCAGCCACTGTTTCCAGAAGTCCTTGAGAAGTCCAAGGAGGAAGATGTGGGCGACACCGAAGCGGAGGAATGTGCAGGGACTGCACGCGGTCAGGTGTCTGGTGGCATGTATTGCGATAGCAACAGACACGTACCATGATCAACACAGGCAAGCCAAACACCCAGTTCTGGCAAACACATGTTTTGCTATCAGATTGTACGAGAAAGGTCCAACACGAGGGGTCACAGCGTACGGAATGTGCGGAAGGTGAACGATACGGCGAGGTTGCATTACCCATATCGGGCGTTGTGACACTTGTCAAGGGGAGGAACACACTTGAAGTACGACAGCTTGTGGAACAAGGGCTTCCCCCATACCCCCAACTGAAGGCACTCCTGTCGGGCACGGTTCTGTCGGGTAGATCGAGCCGCGATGTCGGAGTAAGGAGGACGAGTTGGATTGTCTACCTGCATACTAGTCCACACAAATGGACAGGGTGCAGGGGTGTCACACCCTGGACAGATGGCGGGCACAACGGCATTGGGGGCTTCCACCACCCCGATCGCGACCTCACCAATGGGAAACCTCCTGTGCAATATGACCAGATCGGGGTCCACAGGGCGTGATAAATCACCTGGGCCATGATCTCTGCAGCGGTGTCGGCTGCCTTCTGCATCTCGCAGCCAGACCACTTCAGCACGGCGTCGCCGCACCAAGTGCCCTCCGGAGTTATGGTGTCGTCGGGTGTAAACTGGTCGCGAGTGCTGGAGGGATCTGTGTCCATGGTCATATAGCCAGGTGGCAATCGAGGTCTGGCGGGGACACCCTCATGCGGCGCATCATGATGGGGAGGAAGTTGCAGACCGGCCTCATTGCAGGGCACGCCTTGGACAATGCGACGGAAGCAGCACCAACTACACGCATACCCGGGTTGCGGGACAGAAACAAATGTGGTATAAGCACAATTGCGGTGCATGTCGCACCGGATCGTATTGGCCTCCGGCACTGTTGCGCCGCGGAACGCGCATCGCATGCAGGCTGCCTTGGCTCCATGGCCTACAGTGTTTGCGATCTTCTCCAACACGGGTATGTCGCCCTCCGCCCAGCCACACACTGGCCAGAGCTTCACCGTCCGCTTCCCCTTGTCGGGCCGATCTGGGTCCCTCCAGATCTCCACCAGGACCGGGGTTGTGCCGTCCCTGCCTGCAAGACGACACAGC
The DNA here is from genome assembly GCA_900538255.1 of Ulva mutabilis. NCBI lineage: Eukaryota > Viridiplantae > Chlorophyta > Ulvophyceae > Ulvales > Ulvaceae > Ulva > Ulva mutabilis. The sequence goes on along the minus strand of UNSF01000020.1, from coordinate 232,957 downwards.
AAGAGTCGACTGTGGCGCAAGGGATCGACCAACCGCTATTGCCATGCGGTGAGACTAGCATAGGATCCACAAAGGGAGTACTCATACAGGGTGTACCCACACAACAACGTATCACACCCGGGTCGTGGGCGAGGAAGAACTCCTCGAGCGACTGAAAGATGCCATCCAGCCGCGTGGGCTCTGTAGGTCCCTCCACAACACCGAGTGGAGCCCAGGTGTCGTTCTTGGCATGCATCCCTTCGTGCAGGTCTTGTAGCCTCATGCCCCATATAAGCGCGCCGTGCTGCTTGTTCACAAAGAGCTGGCCTCCATCGGCACCTGTACACGGCATGTCTGCCTGAGCAACATCGTCAGGAGCGGGCACACAGTTTGAATACAGGCATTCCTGGCTGGATCACACGACCCACCTGGGTGGAACGCACCAAGGCTCACGAGTACCGCGAATTCGTCAGCGTTGATGTCCGTCTGGTCAAACTTGTTTCGGCACTTCATGTTCAATTCCTTGCCTGCAGGTGAGCACCAGAAGGACTCTGGATCGTTGAGAGCTTCCTTGCGGTGTTGCAACATGGCTGGCAGCATATGCGGCTTGCTCACTAGATCCACAAATGTACCCTCCTCGCCAAAGAAAAAAGCACTGCGCTTGGGACTGACATGCCCTCCAGGGCCTCGCTTGAATCTGGTATTGTTGCACCCTGGCCGGGCGCAGACCTCGTCAGCATACTCCGCGTGGCTGCTGGCAGGTATAGCGGGGAACACAGTCCAGCATTCGTCGCAAACATGACTCTCACAGTCATGACTGTCTTCCGCAGCCAGCGCACATTTGAGCATGTGATAGGAGCGGGGGAACAAGTTGCCCGGTGGCAGTAGCAGGAAATGGATCATCTGGCACAGCGAGTCCATGGCGGCGTTTGGAAGGCGATGGTCTGATGCGAGCCTCGCCAGCCAGACTGCAACCTCGCGCAGCGTGACATCATGATCCTCGTGTACGACCTTAGCCAGACTGTAATGAAGGTACGCGCCCGTATCACTTCGGGGCGGTTTACCCGGCTCCTCACGCACGGGCTCCTCTTGGATGCCCCCCTCTGCATCCAAGTCATCATCTGGATCCTCGTCAAAGGCCTCCTCTGCATCAAACCACACCTCGCCGTACTCGTCAGGCAATGGGTGAAACCCGTCGTACTCGGGGTCAGCTTCCACCGGCAGATCAGCTGCCAATGCGACGTACGCCTGCACATGAGAGGTGGCAGGTGAGAGCCAGTGCTAGCGGCAGTTGGCCCGGATGGTAAAGAGCGAACGCTGCAGCACTCAACACAGAACATGCGCGATGAGATCAAGACGACATACCGGAGCCTGTGGGAAATCAGGGTCCCCTACAGGGATGGCAGCTGCTTGCACAGGCGGGGCCGGCCCGGGCATTGCGGCCAGTGGGTCCATCGCCTCGTCTTGGAGGGGTCCGGCCTGAACTCCGATGCCCGCGGGCATGAGACGACCGCTGGCACGGTCGTCATTAGAGGTACCTTCACCGACACCGGGTAAGTCATTCACGTAGGCTTCCATGGGAGCCACCATGGCTTCATCTTGTTGCTTGTCACGTTCCGGATCCGGGGCCCGATCCATTCCGGCCCGTAACCGTAGCTTGCACCTGCGCGGCTTCGAATGCTCGTCCGCATACGCTGAATCGCGGAAATCATTATTACAGTAATTACAGTGATACTGGGTCCTCGAACCAGCGCCAGGCGCCGGCACACGAAAGATGCTGAACAGTGCGAGGTTCCGATCGACCTCTGCTGCTGTGCGACGGCGCTTCTTGGCGCCTCCCTGCGGCATGATGGCGCGACCTATACAGGAAAGGCTACATGAACTACAGCTCAGTTCAAGTACTTAAAACTGCGCCGGGATGTGTTGGCATGGCGCCCAGCGACTGCAGCGCACACGCTTGTGGACACGACGTGGCCACGCTTGAGGACACAATCCCGACTTGACGGGGGCGGACGTTGTCGCAAAATAGCGCTGCGGCATTCCGTCATTAGGGAAATAGAAGATCAAACACCTCCATCGCATCAGACGACTGTTATCAACCTTTACAACAGCACGTAATCCAAGTAAGCGCCAAGCCTTTGCTCATAACAACCGATTGTGAAGAGTGAAGATCATGCAGGAGACGACCGAGGACAGGACGATCACAATCAGGTACGCCATTAGTTTTTATACTGCTATTTTATAACGCTGTGGTGTCGAACTCGGTGTGGTCCTTCGTGTGGGGAGTGCCGTCGGGTAACACCTCGATCCCGCCGTATGCTCCCACCCACGTCGGCACTGTTGCAGTGTTGGCCAGGGAAAGACATTCGAATGGTCAGCTATGCACTGTTCTGTCGCATTGGGCGACGCTGTGAAAGACACTATATGGGCGGCCTGTGGTGCGAACGTGCCATATGCCAGGTACCAGGTGCGGCTTGCAAGCCAGGCCAAGCCTGAAGTGTCCGTCGCCCTTACCTACGATAATTTTCGTCTCGTAATGGATTCGATTCTGAACTCGCAAAGGCCCTTCCAGCCGGGCTTGCTCCCCCCGTTCACCTGCACGCTTGGGGCGGGACCGCTTGTGCAGCGACCACCATCCATGGCACGCACCGCTGGCACCTCAGCTGTGTCTTATGACACGGATGGTGTAAGCATCGGCCGGCGTCGCGGTCCTATCCGGCTGGAGTCGCCGTTCCAGGTGTGGAAGCATCGCACGATAGTCTCGACTGTCAAGATGCAGAGCACCTTGAAGGACATCCCTGACGGGTTGGTCAAGACACTGAAGAAATGCCGTGATAAAACGGTACCGGAGAGCTACAGGAAGTTTGTGAACTGGAGGCCGGGAGGATACCTCATTCAGGCGACGGTATCTGGCTTCGACTTCTTGGGCGCGGCGGCGCGAGACATCCCCTCCAAAGGGGTACTCCCACACACCCATTCAGTCGCTAGCAGTAACTGCATAGTTGAACGTGTGCCGAGTTGACCACTCGTTGCCGGCCATGTGGTTGACGGGCATGCCGACTACAACTGCCTCTGACAGCGCGCCGGCATGATAGAGCACTTGCTCCCCATGTTCTGTTTAACTGTTGATACTGGAAATGCATGTCAAAGTGTGCCCTAGCACACCGGGCTGAACAATGCGCGACGGTGTGGTTGCGCGCATGCCCTGTTGTTACGCAGTCGCAAGGCGGACGCGCGAATCGCGCCCGATCGCCGATGAGCGCTCTAGCAGGTCTCTCTTGTTCGCTTCACAAACGCCGCTAGTCTTATAGTTGGTGAGTCGCCCACTAGTGCAGAGTCGCGCAACAGTTAGGCGCAGTTTCGCCGATAGTGGTCACAGGGGCAAAGAGCACGATAGTAAGCTATCGTGCCCCCCCCCCCCAGTCGACACTGCAGTGTCGACTGGCCGCACCGGCCAGAGTCAGAGCGCGTCATGCCGACCTTGTGCATACATTAACCATGGAATGTGGTGCAGAAAATAGACGCGTTCCTTAAAGCAAATCCGATGGACGACGACGAGGTGGCTGCCATGGAGAAAGGCTTAGACTTGTGCAGAAACCTTGCCCAAGTCTGGAGGGATATGCTGGAGGTTGCAGAACAGAAAGAGGGAATCAAGTGCGTTCTTTTCACTTCCGTGTTCACGCTTCTCTATGGTTACCGCAGTACTCGTGCTGACCATGGGTTGTACGATGCAGGTACGCGGACATACGCAGGTCCATGTCTAACCTCATCAACAAGAGAGAGGAGCAATACAGCTTTGTTAATAAAGTTGACATGCCAGCCAGCACAGATGACATGAAATATCTGGAGGCGTTCCCTACCCTCTTGGTACGTACGCAGCATCCACTGCCGACCGAGCGTGACATACAGCAGGCCATGCATGCAGACCTGTCACCTATATGAGTACATGTTGATGTGTACCTCAAGACCTCATCAATCACATCTATGCCGTTGCGGCCCGTGAACTGTTGGGAGGCCATCAATGGAGGGCTTGTAACCCGCATGTTAGTATGTGACCAAGTATGAGTCCCGCAGGTACCCCACCCGGACGACCCTGATGAAAGCCCACGAACGTGTGAAGATTGGGCAATGCGCGGAGTGTACGCGGTTCCAACCGGACTCATGAAAGTGCTGGAGAAACAGCACGCCAGGTTGAAGCGCAAGGCTCAGATAGCGGCGCCTTCACAAGCACCAATCAAGAGACAGGCCGGGGATGCTGAAGATGTTGCAGACTCGCCAGCCAAGGTGGCCGACTGGTCTCTGGCGGAGGACGACAGAGAACAGGCACGTCATCCCCTTGTGCACATAACTGCTGCGCCTGAGCACCACGGGTGTTCGCCCAGTTACCCACGTTGGCCTACTCGGTACAGACCCACTGGCATGAGATGCAATTCATGTGACCCGATGATAAAGCAATGTGGTGTGTAGAGGGTTGCCGCGCGTGGGAGAGTGGATGTATGCGAGGACGGTGGCAAGGATGTCCCACAGGCCACCACCCAGTCAGCAGCCGCCAGTCACGCTGGTCCTAGTACTGCAACCGAGGCCCCTGTGGCTAGGTCATCAGCCCCGCGTGCGGCAACGCATAGCGAATCCCGCCGTCCAGCACAGGTGAGAATCGACCAGGATCCGAGTTTTATAGTCGCTGCTGCAGTGGACATCACGCACTGCCACGCATGTATTGCAGCTACAGACACAGCCACAGCCACCACTGCTCCCAACATGTACAATAGTGAAATGAGATCTCACTCTGCAGAGTAGAGTCCAGCGTGTCAAGGAACTGGAGCAGCAGGTGGCAAAGCTGAGGCCCGTGCTTGGAGACAGCGCACCGGACACCACGGGGCCCTTAGCCCCAATATGGCATCTGCTAATGGAAGCGGAGGTGCGCGCTGTCTTGCATATCAGGGGCCCAGTGCGCAAGTTTCTGTTGCCGTGGGTACAACACTTCACGAGGACAACTCACCCCGGGGTCTATTGTCTTAAGTGTGGTGCCGGTCCGTAGCATCCCGCTACGGCCATTCACTCCAAGTCACCTGCAGGCAGAGTTGCGTTCGATGCAAGAGGACGCCAATGGCGCGTTGGAGGGAGGTATGCCTTAAGAGTTACGTCCAGCGAAGTGCATGATCGAGTGACTGAAGCCAGGCCATGTGGCGAGAAGAGGCGTGCGGGAGCAAGGTCAGCAAGTGGCCTTTTGGGCTCCGAGCAGGTCGGCCTCGGGGACGGCATCGGGGACGGCAAGACGTCCCCGGCGTGACGTCATAGATGACGTCATGGTGACGTCTGGCGCGGGGACCGCTCCGGTTTCAAGGGGACGTCATCTATGATCCCTACGTGACGTCCTCGCAAGGCAGGATGTCATCAAATTTATACTGAGTACTTCATCGTGACGTCATAGTGATGCTTGGGTTGTGTCATATGGACGTCCCCTTAGAGTCATTGTAAGTCTGTAGTGGAGATGACGTCCTCATCATAACTTGTACCTTTCTTCCCACAACTATGACGTCCTCATGATGTCATGCACGTGTCATCCCACTGTCCTTGCACCGTCCTTGTACTGTCCTCGCTTGCACTGAGGACACTCTGTCAGAGTGTCGATGACGACCCCTTGGGGTCATCCCACGGTCACCCATGACGTCTTCTCCGCGTCATGTGCCCGTCATTCAAGGACGTCCTCATCGGACTGGCAGCATCTTTGCAGTGCACCGAGAGTACGTGCGGTCGTCATTTCGTCGACGCTTGCTGCCAGTGCACCATGGTCATGGATAGCCGCAAAGAATAAGCATGAACCGGCTCGGTATGCAAGGGCTTGGTCAGTGTTCATGTTACATAGATGCTACGGGCATACCTCTCAGATCACGCGTCGTGCACGTGAGTGGCACATCCACCGGTGGCCACTACTCACGAGATAGACCGAGGGCCCCTTTTGGTTGAACTAGACTGCCGCGGCATGTCGTACTTGTGCGCCGCATCGGAGACCGCCTTGCAAGAAGACATCCACGAGTAAGATCCATGGTACGAAATACTTGATTCCTGAGATAGTTATGTTTGGAGGTTCTCGTCATAGCTCGGTTCTCGGAGTGTGTCAGACGCCAAGCCTTCTGTGGGGCAATCCGCTGACATCTTGCACTGGTAGCGCGCTTGTGAGCTTTATTTCATTGATATGAATGTATCTGGATGTTGTATACGTATTTCTGGAATGCGCCTGTGCGGAGGCTCTGTATCTGGACCCGCAAAAGGTAACACCACGCATCCAATTGCTATGCGTCGCCAGGTATCCGGAGAAGGTGATGACGTCCAGAGAGAGTCCTGGCTTCAAGCTCATCCAACGGAGCGTTTCAGAAAGTGGTCATATCTGGAGATAGCCTGTTCAAGGCTGCTGGTACGTAACGGTGCGCCCACCCTGTCCATCGAAAGCCGGGCTGCTCACCAGCGTCCCCATCCACAGCACAGCGTTGACGTGAAGTACGGAGCCATCACCCACACTATGAGAGCAGGATGAAATGGTGAGCCATCCGGTCATGATCAGCTCGCTGACGGAGGATGAATATTAATCGATTTCCGTTTGTTCGATTGCGTACCCAACGTTGACCGTGTGAAAAGTGAATGCAGACGCCATTCGACTATCAGCGAAGATACATAACAAATACAAAGACATCGGTAACGATAGATTTAATGCTCTGCTGCCGGTGGGACTCGCCGTGAGGGCAACTTGCCCTTGAAGGGACAAAAGGCTGGGCGAGATATCTGGAGCGTGCGTCCCCAACTGCGTGTCACGACCCAATCATATAAAACATGACCACTAATCGAGCAGGCGTACAATACCGGTTAACTCACGGGCTGCCAGCTCGATCCATCGGGCCTTGCGTAGGCAGTCGACCTGCATCACCCATCGTAGCTGTCGCGATCAGCACGCGTACGTGCACATGCGATTAGTTTTGCACCATGGCCATACACAGAGTCGTTTGCTTTTGTCTGCTTTCGGGGGTTTTGGCCGTCTGCTTTCCTGCTGTTGCCCTCGCTGCCGGGCTGTTGCGTTCATCTCCGTGTAACACAGAGTCGTTTGCACTGCAAATGCTTTCAATCACGATTTCATGGATTTATCCTATACAAACGTGACATGTTTGATGTATGGCGCTGCTCTCAGCTTCGCTGCGGCTGCTGTGTGTTGCACTGTGATAGATGTAGGACGTCGGTGGCGGCTGTGCAATTCGGATTCGAAACTTCGTCACGCGCGCAGTACCTCGTACATAGATATAATCCGTGATACATCGTGATTTATTTCGGGAGAGATTGTCTCACGTACCTGTATGTGGCTGGGTCAGCTATATAGTCAGCTATATATGGCCAACTGTCGAGGCGGTATGTACATCGTGAGTGGAGCGCCAAGGTAGATTTCGGTGCCTTGTGGCTGCAAGAGCACGCAAGTGCCCTGTGGCTGCAGGTGCGCAGGGCCACGCAAGTGCACTTGCGTGCCCTGTGGCTGCAGGTGCGCATGGGCATGCAAGGGCACTTGCATGCCCAATCGCTTGTGGCGTGCGCGAGCATGAGGGTTCACTGCCACCAAGGTATGCAATTGATGCAGCTGATTACAAACCGCACACAGGCGGAGAGTAGCCTTGGTGCTTGCGGTGGCCTGTCTGTCTGTTTGCGTGTTGCCTGGTCCTGGTCTGTTGCCTCGGCGCTGCTGGGTCCTAGATCTATCATTGTGTAACACACAGGCAGCCATTTCTTGTTACGGCCATGCATATGCGGGATCAGGTGGATCGTGTGTATGTCAGCAATGCCCATCCACCAATTGCAGTGTGTTCCTAATAGGCCTCTAGCAGAACTGCTATTGGATCCTTAAGACATGCTCGTGTCATGAACCATCATGATTGAATGATTGTGCTCAAGGCACGCTTGTGTCAAACACCATTGTACCACAACTGGCTCCTTGTTTTTGGAGAGCGCATTCGCATTCAGGGTACTATGCATATGACTCAGACCTTTGTGAGCAATACTTGCGTGTCAGGTAGTCAGAGTAGGAAGCGTTTCATCACCTTGCCTAGTCACATGCTGCAGCGGCAACGCTGACTGTGGCCAACGTGCTTGAGCTTGTGCCCTGCTCTGTTCGCTCGGCGCTGATTAGGCCTTCAGCCATCACAATGTGACAGTAAGATGTACCTTTTGCACAGATATCTCACGCTCACATCGATATCGGCATCCGATCATATTGAGGTGCTTTCAGCGATCACAGGCGTGTAACATTGCCTTGCAAAAGGATCAGCTGCAGGTGCCCTGGGCGGATCAACTTGGGGCCTCACTCTAAGAGGCCGCCGGTGCATGCAGGCTTTATTTGATAAGCATGCTGGCCAGCAAGGGAAACAGCCTGCTTGCCCAAGGATGGGCGATTTTCGGCAAGTCGTGACGTCCCCAGTAAGTACAGTGGGACATCATATCCCACAGGATGCGCAGTGGGCATCAGACGAGAGGTTCCCCGAGACAGGGTGCAGCTGAAGCCTCTGGGAAACGCTATGAAGACTCCACAACTGGAAGTAGGGATAATAGTCAGGTATGACGACGGACACTGCCACTGGTAGATGCGACTGGACGCATGCATGGTAGTATGGGGCCCATATGCCGGGTTGGACACCGATGTGGCCCAACATAAGGTGCCCCAGACATCTGCAGGTGGGTAGGTACCCGGCAAGCCGACCACATGCAGCTCCACGCTGGTCCAGCAAGGCAGTGTGCCGACGGCTGTAGCACACAACGCATGACCCCGCACAGTAAAGCGGTGACGTCCAAGCCGATGAGTTGTGCACACGCAGACCGCGCAGTGAGCCGTTCTATTGAATCTGACAGCAGGCCCGGACCTGGCCTCAGCTGCAAGCATGGCGGCAACGTCAGATCGACCCGCACAGGTGAGGCCGGCAGATGAACTAATCCCCTTCGTGTGCAGACCTGTGCATGACAGGCCATATGCTCGCGTAGGCTTTGATTACCACAGCCTGAGGTACACCAACCTATGCATGCATGAGATTGCCTGTGGTGCAGGCTGAGTCTGCCACCACGCTGAGTGCCCTCCTCAACCCATGACATAGACCCTACGTATACTCTATCCAAGAAAGCAGGCGATGGCCTGGAAGTCCACAAACTTGCAGAACAGCTGCAGCTGATGAGCCGCTGGAGGAGGCAGGGGCGACGCAAACCGGCAAGGATACCTTCTCGAACGCAAAGGTGTGCAATCCTCAGCGCACATGCATGCACTTGTACGCGTGGTGCTGCGCAGCTGCGGTACATAATGTACACGCATGTACATGTGCAGTGGCCGAGTGCCTTCAAGACATACATACATCGGGCTCGATCTGTTGTATGGATGCGCGTGTATCAATGCAGGGTATCTTACAGCAGCTTGAGAGTGAGGCGTCGACTGCCAGTGGCTGATCTGACGGTGGCAAACTTCTGAAGATAGTGTGTACCGGGTAGACGTCTGTAGCGGCGCATACCTCTCCAATGGTGCCAGCAAGAGGGTCTAGTCAAGTTTCAAGTCCCCTTAGCAGTCCTCTGACATTCTCAGCTGCCTGACATGTAGAGGGCGCCAGCGACACTTTTGTTCAGAGCTCGTGTCTGGAGCCATAAGGTAAAGGGACCGCCACAACTCTGAACAGCGCTGCACTGCCTGTAGTGTGGTGTAGTCTAGATTGTGTGGGAAGCACTGAAGAGCGCATGAGCAGAGTAGTCGTGATGACCCCCTATGAGAGAGGGCATCCATAGCAGGGCCACGCATTGTTGCGAGTGGCAGTTCCAGGCCACCTTGGCAGCCTGAGGTGCACATGTGCAGCTGTACTGGCCGCGACCAGGAGGCATGCTGTGTTACACAGTGATAGATCTAGGACTCAGCAGCGCCGAGGCAACAGACCAGGCAACATGCAGATAAACAGACCGGCCACCGCAAGCACCAAGGCCACGCGCCGCACGAGCAAATGCCAGAACGAACTAACGCCAGCGCGAAAGCCGACACGCACACACCACGCAGTACGACGCAGGCCATGCGCACACCAAACACACAGCTAGCACTCGCCGGGTCCACAAGCGGTCATCGACTCGACACTAGCAGTCTGCACGGGCGCGACATCGTGCGCTACGGCCATGTCCGAGGCCGCGAGGCACCGGTTCCAGGATCCGTAGCCTCAGCCAGCTCGGCAGCCCGAGCGGTGTCCGGGGAGGGGCGCAGAGGAGAAACGGCGGACGTGCGCTGGGAGGAGGGAAGAGGGAGGGAGGGAAGAGGGAGGGATCGGGTGCAGGGTGAAATGGGTGGAGGGGGGGGCTCTCGGGGCGGGATGGGCGAGGGGGGGGGGGGGGGGGGGGCGACGCAAGCTTATGCGCGATGGCCGGAGGCATGCTGTGTAAACCCAGCATGTCATGATATGTTGGCCTGGCACTCACCAGGAGTCCTCATGTGTAAACCCATGAGGTCATGACTTCCAACACTGGCTATGGCTACGAGTCCTGCCGTTTTTCACCAGGACGTCATGTCATGGTATCCCAGCAACTGCAAGCTTGTCCTGTGTATCCCGCCAGGATCCCGTCTGCATCGAACGGTCCTGGTACACTAACCCAAGACATCCTCGGGAGTCCCTACGACGCCAGGACATCCTGTCTGACGGCCTGACGGCCCGCCTATTCAGGATCCTGACTTGAGCCCGGGATCCTGATTGCCCGCCAGGATCCTGCGAATTTAACCCAAGACGTCCTGCGGACGTGCTGCTTACACGGGTGAGGTCCTGGCGTCGCAGGTCGGATGTCCTGGCAGCCGTCCTTGCACGTCCATCCATGAGTCCTGGGCTGGGCAGGAACTCCTCGCAAGTTCAGCATGACGTCCTACTATACATCCTGTCCCTTGTTCCAGGATGTTGTCCAGGATGATGTTGAGGACATCCTCTCAGGATGTCCACCGTCCTTGTAGTGTACATCGGCCGCGGGTGCATGCAGACGACCGTACGCGTACGTATACGTGCACGAATCATGGGAAAGCAAGCGCAAAATCTGAGCGTGTCTGATATATACGGCAATACGGATATCGTAACGGCCAGAGTAGGTCTGGTGCCCACGCAATGGCGTAAGAATGTGCGCATGCGCATGCGCGGAGTTCTAAACTTGAGGAATTCGCATGTCCAGGCAGACAGTTCCGACAGAATACACAAACTTGCTGGCTTACAACCTCGCCTGCATAGCACTTCCCCACTAGTGGGGAACATTGCCAAGTTCCGTGCTGTTTGTTTGTTGACATAAAGTTTGTAAGGCTAAAGCCGGATATCGATGCATGCCCGGCCTCAAGTTTCCAGTTGCTCACACGAATGGCTGGAATTGTTCGGAAACACGCCTATTGCCTATGGCGTATGGCGCCAGCTGGCATCATCTGCATCTGCAGTCATGTCTGACAGTTGTAGACATGCTGCAACAGCTCGTGCTCCTAGCTGGTGATGCATGCAGGCTACTGAGCTCATATTAGCTCAAGCTTGCCCTCGTCCACGTCAGTGTTACACAGTGATAGATCTAGGACTCAGCAGCGCCGAGGCAACAGACCAGGCAACATGCAGATAAACAGACCGGCCACCGCAAGCACCAAGGCCACGCGCCGCACGAGCAAATGCCAGAACGAACTAACGCCAGCGCGAAAGCCGACACGCACACACCACGCAGTACGACGCAGGCCATGCGCACACCAAACACACAGCTAGCACTCGCCGGGTCCACAAGCGGTCATCGACTCGACACTAGCAGTCTGCACGGGCGCGACAGCGTGCGCTACGGCCATGTCCGAGGCCGCGAGGCACCGGTTCCAGGATCCGTAGCCTCAGCCAGCTCGGCAGCCCGAGCGGTGTCCGGGGAGGGGCGCAGAGGAGAAAGTCCACGTCAGTGCAGACAATGGCGGTTAGCTAAGTGTTATACGGAGATGAACGCAATAGCCCAATAGCCCGGCAGCGAGGGCAACAGCAGGAAAGTAGACGGCCAAACCCCGAAAGCAGACAACATCAACAAGCAACAACTGCCTCAGGTGAAAAGCCACAACAAACCTACACAGCCAACACAACCACACCCACGCATCCACACACATGCACACTCCCGCACCCCACCACCACGGCACCCGCGCCACAGCCGCACACAGCAACCCAGTGAGTGCTGACTGTGTGTTTGGTGTGCGCGTGGCCTGCGTGGTACTGCGTGGTGTGTGCGTGTCTGCTTTCGCGCTGGCGTTAGTTCGTTCTGGCATTTGCTCGTGTGGCGCGTGGCCTTGGTGCTTGCGGTGGCCAGTCTGTCTGTTTGCTTGTTGCCTGGTCTGCTGCCTCGGCGCTGCTGAGTCCTAGATCTATCACTGTGTAACACACAGCAACCACCAGCCACACTGCGCACTACCGCCCACCCCAGCAAGCCCGGCCACCACCGACCCCACAACAGCAGCACCCCCACTCCAGTCGGCCCCACTCGAGTACTCCATCACGGGCCCCCCGCACATGAGAGCCGGCTCACGGCCCCCACAGTGCAAGGCCTACCAGCTCTCCCCCTCCGGCTGCCCGGCAGGGGCCTGAGGGTGGGGCGCGAAGGGCACTGGCGGCGCCGCATCGCTCTCCCTACGGCAGCCCACGGGGAGGCAGGGCGGGCCAGCACGACCAGACGCGGGGCCGGCCTGCGCTGCTGCAAACGTGGCACCCGGTTCATCAAGGCGGCCAGCGGCCGTCTGTAGCACGTCCGACGGGACAGCGTGGCCAGGCCCACCGCCCGGCCCGCCAGCTGCATGCGCAGCGGAGCCGCAGCGAGGACATGGCGCGTCACACCACGCTTAGCTAAGAGCCATTCTGTAAGCGCCATTTAAGCGCCATTTTTGGCGCTTAGAATGGCGCTTAGGCACCGAAGCGCCATTCTAAGCGCCGAATTGAACAGCGCTTGGTTAAGCGCCCATGAAGAGCTAACTTAAGCGCCACAGCACTGCAACCAAAAGCTTTTGGAGTCCTTACGGCCAGAACAGGCGTGTTTTGTTGAGACACACACGCGTGCGGGCCGCATGCAAGACTTACCTGGCAACCCGTTGACTCCGGCACTTCGCGTCTCTGGGCGAGTGACGCTGAATTGATACCGCACCATATATGTTGTCAGACATGTACTTTACTTGTTGTGTGTCACATGTGTTGGTGCTGTACACTGTATGTGCGCGCTGCAAGAGACTTCGTGCAGATGTCAGTCACATCCCGGTCAATGTACGCATCAACGTGAATAAGTATTTGAGAATTGACATCAGGTATACATTGAGGCTGCATGTGGACATATTGATGTCCAAGGTATGCTCTTCGGTCGCAACGTTGCAGCTTGGAAGCGAGGAATGCAGGTCGGCCTGGTGGACCAACAGCTATGCGCCCTGCCAGCAACGCTGCCTAACAAGCTGCAATGATTTCGAACAGCGTTGTTGTGACCGGTTGCTGCTTGCATGTCTGACAGGAGCTGTGTGTATTTTGAAGGTCGAGTTCGACCGCTCTAGTAGCACTTCCGCCTGTGATTATTTCACACGTGTGCTCTGCCAACGCTCAATACAACATGAACCAGTAACTTATACGTGCAAGCATGTCGACATCAGTCGTGGTCGTAACAATGTTGAACAGATGCAGGGAGCGAGAGTTGCCATTACACATGCCAGCCGCACTGCAGCGATATCAGTCGCCATTCCTGTATCACGCTGCATGAAAAGGAGCTCTAGTTACTTCATAAGATTATTTCAGGCTGCTATCAGTCACCCGGTGTTGATTCAACACCCCCTCTGCCATGGGCGGTGCACCAACAGACCAGACCACCTCTGACACAAGCAAGCCTGTCGTGTATCGAGCACTTGATACACCACGCGCTTCTCGAGCTTTCAAGTTGTTAATGTCTGTGTATGCCATAAGTAACTGCAACAACAATAGACTTGCGGAACTTGGACCGCAGCTGGTCAGGACACTGAACTCAGAGGCTCTGCCATCGAACTGCACCATATGCACCTTGCTGGTTATAAATTTAATCATGTTGTTGTCGTTGCTGCTGCATGGCAGCCTCACGACAGCCTTTCCTTGCGTCAACTACGTTCAGTACTTGGCGCAGTGATCGGCTGTCTTGAGGCCATGCCACTGCAGCGTCAACAGAATGCACACAGACACAATGACAAAATCACAACTTCAAACAAATTTTACTGCCAAAGTGGCGCTTCAGCAAGCGCTTCAGTGGCGCTTCGCGAAGCGCCAATGGCACTTGCCTGGCGCTTAAATGCCGCTGAACTGGCGCCTAAGCCATCCGCCACACGCCACCATGCATCTAGCATGGCTGTTAAATAACTCTTAGTTGGCGCTTAGTTGGCACTAAGTGGCGCTTAGATGGCGCTTAAATGGCGCTTGCAGTATTACGTACAAATCGCGCTTAGCGAAGCGCCCAACAGGTCAGCAGACATGCGCCATTCTAAGCGCCATTTTAATCGCCATCGGCGCCTAGCTAAGCGCCCGTTAAGCGCCATCGTCTGCACTGACGCATGCATTATGGGCCCATTACCTGGCCCAGCATAGCACGGCCCAGCAGTCATGGGGTTCATGGGGTGTGACACTGACCTAGTCCCAGCTCCAATTACAGGGAGAGTGATCAAGACTCCCCCAGTGGCTCTTGCTGAGGATCCCAGAACAGAAAGCACAAGCAGTGTTCGGCCTACCAGACATCATGATGTACATGCTGTAACGAAACGCACGTGCACAGAAACAACCCACAGCCTTGGAAACACCATGGTGCGCACCTGCACCAAAAACACGTAGATTTCTGACCTAGAGCAACAGGACGGATCCGAAGTCCACAGTGTGTGTTACACCATGATAGATCTAGAACTCAGCAGCGCCGAGGCAACAGACCAGCTGCAGGCAACAAGCAAACAGACAAACCGGCCACCGTAAGCACCAAGGCCACGCGCCGCACGCGCAAATGCCAGAACGAACTAGCGCCAGCTTGAAAGCAGCCACTCGCACACCGCGCAGTACCATGCAGCCCACGCGCACACCAAACACACAGTCAGCACGCGCCGGACCCACAAGCGGTCGCCGACTCGACACTAGCAGTCTGCACGGGCGCGCCGGCGCGCGCTACGGCCATCTGTGAGGCCGCGGGGCACCGGTCCGAGGAGCTGCATCCACAGCCAGCCCGGCAGCACGAGCGGTGTCCAGGAAGGGGGGCAGAGGAGAAACGGCGGACGTGCGCTGGGAGGAGGGTAGAGGGAGGGAGGAGGAGGGACGGGTGCGCGGGTGCCACAGTGTGACACGCATGTGTTACACAGTGATAGATCTATGACCCAGCAGCGCCGAGCTCAAGGCAACAGACCAGGCAACACGCAAACAGACAGACAGATGGATCGACCAGCTGCAGGTCGACCACCTCATGATCAAGCACCAATTGCAAGGCCACGCTCCACACGAGCAAATGCCAGAAAATTTGCTGCCATCATTGCCCAATGCACAGACCGTGATAGGGGTTGGGTGTAAGAGTGGCCATGGGCCCATGGGGTGGCCGTGGCTGCGTGCCGGCGGACGGTGGTGTGTGCACGTGGTGTGGACAGCTGGAGTGCATGGCTTTGGCATGGTTGTCGTGGTTGTGGTGTGCGCTAGCTCTGGTGCGCGGTTGTGTTACACAGTGATGCTAGCTGTGTCTAGATCTATCACTGTGTAACACAGTGATGCTAGCTGTGCGCGGTTGTGTCATGATCAGTGCATTGTGGCTCGGGAACCTGTGCATTGATGCGTGATGCTAGCTGTTTGCTGGAGTCCAGTCGCTTGCCTGCTTGTGCTTGCCCTCGCTGCCGGGCTCTTGCGTTGAGCTCCGGCCGTGTCACACATAGCTTGCATCAGCTGCCAGTGGACCAGCTGAACGGTGTACACCAGCCATGGCGGCAAGACAGCAAGACAGCAATACAGACAAGCGGCACTTCTTGACGACTTCTAGCAGTTCTTGAAATTGAAGTGTACTGCACAGACTTGCTGTAGTCAGACAGGGCGACATTTCAACACCACCATGTGACATGCAGTATCTGCATGGCCTTTTGCATGCATGCACAAGCAAGGCTGATCATTCAACTCAGTGCGCCCATGCCTGGAAACAAATTACACTATGCACATAGGAAGCCATGACACTCGGGATTTGAACTTTCTAATCCAGGCGTCCAGGAGACACACACAGCTGCAGTGCACTGAGCACTCACAACTGTACCAATCCCCCACACACAGTACCACCCTTGCTACACACAATAAATCACCTTGAACCTGGCACATGCAGGCACAGACCCGTCTACACTCACAAAGCCCAGCCCAACTGAGTCGTTCGCAAATCAGCACACAAAACACCACTGTATACATGAAGAGCCCTCGGCTCCCATGCAAAGATAAACAAGAAGCTCAACTTACTGTACATCATCCCTGAGGTTTGGGGTGTCGTGCCCTCTCATCTGCCGACCAGACTTGGAGGCAGTCCACCCGTGTCCGTATGCCAACCGATTTTGCCACATTCGCATGCCGGGCAGGCATGCCTCCCGTGCAGCTATGTAGCTACATGCGGCCTTAACTGCGTCCGGTCACCTGCCTCAAACCTCTTGCAAGCCACGACGTGATGCCTAGCCAACCCCCATCAACAGTTTGGTCGCCCTGAAATTTGTTGATTTAAACAAGCGGCCAGAGTAGGGTGTGGGTAGATATAGAGCTATAGCAAGCGGCAACCGCCTCTCTCCGGGCACGGCAGCCGTCTTACCCAGGTCTAGGCCCCCACCCCCAACCTGCTGCATGCGCTCTGCGTGACATGCACGCTACGGCACCGGCAGCGGCTTCGGGTTGCAGCGATCAAGGCCCCTCCCACCAGCATCCGACAGCGGGCGGCACTGGCTGAGGAAGGTGCTCAGCTGCACGCACACGTTTTCCGGATCACAGCATGGCACCGGGGTGTCAAAGCCCCGGCCGCCGCACGGCAGGTTGGTGGCCGCGCACTGCGAGCCACACGGCGGCAGCGGCGGCAGCGGCGGCAGCGGCGGCAGCGGCGGCAGCGGCGGCAGCGGCAGCGTCGGCAGCGGCGGCAGCAGCGGTGGCGGCGGCTCCAGCGTTCCTCCCTCCTCGAGGTAGTCTGGTTCGTCGACGAGATCAATGGGAGCACCTAACGGCGGCAGGTCACCCGTGTCGTTCACGATGATGTCAATCACGGGTGGCAATACCGGGATCACAACATCCACCGTGTCGTTCACCATGATGTCGCCCTTGAAGATCCCGGCAAGGATGTCCAGGTCCGCGATGCACTCTCCCCCCGCCACCGTGACCTGCACCAAGCGTGCCACGTATGCTGTGCATGGTGTGGGTGGAGTGTGCTGCGGAACTCTCAGCCTGGCCGCTGTGCGGACGCACAACGGCAGGCAGACATGCAGCACGGGGCACAAGGGGTTGGTTCCGCTGAGGCAGCGCAGAGGTGGGGCGCACGTTGAAGATGAGGGCAGAGACTGCCCTTGCAGACTGCTCCACAATCTGCGTCTGCAGCAGCGTGATGTTGAAGATTTCGTCCGGCCCTGCACATGCCCCGTCCTGGTGCTGCTCACAGTGGTGAAGACTTCTGACACATGGCCACAGACGCGATGATCGATATCCAGCAGCTACTAGCAGTTGTACGCAGTCCTACACAAATCATGAAGATATGGTCATCGCTGTCTTCAAGCAAGCTAGCGGCATAGACCTGGCTGAGCATGCAAGGTGACTCGAGCACACAACTTGAATCACATGGCATCAGAGAATATCATTCTCATTGGGGAAATGCTGACTGGCGGGTGCCGGCGAGGGGCGCACACACCTCCGCACTGCTCCAGCAGGGCAGCCGTGGTGGCGCTGACAAGCACAAAGTCCAGCGCTTCGGCGAGGACTTCTGCGCTGACCTCGCACGGCGTGGGCTCACACTCGTTGGTCGCGTTGACGTACAGGAACGCGAACGCCGTTGCCACAGCCTGCACGCCACAGTCACATGCATGTCAGGCTTTTCAGTGCGGCTTCAGGTTCATTTCTTTGGCTTCTGCTTCACGTCTGAGTAGGCATGTCTATGTGCGGGCAGAGCTCCTCCTGTAGCCCCTGAGCGCTTTGAATTGTCAGCCCTACTCCTGCAGGCATTCATATTGAGCCCGGCTCCGGAAGCTTGGCTTGGAGGGGCGGACTTCGCACCTTGGCTGTTGCGTTGGCCTCAGCTTCAGTGATCGTGCATGCCCGGGCCTCGCCGAAGATGGTGCATGTGGCCGAGATCTCCGCCATGGCCACAGCCATCGCCGTCGCGATTGCCTGCATGCATGCAAACAAGCTACGCCTCACTCTTTTTATGTATTCTCTGTCGTCTGCGGCGCTGAGGCTTTGCTTGCTCTGCGTGTAGCAGAGGCTGGCTGCCCGTTGAACGTGATTCAACATTTAGAAATGCTTGGAAGTATCTGATACATTCCAGCAGGATCTCAGATGATCTGTGAGCATGATCACATCAACAGACAAGTGGCTAGGACAAGAGATCTGGAGAGTTCCTGGCGCAGAGATCCCTCTGGAGACACACACTGCACAGAGCAAGTGCTGGGTGCAGTAGCGCATTCAATTTGCTTTTCTCAATAATTTTGGAATCTGCTGTGGTGCTTATGCCTATATGAAGGCAGGCGCATGAATGAGGTATTCACATAGGTATTTTTTCTGTGTCGACAAGAACCGGCTGAACTAGTTCATCAACACTTGATGGCGAGAGCCACTCGTTGACACTGCTCTTCGCTTCTGCATCATGACCCCCCCTGATTAATCATTATAACCAATTGGGTGCATGCAGACGAGATGAGCAGGCCGCATGCGCCCATGCATGTCTCTCCGTACGCATGGCATGCTCCCGACCGACCACATCTGGCCACATAGCAAAGCCTATAAGCGCCTACCGCAAAGCTGGCACAAGTACAGCCTGGTGAGTGGCACCAGTGATATGAGTCGCTCAAGCTAGTGTGCACGCACCACACTGCTCATCTTGTTGTGACACTTGAGTGTGCTGCTTATAATTGTGCAGATTGTTGTGCTGCGCACCTGCTTTCCTCGGCAGTCGGCCATGCCGTGCTCCGTTTCAATGTAGCACAGCATTCATTGCACATCACACATGTAAAATATGAATCGGCACCCCTGGATGCGGCCGCATGGCATGTGTGTAAAGCAGCATCCTTCTCGCGGCGTGTACGCAAGTACAGCGTGTGTACGGCACAGCACGCTCACAGCACAGTACATGCAGCCCCGCACTCCTGAGTACTCACATGCAGGCAGCGCACGCACCTCGGTGGTAATGTTGGCGGAGACTTCACCGTCAGAATTGTTGCAGGCGAGAGTCACCGCGTTCGAGGCGGCGGTGCTGGCCGCGTTTCGCACGACCTCGCTCCCGGCCGCTGCGACCGAGACGTCGCACTCGACGCCGTCCAGATCGTTGCCCAAATCCAGCAGCAGCGTGCCATTGCAATCCCCATCTACGCCGATGCGCAAAGTGGCCAGGATCTGCATACGCTTGACAGCGATCGGGCATGTTGGCGGTGCCATCTGTACAGGCCCTTGGGCTCGCACACCATGATCGTAGGCGTGATTGGCGCATCACTTTCGCCCTGTTCCCACCCTAGGTCTGTACTGCGCGGCATCAAGATCTAGAGCGGGCCCGGAATGCCCTTGATTGAGAGCAATTGAGAGAAATCCCTTGCACAGACGCCATTGTCTGTGCTTTCGTGATTGAAATAGGTTCAAACTATTTGTGGGTCAAAGCTGCGTCACAAAATGCGCATTGAGCGGTGATGTGACAGCACCGCGTCAACGTCCGCCTGACCGGTGCAAGTTCGTTGGCAATCCTCACGCAGGCATCAGCTGCATTGTGGTAGCATCAATTCTAATATTGGTACCACGTACAAGTATGCTACACGTACAAGTGCAGTCGGGATGTATGCTCATGCTCTGTGACAGCGTATGCATGTGTATGCAAGAGTACTAGTGGTCGGGTGCAACGCCGGCCTGCGCCCACAACGCATCCTACAAGATACCAGGCTTTTTGAAATTACTGCATGCGCAACGCGTGAAGCGTTGGGTCAAAGCACAGCACAGCACAGCTGCGACACCGTCACAAGGCGGCTGCTGCGCACCTCAGCATAAGCAGTGGCCGTGGCATTCACGTACTCCGAAACGAAATTGCTTGCGCGTATCGTCTGGTTTTCGTTTCCGGAGGTACTACCGGCGATTGTGACCTCAGAGGCGGTGGCAGCCGCGATAAAGCTGGATGAGTAGCTGCGAGCAAACAGCCCTGCCGCCACCTCGCACTGCCCGCAAGCGCTGCCTGCCAGTGATGCTTTCGCAACAGACTCTGCGATTGCCGCGGCCTCCGCAATTGCGAGGGATAAGCCGTTAACAAAAACGAGCGCATTTCCCTCTGCACGCGCACAATTGTGCTGCGGCCAACCCACATGCATCCATCCGCCATTCATTGTCTGCCATCTTGCAGGCTACGTGAAAGGGCACATAGCATACACAGCACGCACAGCACACACAGCGCATATCACACAGCACACATTCAGTACACAGCAGAAACATCACACGCAAGATGAAATGTATAGATGTCATATACAGCATACACAGCTCTCAATCCCTTGAGGCCTTGACCTTACAGCCAACACCACTCACAGCGTACGCCGCACGTATAGCTCGTATGTCACACGTAGCACAAACAGCAGCAGGGGTATTGAGTGAGCATCGCCGGGGCAGCAGGGGATGCGCACGCGCATAGCAATCTGCAGTGGTATTGGCGATGGCGGTGGCGGTGGCGGTGGCGATCTCCATGGCGGTGATGTTCGCGGTGGCGTTGATATCGGTGACGTCGGGGGAGTTGCACAGGAAGGCCGTCACATTGGTGGCTGCACACATGAGCGATGTTGACCTTCCCAAGCCCGGCACACATAAGGCGATTGCCCGGGTGTTACGCTGCGAGTGACGACAGCGTTATCAGCGGGGAGGGATATGCATCAGCATGCAGCGCGAATCCATTTGGTACATGGTGCAAGAGGTCATATGGCATACACCGGACACGTGTATAGAGTTATGTACACGGCGACTATAACTGTAGAGGCCTCGTGAGGTTCGGACAGCATGCTTTGCAGACAGAACGCATTGGCATGTTCTTGTTATCCGCTGGTAATCATCTGCCGGTAATGACGGCCGTGGCCCACTGCCAACACAAGGGGAAGCAGGCCTTCTGCAAGCAGGCGCTCCAGCTCCCAGTACGGTTTACTGCACTTGCACTTGAGCATGATTTTGCGCACCGATGTTGACTCCGACGATCTCCGACACCGAGCCAGAGAGTGATGCTCCATTGAAGGTGCATTTCGCCACAGAATCTGCATGGCGGGAGCGCGTGTTGGCATTGCGGTCAGTGTGCTGGGCACGCAATGACTGGAGGCAGCAGCAGCGCAGCAGTGAGGACAAAAGCAAGCAAGCAACGATGCACTTGGAACAACAGTTGAGTTGGCCAACTCCATGGAAGTGCAGAGCATAGAACGGCGTATCAGCACCACCGGTGCACATATGCATTCTGCACATTCCATACGTCGGAGACGCTGCGACTGATGCTACTGCTGCTGCTACAAATGCGACTGTTGGAGCCAATCATCTGTAACGTATCTCATCAGGCTGTCCTGCCCTTCTGTTTGCTGTGAATTCCTGCCATGCATGTGGCATGCACATGCACACAGCTGCAACTATGTGGCCATGCATGGGAGCCCAAGCAGCAAAATGAGGCAGCCACATCACGCCCACAGCCACCATCGCGGACGCACAGAGGGCAGACACCGCGCAGCCACCCTCGTCACAGACGCAGCCACCAATTGGGTACACAGGGCGTGGACAGCGCAAGAAGCAGAGGCCAGCAGGGCCGCCGAAGGGTCACAGCACACACACTGCACATCACGTTTGCTTGTTGCCTGGTCTGTTGCCTCGGCGCTGCTGAGTCCTAGATCTATCACTGTGTAACACATCACATGTGCACCCACATCGCACCCACATGCATATGGCGCCCGGCGCTAGTGTCACCGATCACGTGACATGATAATTACGAACGGCAGATTCGTGATGACCGACGGCAACATTTGCATCAATTGCGACATAAGTGGGCCAGTACGCATAGCACGAAATCAGCATGTGCAGAGTGGCACAGCATGCCAGCTATCAATGCAGTGGTAGCAGGCCAGGCATGCAACACTAGAGTAATATGAATCGGCCGGCAGGTGTCTCTGCAACAGACCAAACGGGCCTACATGAGCATGCGCAAGTCAAGTCACATGCATGCGCAAGTCAAGTCACATGCATATGCAAGGCATGTGCGCATGCATAGCAACAACACAATAACAAATCCAGCTCCCACACCACAGCTGTTGGATACAAGTCTGGCCGGCGTCATGGCCCTGAGCTCGCTGTCTAGGAATCCATCTGAAGCTGAGGCTCCGAGTCTGAGAGGCTGAGACTGGTATCATTAATACAGCGCAGGTCAGAACGATCGCAAGGTGGCAGCTGGCCATTAGATACTGCAGAAAATAACAGAACCACAGGCCCAGCAAGCAGCCAGAATCGCAGGCCCCGTGCAGTGCTGCAGTGACCGGATCCACAATGTGAGCAAAACGGCAAGTGCCAATGTACCTTCAGATGAGCCAGCGCATATCACCCTGTTGTGCATCGCATGCATCAGGCGGGCATAGAAGGTAGTGGAGCCGTACCTACTTGCGCAGATGCCATATTGGCGAGTGTGGCCATCCCAGCCACAATGATGGCAGGCAGCCGTGTGCGTGATACCATTCTCACCTTTGGTAAAAGACTGCTTAGAGGAACTATGCTGGCAGTCCCTTAGCGCTGCGTCAGGGGGGCTGCAGAGCTTGCGCCTGTGTGTTGCTCACTGATGCAATGCTCAGACTTGTACACCTCTAGCCACTTCGACGGTGGTTGATTGCAGAGCTGGGTATGGCAAGGACGACGTTGCGTTCCCTGCAAAATGAAGAACGTGGTGTCAATCTGCGCCTCTCAGGTGCTGCCTTTGTGTGTGTACTCCAGCGATGGAACCAACCACGGTCGGATCTGTACATGTGCGCAACCTGCTGCGTACGGATATATACAAGACTTGCCTCCCCCTTCGGGAGAGAGGATGTGCTTGAATCGCATTGGCACTGCAGGTGGGTTTGGAGATCTTCTAGAAGATGAACAGTCAGCAGAATTCGATGTCAAAAGGATAAAGGGGTCTGCTCAGGCTTGCTCCTCCGAAGCACACGCTGTATGTTGACACTGTACATGTAGTGTCACTAATTACACTGTAATACATCAATTGCAAGGCCTCAGCAGTGCCTCCAAGAAATCACAAAACAAAGCTCAAACAAAAAATTACGACCAGCACGGTCACCAGGGCTGTGCATCAGCATGAACGGATGTGTGTTACACAGTGATAGATCTAGGACCCAGCAGCGCCCAGGCAACAGACCAGGCATTTGCTCGTGCGGCGCGTGGCCTTGGTGCTTGCGGTGGCCGGTCTGTCTGTTTGCTTGTTGCCTGGTCTGCTGCCTCGGCGCTGCTGGTTGATTGATATGATTCAATGATCACCCAGCTGGGTGCAGTGAGCTGCACGGAGATGAACGCAATAGCCCGGCAGCGAGGGCAACAGCAGGAAAGCAGACGGCCAAAACCCCCCGAAAGCAGACACCAGCAAAAGGCAATCACTGCCTCAGGTGAAAAGACACAACGAACCGACACAGCCGACACAACCACACCCACGCACCCACACGCATGCGCACGCCCGCACCCCACCACCACGGCACCCGCGCCACAACCGCACACAGCAACCACCTGCCACACTGCGCACTACCGCTCACCCCAGCAAAACCAGCCACCACCGACCCCCCAACAGCAGAACCCCCACTCCATCCGGCCCAACCCGAGCATTCCATCACGGGCCCCCCACACATGAGAGCCCGGGGGCTCACGCCCCCCACAGTGCAAGGCGTACCAGCCCTCCCCCTCCGGACTCCTGGTAGGGCCTGAGGGCGGGGCGCGAAGGGCATTGGCGGCGCCGCACCGCTCTCCCCACGGCGGCTCTCAGGAAGGCAGGGCGGGCCAGCACGACCAGACGCGGGGCCGGCCTGCGCCGCTGCAACCGCGGCACCCGGTCCAGGGTGCAGTGTAATTTCAAAAACTCGTTGTCCGCATTGTTGATTCTCGTTGGTTTTAGTGTAGCTTCATGACCATGCTCGAGCTCATATGCATGTGCATCGCAGCAGCACACCCCGAACCGGATCCCGCGCGTGGTGTCAAAGCTGTTGGTGTTACACAGTGATAGATCTAGGACTCAGCAGCGCCGAGGCAGCAGACCAGGCAACAAGCAAACAGACAGACCGGCCACCGCAAGCACCAAGGCCACGCGCCGCACGAGCAAATGCCAGAACGAAAGCTGTTGGTGTCAAAGCTAAGATTCCCAATTGACGGAACGGAACATGACAGACAAACTTGCTCACACCCCACAAGTCATGCATGCTGTCGAATCGGAGTATGCATTGAGGCGCGCCGCGCTGCTATCAACAAGACGTCCTGTACATGTTTTCAATGCTCGAGCTCACGCGTCCGAGGTGCCTTTAAAAAACTCGAGCTTGTGCGCGCGGGGGATGGACCGGCTGCTATGTATATGGCATTGCATGTTTGAAGGCGCTGCGCAAGGGGATGCGTGCGCACGCTCTGGATCTGCGCCTGATCATAAATCAGACCCAGCGCTTGCGCAAGCATGCAATTGCGGCGTCGCGACGTCGACAGGATATCAACGCCCCGCTGAGGCAGGCCATATGCATGGCCAATATAAACCTGGCCCACATGGAACCGGGGATGACATGTGTATATGTCACTCTGATCTATATATATGGGTAGCATGTGAGTCTAGACTCTAGTTGTACGTTCGCTTGGTGCACTGGATCGGAGCCCCTCGATGTAACGGTATATATATATCAGCGTGAGGATATACCGACAGCTGCCGCGCTATTGCTAGCTACCCTGAGAACGTACGTGTTCAGAAGCGGCTGGATACGTCCATCGATGACATCAATAATTGTGATTGCCGGTCATGCATGCAGCTCGCGTAAATGGAGCTCTATCCACAATAAATCATCTACTTTCAGCCAGACAGCTGTTCATTCGGTCAAACAGGCTGAGAGGCTTGCAAGTATCAAACGTTTGCGCGTGCACGCGTGCGCACGACTGTGGTCTCGGGCTGCATGCATATATGCAATTCGACCAAAATTTCAATCTAATCCGCGCGTCGTGACGCGCAGTGCCATGGCCACGGGCTATCCCGACTGCGGCAGGCCCTGTCTTTACTGCGCAGTGACCAGGCCTTGGCATGCTACTCCCCAGCTGGCAGCTTTGCCCAGAGTCATCTGTGGCTCAAGTGACAAGAGGTGTATGAGTACGCATCTTGCAGATCAACAGGCGCACCTCAAGTGCACCAGGCACCGTCAAGGCGTTCTAAATCCGTCGCGGTCTCCAGGCGTGTACGTACGCGTCGTCAGGTCGACGCAGCCCGGATCAGAGCGAGCGTCACTGTAATCATCAACGCTGAGAAAATTGCTGTAGCTAGTGATGTCAGCTGTGACGGAGACTCAGTTGAGGTGAAAACTGTTTTTTTGAACGGATTGTAGCAGTTGATTAAGCAGGCCTCGCGCCGGTGCGTGTATGGATCGACCGTGGATGCGTTCTTCAGCCGTGGTGCGCCGGCCGCAATATATATCGGGTGGCCAATCGCAATTGCGCGCAATCGCGGGAAAGCCATCGCAGGCAAGCAATCCTACATGCACCAATGTCCAATCTCATACGCACGCACGACGACGTGCAAACATGCGTTCGCCGTACGCGTCCAGCAGCGGGTGCCAGCTCGGCGCCGCTGTGGGACACGGGGCAACTTTCGACGACTCTCTTGGGATTACGGAGTGGGAGGGCGGGGGGAGGGGGGCGGGGGGTGGGGGGATGGGGAGGCGGTGATCGGACACATGCGGCAGATATATATCTAGAGATATATCTAGATATCTAGATATCTAGAGGCCACGTACTCACATTCTAGTGTGAACGTCCACGCGGTTGCGGCGGCTGCCAAAAGGGAAAACCAAATCGGGCATATGCATCACGCTAGACCCGGGCGGGCATCGGCCACAACACCCCTATAGCTACGTATACGAGCAGGGACGGGCAAAAAGGACACAGTCAACGATGCAAGCGTGGAGAATCGATGTTTTTTCGTTGCCCGCTATGCATATGTGCACTGCACTGAAAATTCAGTTTGGACATGACACCTCCGGCGCAAAACACGACCACGGATTCGGCTCACTGTGATCATGTCGCGCACGGCGGCGCTTATGCGTGCCAGGCCGCCGTGCCGGCCACGGCCGGATATGCGGCCTCCTCTCGGTCACCGGCTTTCCCACGGAATCGAAAGCATGCAAGCCTAGGTCGCGGCATGTTGCACATCCGTGCGCTGAGCGAGTTTGCAGTCATCGAGTGATATCACCATCGCTTCACGGTTTGACCCGAATCAATTTTGCTGCACAATGGCATATCAAAAACCCCAACCTAGTCAGCGCGGCCTCACAATGGCAAGAGCAATGGATAGTATACGCAATATCCAGGCAGATCACGATAGCCTAGCTAGGCTATAGGTCACGGCACGTGCCAGCCAGGCGAGGCAAGGCCAGCGCCCGGGGCCCGGGGCCCAGCACTACACAGAATTCGATTGGAATAGCATATCATACTTATCAGATATGATCGTGCGCGTGGCAGTGCACAGTTTTCCTGTTCAAGCAGACATACATGTGGGGGGTCGATCTTGGCCGGTCGGACTCACCGCAACGCTGGCACCGGTGCCGGGCACCCGCGTTAACGTTTGCCCGTGCAGCGTGGCGCGCGCAGCAGCACGGCGCGCAGCAGCACGGCGCGCAGCAGCACGGCGCGCAGCAGCACGGCGCGCAGCAGCACGGCGCGCAGCAGCACGGCGCGCAGCAGCATGGCGCGCAGCAGCACGCCGCGCAGCAGCATGGCGCGCAGCAGCACGCCGCGCAGCAGCACGGCGCGCAGCAGCACGCCGCGCAGCAGCACGCCGCGCAGCAGCACGGCGCGCAGCAGCGCGGCGCGCAGCAGCGCGGCGCGCAGCAGCACGGCGCGCAGCAGCACGGCGCGCAGCAGCATGGCGCGCAGCAGCACGGCGCGCAGCAGCATGGCGCGCAGCAGCACGGCGCGCAGCAGCACGGCGCGCAGCAGCATGGCGCGCAGCAGCACGCCGCGCAGCAGCACGCCGCGCAGCAGCACGCCGCGCAGCAGCACGCCGCGCAGCAGCATGGCGCGCAGCAGCACGCCGCGCAGCAGCATGGCGCGCAGCAGCACGCCGCGCAGCAGCATGGCGCGCAGCAGCACGCCGCGCAGCAGCATGGCGCGCAGCAGCACGGCGCGCAGCAGCATGGCGCGCAGCAGCACGCCGCGCAGCAGCATGGCGCGCAGCAGCACGCCGCGCAGCAGCATGGCGCGCAGCAGCACGCCGCGCAGCAGCATGGCGCGCAGCAGCACGCCGCGCAGCAGCATGGCGCGCAGCAGCACGCCGCGCAGCAGCATGGCGCGCAGCAGCACGCCGCGCAGCAGCATGGCGCGCAGCAGCACGCCGCGCAGCAGCATGGCGCGCAGCAGCACGCCGCGCAGCAGCATGGCGCGCAGCAGCATGGCGCGCAGCAGCACGGCGCGCAGCAGCATGGCGCGCAGCAGCACGGCGCGCAGCAGCATGGCGCGCAGCAGCACGGCGCGCAGCAGCATGGCGCGCAGCAGCATGGCGCGCAGCAGCATGGCGCGCAGCAGCATGGCGCGCAGCAGCACGGCGCGCAGCAGCACGGCGCGCAGCAGCACGGCGCGCAGCAGCATGGCGCGCAGCAGCATGGCGCGCAGCAGCATGGCGCGCAGCAGCATGTCGCGCAGTCGCGTGGCGCGAGCGATGCATCGCGATGCATGCGCATGCGCACCGTCCCACTAGCTAGTACTCCCACTGCCAAGATGCCCCACCGGTACCTCTAGAGATCTGGCCGTCTGCTGCATAGTCCAAATTCAAATCACGCGTCTCGTACGAACGCATGCATATGTGCACTGCAAAGCTAGCTAGAGACCAGCTACATGTGTACAGCGCTGGTCTCGGAGTATTGCATGGCCATGTCCATGGACTCCTAGGCCTGGTCCCGTCAGCTGCCACTAGCTACAGCGCACGCCACAGATGATCGACGTCGACGCATTAATGTTGATCGTGACGGTCACGTTATAATCACAACCCCGCGTATAGACTGTGCAAGACGCCGGGGGAATTTTTTCAAGTTCAACTTGCAAGGCCGAGAGCACTAGGCCGCGGCGCAACTTAATTATATTACCAATATCATATTATTGGAGTGCGCGAGCTGGGAACTAGGTATTTGACGGTAACGTTGCGCCAGTTGGGAATGCGCAACACTAATTATAAGGCCCTCGCAACGGGATATGAGTTTCTGCGATCGTTGGTTTCTGGTTCAAGGTCGTCACAGTCCCTGCAGGCCAAGTTAAGATTTGGCCGTGCTGCGGCGTCATGAGGCCTCAGAATACAGACCAATCCTACCATGGTACTCTCAGTCAGATAAGTCGCATCTGGTGTTGCGCAATATTGATTGATGCATAGGCTTGTGCAGTCAATTGCAGTGTCTGTGTATTACACTGTGCACAGTGCACGTGATCTATCATGACAGATCAAGGCCGAGGTGAACAAAGCGGGGAACAAAACAAGACATCCACAATCAGCACGGGTACCCCACACAACAGCATGAACCGCACTCATAAGGATTACAACCGGCAGCGCAAACACGCAGCACATGCATATGTACACGTGCACCGACCCAGCACAGCGCTAGCACGGCGCGGTCTACACGTCTGCACGGGCTGTTTAATCAATTGTGATTTCTTGTTTTTTTTGGTTGTTTTCGGGAGTCAGTTTCTGCATCTTTCCCACGGCGCTGCTGAGGCCTTGATCTCACAGCGTCCACGCCCAGGTTGCCCCACCTGGGTGGGGAGGGTCCTGGGACGGGGAACCTGTAAGTGGGGAAGTTGGTAACTCTCTAGAAACTTGTCAGAATTGCAATCTTACAAGTCTGTGGTTCATAGTCAAGTGTGTTATGATGTTCTGATGCTTCATCTGGAAAAAAACGCTAATGACTGCGCTGTTTTGGTTTGTAGGCCTCACAGGTGCCCCAAGTCATGGGTGGGGAAGGCATGTAGGTGGGGAACTCGACCGTGGGGAAGTTTGAACAGGTGACGCAAATATGGATGCTGATGCTTGGCAAGTCATTTGGTGGTATTCATTGGTGGTCCGGAATGGTGGTTATGAACTTTGGGCATCAGAAATGTTGGTGTGGTGATCCCGGGACATAGGTTCCCCAAGTATTGGGTGGGGAACTCCTCAGAGTGGGGAAGCCTGTGGTGGGGAAGTACAACAGCATCTACTGTCGGCCAATTACGGCGGAAGAGGTGCTACCAGCAGAGGCGCTGCCAGAGTGGCAGCAACGGCTGTATGGCATACTGTGGGCCAACATGGACGGCAGAGGCGCTGCCAGACTGGCAGCAATGGCTGTTTGGTGTAGTTTGGGCCAACATGGGCGGCAGAAGCGCTGCCAGAGCAGCAACCACGGCTGTATAGCATACTGTGTGCCAACGTTGCTGGCAGAGACGATGCCATAGTGGCAGCAACGGCTGTATTGCATACTGTGGGCCAACATGGGCGGCAGAGGCGCTGCCAGAGTGGCAGCGATGGCTGTGCCGCCAAGGTGGGCTTGTAGGTGAGGTGGAGGTACTGGGAATGGGCCAGTTCACAATTCGCTGGGAAATGCACAAGTCCAATTGAATGCAGTGGTGTTCTGAAGAGTGTTGAGTGCTGATGGGTGTTTGCATCAGTTGTTTGGTTGTGTTCTGACTTGTCGAGCAATATTTGCTGCTCATGCACCCACTGCAAGGGTAGAAGAGTTGTGCAGGTGGAACTGGTTGGCAAGCACTGCATGATATGGTTTCTTATGGCTTTGTGTGCAGGAGAAAACTACTGCGTGACTTGGATGCTCGTGTCGACGCTACATGTTGATTGGCTGGGTGTAATGCCGCCCGCCATAACGGTAGGCTACAGTATACGGTGGGCACTGCCGGGATGATCATCTAGGGAGACATGTAGAAACGAGCAACGACTGGGTGGAATCAAGTGATCGCCTGGTTGGATCAAATGGGCAGCTTGCTATGTACTCCTGGTGTTGTGAGCATTCCGAATCAATTGCTTGTTATGTGCGTGAAAGCTGTGTACTCAGCTTTCTACTGAAATGGTGACCAAGAAAGGTTTGTGGGTGGCCGGTTGTTTCGCACTGGTGAGGACTGGTATGGCTGATTGCATCCGATCGCTGTCGATCGTCTTCACGAGGCGCCGAATATCATCTCATGCAGGCTATAACTATCGACTTGCTGTACACGCAGAGTTACTGCAGCGGCAGTGTTCGTGGCGATGGCAACTACTCAGCTGAAGGGCTCCTGCGCTGAAAGTGCAAGACCGTGTGATTGACCAAAGTGGCATTTAATAAATAACAAAGTATTAGCTGTGCTCTGCGGTAGTCAAAGTGCTGATGTACCGACGCGCAACGACGTCGCTGCTTGCAGTGGGTAACTGCGAACCAGTAGTACACCTCGCCACTTATTCTGCAGCTGCGCGCAGTACTCGTGTCGGTCCGTCTGATAGCGGGTCTACGCTGTAGCTCTAATATGGCTTACACAATTGACTCTAGCAAGGCTTACGCTATTCGTCAGTCCTTGTTTTCACTGCGCACAATGCTGGCTACTTCATGAAATCGTACGGAGGAGCAGTTTCCCGTGCAGTTGCAGCATTAGATTGACCTGCAGCACGGCAGCAACATGAAGGCATTGGCCAGGCAGCTGGATTTAAGCTTCATTTGTATTCGAGTTTGCTTCCGATTTGCAGTTTCGATACCTCCAGCCCTTCAGCCGCGTGAACGTCTACCGCTGCTCCACAATGACCACGTCGTGCGCGGTTGCACGACGTCAAACAGGAGAACGGTATGGCGCATGATCGCATGGTACTTTTTATAGCTGAGAAAAAGCTGAGCTGCCATTCACGCAGTATGCAAACGTGTTGCAGGCGTTCAACGCCAGCGTGTGGTTGACTTCGCTTACCGAGGAGGTGTCGCAGCTGGAACAGTCGTCAGTATCAACGCCACTGCAACTTGGGATCAAGTGAGATCAAACTTGGCGCTTGTTGCATGCAGTGCAGCTGGAATTTCGCAGCAGCAGTGTTCCAGGTGCTTCGCCAGAGCCATGCACAGCTCACTTGGTAACACACATCAACCGCAGCAGCACAGCCCACGCGAATAGGTGAGCTCACCAATTTCATGCAGCGGTTTATGGACTGCTGCGTTGCTGTGCTTGATATGGTTCTGCGCTGACTTGGTACCACTCTGCACTCTTCAGAGCAACTTCTTGCTTTGCAGGTTATGCTTTTATTAAAGCTCCTACGTGCAGAAATTTTAGCAGTAGCTACTGCAGCCTTCAACAATCAGGTGAGGTATTTCATGCGATGCAGCAATCCATGAGTCATGAAGTGCTGTCATTCCGGGCTTGATGGAATTTTGTGCTGACAAGGTGGCCAGCAAGGCTGCTAACGGACATGCCGCTGTTCTGCAGGTCACCATTCTACCATGCATCTTTGTTATAGCTTGCAGCTTCAGCAGCAGCACTCGCAGCATCTGACAATCAGGTGAGCTCGCTCGGTCAGTATGATCTGATTGGTGTGATTGGTCTGTGCCTCATGCGATGACTCGCTGGGTTGACTGGAAGCCTATGCATCAGCATGGTGTTGTGCAGGCAAATATTTCGTGTGGAAGTGCGTGGCAACAGTGTGACCAGAGCAGCTGCAAGTTGCACAAGCGGTGTGTACATGTGCCCTACTGCTAAACACATTGTTGTGCCCTACTGCTGAAAATCTTGTTGATATGTTGCAGCTACGACAGATAAAGCTGTGATGTAAGCAGTCTCGTGCATGCAGGAAGGAAGCAATGCAGTTTGAGGCAGGCACATCTATACCAAGTCACGGAAGATACAGTCAAGTTCAACACGCCACAAGACTGTAGATGTATGTCTGTTGTACTTCAGAGATGATGTGGGACAGCTGGTGGGTGCTGGCTGCAGTGGTGGGCGGTGTCAGTGCTAGCATGGTCGGAAGTGCACGATAAGGTGGCACCAGAAAGATTGGTTAGGCACTGTAATTATATATAGAGCAGCACAGTGACATCAGACTTTATAATTGCGTGCTGGCGAGGCCTTGCGAGGTTACCCCACCCTGGGTTCCCCAGTCGCGTCATGTTCCCCGACTGGCCTTCCCCATGCCGACAATGTTTGGGGAGGGGAAGGGCTTTGCATGGGGGACCTCAAGGTGGGGAAGTTGGCGAATGACGCGACAAGCACCCATTTGCACATGTAACAGCTTCATAGAGGCACTGCTAACATATGTGAACGTTGGAATGCGTAATCGCCTGACCCGAAGGTCTGTATCGTGATATACCAGCATACAGTACCTCCATTCAATCAAGTTTCAGCGCCATTTGTACACAACACGCACATAATTACACGAGTATGTATATTATAGTACGTAGCATCAGCTCCCATGCGCCAGCGTGTGATCGGGCGTGCTGCCAGGTCGAGCAGTAACACTGGCACCAGCGACGACACACAGTGAAGCTGTCGCCGAACAAGAGGCCCACTTGCCGCGAGAGATCGTGCGTAGCCTTATATATTTCCATGTGATAGTACTGTGCCTCGGTATCACTCATCGTGTCTTCTGCAGTTTGCGACGGTGCCCTCAATGCTCGAGCATCGAGTGCACACGCACCTAGCTTCATTGCAAATCTCCTATTTTAGCGCCACCCAAGCACGCTAATAGTCGTATACATAAATTAAACTATTATGTACGTCTTCGTAGACTTTCTTATGCGCGCGATCGTCATCTATACGCTGTGAAGCTCGTGCCTCCTGGCGAGAATGATGCTTGTGCCAGCACCACTGACAGTAATATCACACGATTGCCCGTCCATGATAACATCCTACATATGGGTATATCACTATGTATTGCTTATAGCGCGTTCTAAGCCACCTCCTTGATGTCCATGCCCTTGGTGTTCAAGGGCAGCTTGAGCTCAAGGGCAAGCGACAGAAAGAAAACATGCACATTAGCCCCACCCGCGGCGCCACATATGTCACTATAATGTATTTGAGTAACAATGTTGCGTTTTGACCCGTTCTCATGCTTCATAGTGCTGCAATGGAGGGAGGCTGCCAACAACCACAGCACCTTCACACCTGCACACACACACACACTGCACCACAGATCGCACACGCTCAGAAACAACGCAGGCCTACTTAAATATCATATATCTACATCATCAAAGTTACAGCGCATCAGAATGCTCAATCCCCAAAGAGTCCTCAGGCTGGAACAGGTCCCCCACCTTACCTTCCCCACCCGGGGTGGGGTACTTTGTCGTGGACACTGTGCTATCACAGTGTACACACGTGAGTCTGTACAGGCATCCGAGGCCGGGGACCGTTACATGGAGCCGGCGCAAACCTGGCGAACAGCCGGCTACACACTTCAATAAAGCGGAGTTGTGGTTAAATTTGGTCTGCCGTGTGCTTCAGTTGTCCAAAATTACATTGGAAGGGCTGTGACCACGTGCACGATGGATGCATCGATATCGGAGCTAGGCTGTGTGCTGTGTGCGCCATCGTATGTACTAGTAACTGGTTCAAACTTTGGAGCTTAACCCAAAGCGGACTGATGGCTGACCAAACCCTTTTTTTATAGTGGCAGCGGGCCGCATGCATATGATGAAGGCCACGACACGATGCGCTGCTCAGCCGTCTTGGCTCCATGTGGCAGATCTAGGCTTCAGGCAACTGAGTGCAAGCTAGTCGTTGGTGTGGCCGCAGGTGCAGTGCAGCAATGCATGCATGAGACTGCGGGAGTAGGACGTTGATGCATAGATTTGCATGGTGATCAGCAAGTTCGCTGTCACATATAGGACTGACTGCCACTTCACCAGTCGTTGTGTTTGACTGGCTGAATGGCAGGTACGTGTCTCTTGGACTTTGTTTGCATACTGCTGTGAGTTGGCATTGATACCTAGGACATTGATTGAGCTGTGTGCGAAGTGCAGGCTGTGACGTTGCATGTTGCTGCGGGCGAATATCGTAGACTCACAGTGCACATTCTGCCACAGGTGAGATCCATACAGCTTAAGTAGTGTACAATATGTGAAGCTGTAACAGTTGTGTTTGACTGGCTGAATGGCAGGCTGTGACGTTGCATGTTGCTGCGGGCGAACATCGTAGACTCACAGTGCACATTCTGCCACACTCCAGCCCCAGGCTACATGGTGCCTGATCATGAGCACCGGTGACCTGCCCCTCGACGTGACGTCAGCATCACGATCAGGGTTCTGCTACAAGCGGCTGGATCTTGAGATGGGCCGAGCGGGCGGATCCCTCCTGAGGGAGCTCGATCGATCGCAAGGGGGGGGGGGGGGGGGGGGCAGTGAACGTCTGTGTAGTTGTATATGCTAGTGAATTGAACAACGTTGTTTCATCAATTGAACATGTACGTACAGCTACAGTATTCGAGACGGAGTACGGAGTACGGAGTACTTGCAGTCTCCGTACTAGTACGCGTACTTGTCCAAACGGGTCCGTACTTTGGTCAAAAGTCAACATTGCTGTGTTCTGTCGTCCAGCACGTGCTGGCACTGGGGTACGGGAACACTGCTGCACTGCATCATGCACGTCAGAGTGTCATTGTCGCACTCGTTGCAACAAGCATTGCAGCAAGCCGCTTGCTGTCGAACAATTTGGAGATCCCAGATGTCTATATATAGAGACGAGCTTGGCGCTGGCTTCCGACATGCGTAAACATAGCACTTGGAGCTACAAGTGCGCTGCAAGTCGTCATGTGCATGGTGCCACACAGCCGCGAAATTATTCCGGAGTACGCTCGGGAGTACGCGTACTGAAAGTGACCGTACTAGTACGTGTACGACACAACGCCTTCGGACCAGTACGCTCGAACACTGATCTACACCATGCGCAGATTTGGGTTCATAGGTGGAAGTGACAACTTGATCTTCTTTTGAAAATCATCGTGTGCACACCAAGAATTAAACCAATCGGGTATCACGTTAAATGCAGGCTGCGACGGCCATCGGCCAAAGCACCCCTGTGCAGGCATGCACACACGGGCGGAAGAACGGTCACCACACGTATATGACCCCACCAGACAGCGGAGCAGGGGGAGGAGAGGGACCACACGCGTGCGCTCAAGAAACGCACACAACTCACACGACAACACACATAGCTGGGTCCAATTGCAAGGGGACAGCCACGTAGGCGGCACGGCCACGGCCGCAGATGCACACAAGGCAGACATCCGGGAGGCCGTGCACGTCATGCCTTCAGTGATGCCCAATACATCATCTAGCCAGCTGGCAACCTATATTAATATTGACCACTACTAGTAGTACATCAACCTTCTACCTGACGGTTTATCATGGCATAATCATCTGCAGACAGCTGTACATGTGTTCACTTGTTTCTGATTCAAACAATGTTCATTGTGATCCGGGCCCCACATGCGTCGGGGTCATATGCATGTCAGCCACTGCGCACGTGCATATGCGAGTGGGGGGGTGGGGGGACACTGCGCATGCACTACCAACAGGAAGTAGCCACAGAAGAACACATGTATACAGCAGCTAGAATGTTGCCATATGCATTGTCTGCCAGACGCATGGACGTCGCATGTATGCTGTTCAATGCTGCTTGCAATCACTGATGGCATCAGATCACATGATAGGATCCTTGCGGATTGCCAGCGCTGCTCGCAAACTAGCATTTACCCGTCGCTCTGCAAGCTGAGAATCAACATCTACCCATGACCAATCCGCATGCACGGCCCTGCATGGTGCAGCTGCACAGAAAAGCCGCTCGTGAGTTACGCAGTTGCAGCCATGTCATGACACCGGGAAATCAGTGAGCACTCGATGGAATTACACAGAGGTGCGCGCGTCGCTCGCTTCATCGCTTGAGCCGCACGTTGGCAAGCTCCCCGGAGGCATACGCGTGCTCCCCCTCCGCGGCAGCCGGCAGTCGCCACCAGCCGCGCCGCCGGCGGACTTCACGCGCCCGCCGGCTGCGCCGTCTGCGAGTGCACCGGCCGCGCCGTGTCAGCAAGGCCCGCCACCGCCGCCGCCACCGCCGCCGCCACCGCCGCCACCGCCGCCGCCACCGGACCCCTCAGCCGATGCCGCGCCGGTCCAACCCCCACCCCATCTCTCGCAGGCCCCCTAGGCTTCGGACGTGCCCCACACCCCTCATGGCACCCAAGCCCCGGCTCCGGCCTCCCTTACCCTTACTGCCGCTACCGCCCCCCCCGCCGCGGCCCACGCCCCGACGCGCGACGCGCCTCCTGCCCCTGACCAAGATGCAGCGCCCCCTCCAGCACCCCCGCTGCCCCGATCGCAGCGGCCTCCACAGCGCGGCGACCTCCTGGCGATCCTGACCACGCGCATGGCGCTGCTGGACGTGAAGGTGATGCACCCGCTAGACTTGTCGCATGCGCGCGGTCCGTCACGTGAGGCTGGCGCGATCGCCGAGAAAGGCGAACGGCAAAAGCGCGACACAAATATGGCGCCGTCACAGGTGCCGCCCAGTTCATCCTGCTCGTGCATGAGACGTATCGCAGGGTTGGACGGGACGCGTACCGCTTCCTCCAGACGGTCGCGGAGGTAGCCGCGGGACACGGCGCGGTGTCAAAGCGTACCTTCTTGTTCAATGCCATGCGCGACCTGCCCACAACATTGTGCCGCGCGCTGACGCGCCAAGCCTGCGCGGCCGCGCCCCTCCGTGCTAGACTGGTCGGACGGGCGCTGCTGCCGGGCCTTCCTGTCCCCACGGACGGCCTGCCGGTGCTGACAGGCCATCGCGCATAGGCTTGCGTCGTCTAGAGTGTGTGCTGTGTGAGCTATTGTGTGCCGCGACTGTTTTGGGGTCTGGACCGAAGCGCACTCATGGCTGACCATACCCCCCCTTTTGCACGACTCACCCCAGTCGGACCTGCTACTTTATGAGCTGCATCAGACGCGAGACCTACTCCTGCATGCAGTAGGCTTTGCAATAGAGTGCAAGGGTTTGGCCTGATGACGGGCTGCAGCAGAGTGCCAGTCGACAGCATGCTGTAGACTGGCCATGTGGCCATGCATGGCACAGAATTCTGTTCGAATATCCTGCATGTACTGCAGACTGTTCACACAAATCCGGCTGGTGACATATGCATGCGCATCACATGCGTGCCAGTCGCCGATGGGTAGAGGGACAGAACTATGTGCCCGCGTACAGCGTCTGCCGTGCAGGATGTGGCCCAATTGCGCTCGTTAAGCCACAGTCTGCGTCCAGGACTTCTAAGCCAGCTCTCAGGATCTTCCTTTGCCAGCTTGAGGCTTTCTCGACATGATCATTGCTTGAGCACAACGCACACAATCATTGAGATGGAACAGGTGTTTGACAACAAGTGTGTTACACAGTGATAGATTTAGGACTCAGCAGCGCCGAGGCAACAGACCAGGCAACAAGCAAACAGACAAACCGGCCACCGTAAGCACCAAGGCCACGCACCGCACGAGCAAATGCCAGAACGAACCAGCGCCAGCTTGAAAGCAGACACTCGCGCACCGCACAGTACCACGCAGCCCCCGCGCACACCAAACACAGTCAGCACGCGCCGGACCCACAAGCGGTTGCCAGCTCGACGCTAGCAGTCTGCATGGGCGCGCCGGCGCGCTCTACGGCCATCTGTGAGGCCGCGCGGCACCGGCCCGAGGAGCTGCAGCCACAGGCAGCCCGGCAGCACGAGCTGTGTCCAGGAAGGGGGGCAGAGGAGAAATGGCGGACGTGCGCTGGAAGGAGGGAAGAGAGAGGGGGGAGGAGGGAAGGATGCGGGGGGGGGGGGGGGGGGGGAGGCACGCAAGCCTATGCGCGATGGCACCAAGTGTGTACACATCTGTGACAAGTCGCACAATTGAGATGGAACAGGGGCCTAACGTCATATTCCAGTTGCAAGGCCAGGTGCATGTACATATGTGCAGGTATGTATCAGGTTAAACAACGGAGTGGAATTTCTTGCCCAGCTGCTCAATGATGAAAGCCCATGCCCAGTGAGAAACAAGTGTGAACTGCGTTGATCAAATCCAAAGAACAATATACAGTTAAAAAAATTGAATTCTGTACTACACGCAAGCCAGCCGTGTTCAAACATGTCACAGCTCGATTTGATTTCTAGCCAAAACTCTTCAAGAAACTGGGCTAGCCGCCCTGAAGTCCTTTGGTGTCAACAGGGACAGGGGGCTGCAGTAGGCTGTGGGTAGAGCAGTAGCAAGCGGCGACCACTTCTCTCACGGTACGGCAGCCGTGTTGGCTAGACCGGTACCCCCAGCCCAACATGTATATGTATCCTGCGCTCCTTATGACATTCGCACACTACGGCGAACACTCGTCAAGCTCCCTCCCACCAGTATTCGCCATCGAACGGCACTGGCTGAGGAAGGGGCTCAGCCGCACGCACACGTTGCTCGGACTGCAGCACGGCACCGGGGCGTCAAACCTAAGGCCGCCACACGGCATGTTGTTTCCAGCGCACGGCGAGCCGCACGGCGGCGGTGGTGTCGGCTCCTCCGCGTCTGCCACCATCCCCGCCTCCTCCGGCTCCTCCTGCTCCTCCGCCTCCTCTGCCGGGTCGACGGCATCAGGATCACCCGGAGTATCGTCCGGTGGGCCGTCCGGGGTATCGTCCGTCATGTTCATCATGCCAATGTCGCCATCTATCATGTCCATCACGCCATCGTCTCCATCTGTCATGTTCATCATGGGGTCGCCATCTGTCATGTCCATCATGTTGTCCACGCCGTCCATGTCGCCCATGCCAGTGTCATCCACAATCACACGCGTGTTGTTCACGATGATGTCGCCCCTGATGACCCCGGCAAGGATGTCCAGGTCCGCGATGCACTCACCGCCCGCCACCGTGACCTGCATCAAGCGTGCTGCGTATGCTGTGCGTGGTGTGACTGAAAGGTGTTGGCGGCTTCACATGTGATAGATCGAGGCCTCAGCAGCGCCGAGGGAACCAAGCAGGAAAAAAAGCAACCAAAAGCAACAAACGATCACAAGCAGCACGTTCGTCCTAGGTACCAGCATGATCAACACCCATCACGAACAGAAACAGTGTGCTGGGCCAGCACTGCTGCTGAGCCAGCACCGCTGCTAAGCACTGCTGCTGAGCCAGCACCGCTGCTAAGCCAGCACTGCTGCTGGCGGCTGTGCGGAAGCACCATGGCAGGCGAACTTGCAGCACGGGGCGGAGAGGATTACAGCGGCCGAGGCAGCGGAGAAGTGGGGCGCACGTTGAAGATGAGGGCGGAGAGCGCTGTGGCAGACTGCTCCACAATCTGCGTCTGCAGCAGCGTGATGTTGAAGATGTCGTCCGGCCCTGCACATGCCGCCTGGTGCTACTCACGTTGAAGATGTCTGATGACGCAGACACAGTCTTTTTTAGCTGGAACTGGTACCAATACAATCATCAGGATCTTCGGCAAGCTTACGGCAGAACCCTGAACACGCAAGGCAATTGGGGCATGTTCTCCTGATGCCATATGACTGAGAACATCAAAGGATAGCATCAGAGGACATCAATTGTATTGGAGCGTTTTTGACTGGCGGGTGCCGGGGATGGGGGCTCGCACCTCCGCACTGCTCCAGCAGGGCAGATGTGGTGGCGCTGACAAGTACAAACTCCAGTGCTTCAGTGAGGACTGCTGCGCTGACCTCACACGGTCCGGGCTCACACTCGTTGGTCGCGTTGACGTACAGGAACGCAAACGCTGTCGCCACAGCCTGCAAGCCACAGTCACATGCATGTCAGGAGGGCGGCGTCTGCTTCAGTCCTTTTGAGTCTTGCTTCACGTCTGAGTACGCAGGTCTGAGTACGGGCAGAGCTGCTTCTGCAGCCCCTGAGCGCTATGAACTGTCA
This sequence comes from Ulva mutabilis, assembly GCA_900538255.1. Classification (NCBI taxonomy): domain Eukaryota; kingdom Viridiplantae; phylum Chlorophyta; class Ulvophyceae; order Ulvales; family Ulvaceae; genus Ulva; species Ulva mutabilis. The sequence continues at coordinate 192,676 of UNSF01000020.1, read as the reverse complement.
TCCCTGCTCCTGCAGGCCTACAGCCCGGCTCCAGAAGGAGGGGGGGGGGGTTTCGCACCTGAGCAGTTGCGTTAGCCTCAGCTTCAGTGATCGTGCACGCCCGGGCATCGCCGGTAATGATGCATGTAGTCGAGATCTCAGCCATGGCAATAGCCACTGCCGTCGCAATTGCCTGCATGCATGCACGCAGGCCACTACTCACACAAGTTGCGTTAACAACAGGTGCATATGCATATGCACTTCATGTCGTCTGCACTGCTGAGCCTGTGCTTTTTCTACGTGTAGCATGCGCCAAGGCTGGCTGCCTTTGACTTCTGCATCAGCCTGATTGTACCCCGTGGTACAATCAGGGCCCTGATTGGCTGCAGACGAGGAGAGCAGGCCGCATGAATTCATGAATGCCTCACCATACGCATGCTGTGCTCCCAATTGGACCACACAGCAGCGCCTACCGTAAACATGGCCACAAGCACAGCCTGGTGAGTGGCACCAGCTCATATCCTCATATCCTCATGACATGTGATTATGCTGCTTATGCTGATTGTTGGGCTGCGCGCCTGCTTCCCTCGGCGGCCGTTGATGTCGTGCTCTGTCTCAGTGTAGCACTGCATTCATTGCACATTATGCATGTATGCATCGGTGCCGATGAAGGTTCGGCTGCTTGAATCTCTCACAGCATTTACCGGGCGGCAAGCTCTGGTCATGGGGCTGTATGATGCCGCGTTGACAGACACGTACCAGAGAGCACGTACTGCTGTGACTGCAGAATCTGACGCGGCGCCGCGGGATGCAACCGCATGCCACGTGTGCAAAACATCATCTCTGTCACGTCACATTTGCACAGCACGTGCCTGTTGCCTACTCCGTTGCCTCGGCGCTGCTGAGTACTAGGACATCCTAGATCTATCACAGTGCAACAAATGTACAGCACGAGCACAGCACAAGTGCTGCCACAGAACATGCACAGCATGAGTACTACCGCAGCACGTTCACAGCACATACACAGCACAGCAGGTGCAGTGCGCTCCGGAGCGTCCCGTACGAGGCGGCGCACGCACCTCGGTGGTAATGTTGGCGGAAACTTCACCGTCAGAGTTGTTGCAGGCGAGCACCACTGCCTGCGCGACGGCCTCGCTGGCCGCGTTGCGCACGACCTCGCTGCCGAGTGCCGACACCGAGACGGCACACTCGACGCCGTCCAGCTCGTTGCCCACGTCCACCAGCAACGTGCCGTTGCACTCCCCGTCGACGCCGGCGCGCACACTGGCCAAGATCTGCATGCGGCAGCACGGTCGGCAGCATTGTGAGCGTGGCGGGAGTTTTTTTTTTTTTGTGAGTTTATTATCCAGGAAAGTTACATCGCAGGAGCTTGAGGCGAATTGAATGGTGCTGCAATGGCACAGAACGAATTGGATGGCCGAGTGTGGTGCAGGTACAAGCTGTACTCACGGCACTTTAACAGTTGTGGCGTTCAGTATATGTACAGGTATAGTAGCCGGCAGCTGCTCAAGCTTTGTTTACATGCATAAGCATTTGTGTGGAGGAGCGGGCAGGTGCGACGCTGGCTTGCTCCCATATGGTACCTTGGGATGCTGGGCTTGGGAGAACCGTAGGATCAATAGAGCACAGCACAGCACACTGCAGCAGAGCAGAGCACAGGACACTGCAGCACAGGACAACACAGCACACATGCAATACGACAAGTCAGAAGGCAGCGGTTGTGCACCTCGGCATAAGCAACAGCCGTGGCATTCACGTACTCCGCAACGAAGCCGTTTGCGCGTGCTGTCACGTTCTCGTTTCCGGTGCTGGTGCCAGCGAGCGTGGCCTCCGAGGCGCCGGTGGCCGCGAGGAAGACGGCTGTGTAGCTGCGCGCAAACAGCTGCGCCGCCACCTCGCACTTGCCGCAAACGCTGCCATCAAGTGATGCTTCCGCCACAGACTCCGCGATGGCCACGGCCTCCGCAATCGCGAGGGACATGCCGTTAAGCGTGAAGCGTGCATTTCCCTCTGCATGCATACAGCTCTGCTGCGGCCCGCCCACATGCATTCGCACGCTATGTGGGAGGACATGAGCGCAGCGCAACACTTGTGCTGCACCACGTAGATTACATACCACACATCAGACACCAAAAGCACAGCACGCAGCACACAGCACGCACAGTATATACAGCTAGCTCTCACATCTAACAACACACCCACAGGATATGCAGCACGCATAGCATGTAAAGCAGACATAGCATAAACAGCAGCAGGGGAAATGAGTGAGCTTTGCCGAGCTGCAGGGGATGCGCACGTGCAAAGCAGTCGGCAGTGGTGTTGGCGATGGCGGTGGCGGTGGCGGTGGCGATCTCCATGGCGGTGATGTTCGCGGTGGCGTTGATATCGGTGACGTCGGGGGAGTTGCACAGGAAGGCTGTCACGTTGGCGGCTGCATGCACAAGCGACATCATAAGTGCGTTCGTCATTTGTTGATGGCCTTCGCGGTACACTGTGCCAGCGTGACCATGGCCTCAGCGACACGGAGGGACAAACCCATCAGCACACAGCACACACGTAAGCACGCAGCACGCAGCACGCAGCACACAGCGCGCAGCGCGCAGCACACAGCACACAGCACACAGCACACAGCACACAGCACGCAGCACGTAGCACGCAGCACACGGCACACAGCACGCAATACGCAGAAATGTGTGTCGTTCCCTGCATTGTGCACACATGTAATCATAAGTGGTCATGTGGGACCCTATAGCTACACACTACACGCATACGATGTGATGCATACACAGGCAGCAAGCGCCCTCCGCGAGGTCCGGACAGCATGCGTTGCAAACAGAATCAATTGTCACGTTTTCATTCCGCGCGGCCCTCTCAGGGCAGTCAGCACAGGGGCGGCGGCTCAGATTCAGGCAATGCACAACTTGAAGCAGCGGTCCCCCGTAAACGGGTCGAGGCCTACTACAGTTGAGCATGCTTTTGCGCACCGATGTTGATTCCAACAATCTCCGACACCGAGCCGGCGACTCCTCGGCCGTTGAAGCGGCATTGCGCGACTGAATCTGCATGGCGGCCACGCGTGTTGGTGGTTACCGCCGTCATCAGTGTGTGCTGGGGGCACGCACCACCCTGGCAAAGCGCAGCGGCCGCAGCGACAGCCGCGGCAGCAGCAGCAGCAGCCGCAGCGGCAGGGTGACTGTGCCCGGAGTGCATAATGTGTCACAGTGTGATAGATCAAGGCCCCAGCAGCGCCAAAGCAAGAACGCATGTAACAAAACAAACAAACAACCGGACAACTAAACAAGTGCGTAATGTGCAGAATTAATGTGCACAGGTGATGCTGTTATGCAGTTCAGTGCTGTGTACTCCCAGCTGCACTGTCGTTCCAACTGCAGCCACAGCATGGGTTGTGACAAGCACTGCAAGCACTGCACAGTAGAGCCCACATTTGTGAAAAAGCGGCCACTGTCTGCATGCATCAGGCCAGAATCCGAGGTAGTGGAGCCGTACCATGGCCAATTTGCGCAGACGCCATGGTGGCGAGTGTGGCCACCCCAGCCACAAAGACGGCAGGCAGCCGTGTGCTTGATACCATTCTTAGCTTTGCAGAAGGCTGCCGAGAAGGACTATGCTGCAGTCCCTTTACGCTGCGCCAGGCGGACTGCTGAGCTTGCGGGTGGGCGTTGCTCCGTCTTGTGCACCTCTAGCCACTCCAACAGAAGTGCGGTTGTGGATGCAAGAGCTATTATGACGTTCCGTTCCCTGAATAGGAAAAACGTGGTCTCAGTGTTGTGGTGGCAGGGGGTGCCGCTCATCTCTGACTGATGATGAGAGGGTCGGGGGGCGGCGGGGGGAGGGTGCTGCCACACGGTGTGAGACAGACCTGTGTTCGTACGTGCTACACAGTGATAGATCTACGACCCAGCAGCGCTGAGGCAACAGATCAGTCAACATGCAAATAGACAGACAGACCATCACACGCCCCAAGGCCACTCTCCTTACGAGCAAGCCCGAAGGCCATACTCCTTTTACGTGTTTGTGTGTGTCCTTAATGTCAGCTTGCTTATATATATCATCCGCTGTGCACGAATCAGGTATTTGTGCAGGAGGTGCATGAACGGCTTTCTTGGCAAGGTGCAGACCGGAAATTTTGTACCTTGGAACATGCGCGCGTGGTCACAGATGACAATATTGTTATCCGGGCACTATAGTGCCCGGATGCATACATACATGATCAGAACGACCATGTCCAGGGTAGCACGGCTCGCGGGTGCGCAGTGTGTGCCAGGTGATCACCTAGCCGGCTCGCATCTGCTGGGTAGCTTGTGAGGCTAGAATCTGGTTGTACATTGACTTGGTGCGCTGGCTCGGAGCCCCTCGATGTAAGAGTACATACATGCGGCCATCATGCAGATGGCACCGTGCGCAGACTCCGGCGTGCCGTGCCAACGGCTGTGTCAGGGAACGTAAAGTTTATGATTATACAATGCCGTGTGATACCGCGCATGAATACTCCGTACGACGCTGAGCTCGAGCGCAGCAGGCTAGTCTAGTGCACCACTTGCACTGACACGTGATGTGTCACACTGTGATAGATCAAGGCCGCCGCAGCGCCGACAGGAAAAAGCAGAGACTACACCAAACCACCAAACACACAAGCAGCACGGTCATCGTTCGAACCAGGACAATCCACACTCTTAAGACTGCACTTGGAACAGAAACCGCAGCGCACAGACACAACGCACAAAGTGAGTGCAGGCCGTGGCCGCCGTTGCACTGGCCCCGCGTGCGAGCAGGCCGTGGCCCGTTGGCCAAGGCCGCCTGTAGCCTGTGCAGGAGCCACTGCCACCGAACGCCGCGGTGACGGCGGCGCGATCCCATTGGCAGCCAGGGATGGGCCCAGGGCGAGAGGCGGAGGGGTTGGGGGGGTGGGGCATTGGGGGAATGCGGATGGGCAGGCTGCAGTGTGCGCTAGCTGGGGGCTGAGGGGACAGGCCATGGGTGGCCTACGCGTACGCGTGATGGCACGTCAGCGGGGACAGGCGCCTGGCACGCCTGGCAGGCAAGCCCCGCCCGGCAGGCAGGCCCCGCCTGGCAGGCGCAGCAAAAGCGTCCGTCCGGCCATCCTGGCGCAGAGGGGCGTGGCTGTGCGCGCCGTGGACACATTGCCATTGCGCATTGCTATGCACTGGGAGAGGTCTCATGCTGTGGCAGCTGGAAACGTGATGTGCACATCCTCACACCCACATGTACAGGCCGGCGCCGATCCGTTTTGGTATTTGCTTGTACGGAACGTGGCTTGAGGCATGTGCTGGTTTGTCTGTCTGTCTATTTGCATGTTGACTGGTCTGTTGCCTCGGCGCTGCTGGGTCCTAGCTATCACGATCTATAGATCTATCACTGTGTAACACATGTACAGGTCCCTGCATGTCCTGACAACCTTGCCTGCCTTGCCTAGCTGCAGGCAGGCAGGCAGACCATACCAGACCATACTATACCCTACACCAAAGCAGACACAGCCCGGCCCAGCCCATTCCGGGAACTTGAGTTAGTAAGCTTGCTACTAGTTGTAAGCAGCACCAGGGCTGAGAATCCGTGACCAACACAAACTTGAGAGGTTGTCTTGTTTCCTGCCTTTTCCCCTGGGCGCTGCTGAGGCCTTGGTCTATCACAGTGTCACAAACTTGAGAGCTGCCACGAGTGTATAAGTAGCATGGATCCGCACACCGAAGCTGTGCTCAGTGCTGCCTATGACCATGCTCGCGGACACAACAACCCATGGCCATGGCTTTTAACGACTTATATCATTGATAGAGAGGAATGTGGTATGGTCTGAGCGCTAGCCAGAGCACCAACACGCGTCCCACTGCGCTGATCGAAAATCGCATCGGTGCCGAACGTCGCGCGCACTGGCTGGATGATGAACAGTCAGCAAGAATCGAAGTCGACAGAACAAGGGCACCTGCTCACCCCGCCGCTCGCGCAGCTCACACGCAATCTGTGCACATGAGCGTGGATTTGTGCACAGCCTCCTTGGCCGCGGGCGCGCTGCTAGCTTAATCAGGACACATCTGGCGCGCTGATCATGATATCAACAGCACAGATTGCCATGAATCTTACCGTGTGTTCTACCACCTTGTGGAGCATACCTCTGTAACGTATCTATCACAGCACAGGTTCAACTCCGCTGAGCGCCGAGTAGTGGCCGCAACGACACTCGTGTGGGGGTCGGTTCAGCGGCTGCCGACGTACATACAATGCACGTACATGTCACTTAGCGCCGTTCAGTGGAAGTGCACATGGACATGTATGTCAATGCAGATTTGCCGGCAGGGAATATTAATGCGCACGAGTGCAGTACTGCGCTTAAGTCAAACCAGCGCTTGCGCCGCGGCGCAGCAGGATTTCGCCGCTACCGCCTCACTGGTGCAGGCCATAGCTATTCCAATCTTGACCGTGCACGTGTGATCCCGGATGCAATCCAAATCATATAGTGAGGATATACTCGACAGCGCGGATTGGCCATATCAACTAATTTGAATGAAGGCCAAACGCCTGCATGGGGTGAACGGCATACTGATATATATGCAAAGCATACCGAGAGGCATAGCATGATGCTGTTAGCATCCGTGCCTGGTTCCCAAATTGAAAGATGGCACTTTAGCTAGGTCTGGCCTGGTCATTTCTGGCCGCCATTTCTGGACGCCCCGAACTGTTTTGGTGCTTAGCTCACCGAGCAACTTTCAAACGTGCACTGTGATACGCACTGGACGAGGGCGTCCATTTCCGCATTTGGCGACATGCATGCGGCTCGTGCACATACATACTGTTACTGCTGGGTAGCATGTGAGTCTAGAATCTAGTTGTACGTTCGCTTGGTGCACTGGATCGGAGCCCCTCGATGTAACTGTACATACTGTTACACATGTTACCCAGCAGATGCAAGCCGGCCAGGCGATCACCTGGCACAAATTGCGCACCCGTGAGCCGTGCTACCCTGGACATGGTCTTTCTGATCACAAACCCGTTTCCTTTCACTGTCGCCGCACTGAACTCCCGCAAGGAGTTCTCAATCCAGCGAGTTCTCAATCCAGCGATATATATAGATATATACTGTTACATCGAGGGAGATATATATATAGATATAGACCATGTCCAGGGTGGCACGGCCGCGGCTCACGGGGGCGCAGTTCGCATGCCAGGTGATCGTCTGGCCGGCTCGCATCTGCTGGGTAGTATAATTCCATGGCCAGCTACTCAATGGAATCGTTCATACAGGCCTGCAAGCCTAGTATACGCGCGTGGGCTTGCACTTGCAATTGCTTGCAGGGGCAGCATGCATATATACATGTACAGCTGTAGCTTGACCCGATCTACACCAGTTGCAACGTACGCGTGGGCTATCGATATCTGGACTGCGGCAGGCCTTTACTGCTACTCCGCAGCTAGCAGCCTTGCCCAGCTTCACACATGACTCTGGATAGCCATGGCAAACCTCGTGCAGATGTACAGGTGGGTCGTACCTGGAGCTCGCCGAGATCAGCTGCAGGCCGGGACTAAATCAATTGCGGGATTCAATCAAGTCGGTCTGTCGCGGTCTCAAAAGCGTCAGGAGTTCGATTGCGAGGCAGCCCGGATCCGAGTGTGCGCCGCTATACTTACCAACACTGAGAAGCGGCTGTAGCTAGTGTTGATGCCAGCTTTGACGTTGCAGTGACAACTACCGTGGCAATGAGGTGCTACCGGTCCCGCTCCGCAGCTGCGACTGCTCAGCAGCTAGTGTTGACAAAATCGCTCGTTAGTGCGGGTAAGCATATGGATCATGCCCGTGGCAGAGTTCGTCCGTTGTCGTGCGCCGGTATATATCGGGTGGCCAATAGCAATTGCGCGCAATCGGAACTTGAAGCAAGCAGCCAGCAGCCTGCATGCATGCACCCGTACCGGTATACGTATCGCAGCACAATCTTGCATGCACGCACGACGCCTCGTCGGCCGTGCCAGCTGCAGCACGCGTGCGCCATCCCGCGAGTGCCAGCTCGGCGACACTGTGGGACGCGGGAAAATTCTCGATGTCTCTCGTGGTATCACGGAGTGGCAGGGTCCGGATGGGGGCGGGCGGCCCCGGGCGTGCACAAGCTATAAGCGCTAGCGAAGGCCTGCGGCCACGGGCTCACGTTCCAGTGTGAACGTTACCATCCACGCGGTGGCGGCGGCTGCAACGATTCAAGCGCGCGAGATGGCGATGCACACTGAAGTGAAACACCGCATCTGCGCACGCGCTACTAGTAGTCATACTGCTTGACCGGGGACATGCGATCTTTCGAAGTTCCACCTTGCAGCATTGATTGAGGAAGGGCGTCCTCATGCTAAGCTTGTCGAGACTCTGACACTGTAGCACTAGCGGGAGCTGAAGCGCACATTTAGCATTCTCTCCAGCGCAAGGCAGTACCGCAGATTCAGCTGACTGTACAGTCAGCTGAATCTACATGTACACGTGATCATGTCGCGCACGGCGGCGCTTGTGCGTGACAGGCCGCCGCGGCGCGACTTGACGGCGATGGCCGCATGCGCGGCCTGCTCTCGGTAAAGCGGATTTCCCACGAAATCGAAAGCATGCAAGGCGAGGACGCGGCATGTTGCACATCCGTGCGCTGAGCGAGTTTGCAGTCATCGAGTGATATCACGATCGCTTCACGGTTTGGTCATGATCCGATACAATTTTGCAATTGCTGCACGGCGGCATGTCAAAATTTTCATCCCACGCATGATCAGCGCAGCCTCGCATGTACAGCGGCAAGAGTACTGGATAGTAACATATATTACTATCCAGCCTGAGCAGATATCCAGGCTGAGCAAGATAGCCTAGATCGGCTCGTGCCACGGTGCCTGCCAAGCGTGGCCCACTGCACGATCGCAACAGCATCATGTAATGATTTTACAACAGATCATTGTAGTTGTGGCGGTAAAAATTTGTGCGTTTGAAGCAGCTACACGACATGAGCTGCGAAGAATGCATGCGCCTCGTGCTGCGCGACATGTGCTGCGTCGATCCCATGGCTTGGCCAAGCTATCGCTGACACCGGTAACCCCCGCGCGGCCGCGTTGGCCCGTGCAGCATGCTGCCAAGTGCTCATACCGCGCGCCATGCACCGGTGCATCGCGCGTCAGCGCTTGTGAGACGTCTCACTAGCACGTAGTACTGCCAGGATCCCCCCGGGCGGACCGGTACCTCTGGCCGGCAGCTGCATAGTTCAAACCACGCGTCCGATATACGTATATGCGTACGGACTTTATATTCCAGTACTAGTGGAAAGCTGGAGCGATTGCATGGACTCAAGATCATGCATATGGTCCCGCCACCCGCTGCTAGCTATAGCGCACGCCACCGATGCTCGACGGTCACGCTTCAACCCCGCGTTTAGGTTGTGCAAGGCCGAGAGTACTCGGCGCAACTTGAATATTGGAGTGCGCTGGGAAGTAGGCATTTGACGTTAACGTCAACTGGAAATACGCAACACTAATATTAAGGCCCTCGCAACGGGATATGATTTCTCCGTTCTTTTTATTCTGGTGCATGCTCGTCCCTGCAGGCCTAGTGAAGTTCAAGATGCGATCCGACGCATATGCATGAAGACTGGGGAGCGTACGTACGCGTACGCGTACGCGTGCGGCCGTGCTGCGGCCTCATGAGGCCTCAGAATGTGTTACACAGTGATAGATCTAGGACTCAGCAGCGCCGAGGCAACAGACCAGGCAACAAGCAAACAGACAGCAAACAGACAGACCGGCCACCGCAAGCACCAAGGTCATGCGCCGCACGAGCAAATGCCAGAACGAACTATCGCCAGCGCGAAAGCAGACACGCACACACCACGCAGTACCACGCAGGCCACGCGCACACCAAACACACAGCCAGCACTCGCCGGGCCCACAAGCGGTCGTCGGCGCGGCACTAGCAGTCTGCACGGGCGCGACAGCGCGCGCTGCGGCGATGTCCGAGGCCGCGAGGCACCGGTCCCAGGAGCCATAGCCTCAGCCAGCCCGGCAGCCCGAGCGGTGTCCGGGGAGGGGCGCAGAGGAGAAACGGCGGACGTGCGCTGGGAGGAGGGAAGAGGGAGGGAGGGAAGAGGGAGGGATCGGGTGCGGGGGGGGGGGGGGGGGGTGGGGGGGCTGCAGGGTGAAATGGGTGGAGGGGGGGGGCTCTCGGGAGGCCTCAGAATGCAGACCGATCCTATGCTCGGTCAGATCAAGCTGCATCTAGTGTTGCGCGATGCACTGCGCAATTGCGGGTTGTATCATGAACTCGCAATTGTGCAGAACCATTTTTTGCACTGTGACAGATCGACTTGAAAGCCCTGCAGGGCGCAGTTGCATACGTACGCGTAGCTAGCAACGCCTTGGGACCAAAGAAGGGAACAATACAAAACAAACAAACAAAAATCAGCACGAGCCGCACACATTTGCAAGGAATTCACAAGGAATTCGCAAGGAATTCAACCGGCAGCGCATGTCATAATGCCACGCTCTTCCAGTGGTTTCCATCCACTATCGGGACAAGCGTGCAACGCGTTCCACGTGCATCGCGCGTCACCACGTACGCCACCGTGCACAACTGCCGTGCACAACCGCGTGACCATGTTCACAGGCTAATTGTCTGTCGATGCTGACGCGTTAGGCGTCGATTCCGCCTCTGTAGATACTATTGAAATGAGATTGTGAACACACAGCAGCTTTCCGCGACAACAATGGTGAAGCAGGCGCGTGTTGAGGCATCGAGCACGCGTCTAAATTAGATTTGTGGGTCTAAGGTCGCGTTGAAGGCTCAGCATGCCATGCCAGATGAAGTCTGGTTCATGTATAGTGCTGGGCTGGTGCATTTGGGCAAGAGGAGCACATTGGGATTTGAGCCTCGGGGGACACGTTCGGACAGGTTGTAGACAGTGTACATGTGCTGAGACAGTCAAGGGTCATCTGGGGACCAGGCCTGACGTGATTTGACACGTGCACTCAGCTTATCATATGTGCTGAAACGTGGCAAAATGGAGGGCCACGGCACCACAAAGCTCTCCAGATTGCCATTGAATTGACATCACACACTTGCACATGCGCATTCCTCACCACGCGCATGGCGCTGCTGGACGTGAAGGTGATGCACCCGCTTGCCAGGTCGCATGTGCGCGGTGCGTCACGTGAGGCTGGCGCGACCGCCGAGAAGGGCGCACGGCAAAAGCGCGACAAATATGGCGCCATCACAGGTGCCGCCCAGTTCATCCCGCTCGTGCATGAGACGTATGGCAGGGTTGGACGGGACGCGTACCGCTTCCTCCAGACGGTCGCGGAGGTTGCCGCGGGACACGGGGCGGTGTCAAAGCGTACTTTCCTTCTCAATGCCATGCGCGACCTGTCCACAACGTTGTGCCGCGCGCTGGCGCGCCAAGCCCGCGCGGCCGCGCCCCTCCGTGCTAGACTGGTCGGACGGGCGCTGCTGCCGGGCCTTCCTGTCCCCACAGACGGCCTGCCGGCGCTGACAGGCCATCGCGCATAAGCTTGCGTCGCCCCCCTCCCCCCCCCCCCTCGCCCATCCCGCCCCGAGAGCCCCCCCCCTCCACCCATTTCACCCTGCAGCCCCCCACCCCCCCCCCCCCGCACCCGATCCCTCCCTCTTCCCTCCCTCCCTCTTCCCTCCTCCCAGCGCACGTCCGCCGTTTCTCCTCTGCGCCCCTCCCCGGACACCGCTCGGGCTGCCGGGCTGGCTGAGGCTGTTGCTCCTGGGACCGGTGCCTTGCGGCCTCGGACATCGCTGTGGCGCGCGCTGTCGCGCCCGTGCAGACTGCTAGTGTCGCGCTGACGACCGCTTGTGAGCCCGGCGAGTGCTGGCTGTGTGTTTGGTGTGCGCGTGGCCTGCGTGGTACTGCGTGGTGTGTGCGTGTCTGCTTTCGCGCTGGCGTTAGTTCGTTCTGGCATTTGCTCGTGCGGCGCGTGGCCTTGGTGCTTGCGGTGGCCGGTCTGTCTGTTTGTTTGTTGCCTGGTCTGTTGCCTCGGCGCTGCTGAGTCCTAGATCTATCACTGTGTAACACACTTGCACATGCTCAAGACAGTCGCTTTTCCTGGGACTTATGGGGGCTGGCAGAGCAGGCTGCTCACCATGAGACATGATGTGTTCTGTGCAAACAGGCTGATCTTGTCCTGATTGTGGCTTCTAGCACCGCTTCCACGGCCATGCGCGCCAGCTACTAGTAGCCTTGGCCCCATCCTCATGAGTCTGCAGACTACATGGTGCCAGGCCAGGGAAGGGGGGGGTGGGGGGGGGGACCAACCATGCGTACATTTGGGTACACTTGGGTTTGTCCGTGGAATTTCACCAAATGGCATATGGTAGCTCAAGATGAAGGTTGTGTTATTCACACCAAGGGTTCAGTGGATAGTCTGAATGGGCTGCTGTCGGGCATAAGACAAAGAAGCTACAGGAACTAGAGATGTCAAATTTGCAAGCTTTCTTCCATTGCTGTGACAAGGGGTCAAAGACTAGAAGATCAAGGCTTAAGTTCTTGTATGGAATAGGTAGGCGTTGATATGACTGCGGCGACTGCGGCGCTGTTAGAATAGGTCTGTTCTTGTGAGCAAAGTAGAGTTCTTGTGAGCAGAGTAGAGCACAAAATCAAACATTTTACCTGTCAAAACCCTGATTTCCTGTGGCTGGTGATGATTTGTCCATTGTCGAGTTTCTTTTTTAAAGCAAAATTGTAGCTACTCATGATTTCGAAAACCTAGCAAGATATAGAAAATCTGATGTGAGTTTTTTAAGAAATATCAAAATATACACCAGAGCAGAAAACCCTGATTACAGACGAGTTCAGAATTGTCCGCTAGCTAGGTAGCGACAATGGTTTTTCGTTTTGTTCCCTCTTTATCCTGGGCGCTGCTGAGGCCCTGTTCTATCACAGTGTAACACAGAGATAGATGAAGGTCCCAGCAGGGCCACTGACAAGCTAGCTTCGGGGAAGGAAGTCAGCAATTGAACTTGAAAATCTAGAGTTGTGTTACACAGTGATAGATCTAGGACTCAGCAGCGCCGAGGCAACAGACCAGGCAACAAGCAAACAGACAGACCGGCCGCCGCAAGCACCAAGGCCACGCGCCGCACGAGCAAATGCCAGAACAAACTATCGCCAGCGCGAAAGCAGACACGCACACACGCGCAGTACCACGCAGGCCACGCGCACACCAAACACACAGCCAGCACTCGCCGGGCCCACAAGCGATCGTCGACGCGACACTAGCAGTCTGCACGGGCACGACAGCGCGCGCTACGTAGGGTAGCGGGGGGGGGGGGGGGGGGGGGTGACGCAAGCCTATGCGCGATGGCTTGTCAGCGCCGGCAGGCCGTCTGTGGGGACGGCCATGCCTTCCGCAAGCGTGCGAGGCGGGCCTGGTGCTGGGCCGAGGCGTCGCCGCGGAACGGCTTGCCGCCGTCGATGCCGTCCGCGAGCACCGCGTGCGCAACTGCTGCCGACGCGAGGCGCGCGGCGTCAGCAACGTCGGCTGTGTAGTGTCGCAGACCCATGCCGCCATGTCTATGAGGGAGCAAGGCCTGCTCACGCTGTAGGTCGGTGAGCTGTTGCGTTTCGATGATGCGGCACATGGCGTGTATTCTGGCTTTCTCGACGCCCATGAGCGACTGTTCGAGGTGGGCCCGGTCGGTAGTGCGCAGCAGGTGTGCTTCGCGATGTTGCAGGCACTGGAAGAGGACAGCCCACCGTGTCTGGGCCGCCAGCGGGAGGCCTGCCAGCTTTTGCATGAGCTCGACGGTGCGTTTGCATCTACGGCGCACATACGCCTCCACATAGGCAGGGGTGCCCAGTGGCGCGCCACATGCGACCATGCCGTCGGTGGCGACCGTAGCGCCTAGGCAGGCGGCTACGTGCGAGGCCTTGGCGGGATCGGTGCAGTGGACGAGCGTCTTCTGCGTGTTGCACTGGTGCCGGGATTGCACAACTCGACCCATGGCGACCACTTGCTCGACCGTGCCCTGCACCGCGAGGTCATCGTGGCACGCGATGGCTAACGTGTCAGGGGCCGCTTCTTGCGCCGCTAATAGCGTGGGCCGGAACGCGATGGCGAAGTAGAGGGGGCCGATGGGGTCGCCTTGCTTCACGCCAGATGCACTCCACAAAACCGCGTTGGACCCGTCGTGCCGGCGTGCCAGCAGCGGCGATGGCGCTCCATACGCCATGCGTGCGAATGCGGCCAGGGCGGGGAGTTGCGCGTCAATCTCCGCGATGATGGTCTCGCGGTCGATCAGGTTGAACGCGTTCTCGAGATCGAGCTGCACTGTGACCGTCTCCGCATCTGAGAAGTCCGGGGCCAGCGCGTGGCTCGGAATCTCAGGGCCGCCGCGAACACCAACCCCAATCTGGTGCGGGGCAAGCAGGCCCGGCGCTTCTGGGACGCACGCCAGCGCGCAGATACCGGCGAGGCGCATGAATAATTCGCCGATAGCGATCGGGCGAATGCCGCCGTTCGGTTTGGCGATGGCGATCAGGCGGCTGGCGAGCAGCAGGTCGGAGTAGGGGGTGGTGCCCGACAGCAGGAGGTTGATGAAGCGGCGCATGGCCTTGCCCGTGCGCTCGTTATACAGCCCGGCGCTGCGGACGTGTTCGTGTGTCCACCCGCTGGGGCCGGCCGCTGAGCCCTGTGTCAGGTTCTGCAGGATGGCCTCAAACCGCGCCGCTGAGACTTCCGCTGAGCGGCTGCCGGCTGGGGTGGGCTGCGCTGCGCGCTTTGGAGGGGGCAGCGCGGGGGGTGCAGCGCTCGCAAGCGTGGCAGTGAGTTCTGGTCGATGGGAACGACGGGGCTGTTGTCCAAGCAGCGCGCAGCGCGGCCGACATTGCCGTTGCATGCATGTCGGTGCATGCGCCCTGCCATTGCGATGTCCGCCACAACTTCTGTGCGAGTGCGGCCGGGGTCGCTATGTTCAGCGGTGTCAAGCAACATCTGCTCCCTGGTCCGCTTCCGGATCTCGCGCACGCGGGCATTGACTCGCCTGGCGCGCCCCCTGCTTGCGCCAGTGTTGCCGAGGGCCTGGCTGGGCAGCAGGAGTAGGAGCCTGAGCTCTGTCTCTACACTGGGCCGGTGACCGCGCTCGGCCGCATCGGCGGTACGTTCCAGCGCCGTGGCGACGATGTCGGCCCAGCTGGATCTGCATTCGTTCGGCACATCCTGAGGGATCCGCACGTCCGGGTAGGGGGCCTCCAGTGCTGGCGGCGCGTCTGAGGCTGGCTTTGGATCCACCTGGGTGTGTGTCAGATCGCGCATGTGGGAGTCAACCCGTGGGCCAGCGCTAATGGTGATGCGGGAGACGTCCGGGAGGACGGCTCGCTGACTGGGGGGTAGGCGGGGCGCTTGAGAGGGTCGGGGGGGAGTGGCATGGCGGCGAGCCGGCGCGTGGCAAATGGGGGCAAGCTCGTCGGTCGGGGACGTCCCATGGTTGGTCCCTGCGTGAGCAGCCACGACTGGCGTAGGTGTTGCGGTAGCGGTCCCGTTGTCACACGCATGGGCCACACGGCGAGGTGAATGTACGACTGCACGTGAGGTGGCAACGCCTGCGGACGGCCGGGCGCTGCGCGGCTCTGTGCGTTGATCGTGCACCTCGCTATCATGCAGTGTGGCTCCGGGGGACAGTGGTGACGGGACGTCACCTGGGGGTTGTTCTGTCGTGATCCAGCCATGCACAGGACTACGGTGACCATGCATGGTGGCATACACAGGACTACGGTGACCATGTATGCGTGGATACACGGTGCTGATCCGGAGTGGCTATGGGGCAGCCATGCACCGATGGCTGACCATATGCACGAGCAATGCATGCAAGATTGCGTGCCAGCAGACATTGATTCTGATCGTATCCGTATGAGACGTTGATTGAACGCTTATATAGGCTCTACAGATCGTAGTGTAATCACTCTCTCTCTTCTCTTCCATACTGTCCGAAGTCTCACGTGCATTCATCCTCCACTGAAGGTACAAGCGCTGTCACGGATAGATACCTAAGACAGCAAGGTATGTGACAGCACCAACCCCTGCGCATGACTACGACATGCACAGATCCATAGGCCTTAGGCCGCGGTCCACTGAATCACGTCATGGTATCGGTGATGATTGTGGGTATTCTTGTGATGTCTAGTAGCATGCGGTAGAGTCCAGGGGGAACCTGCGGTTACGGCTGCACACTTCAATGAGTGTGCTACACCGCTCTAGTGTATAGCCGACCGTAGAGAGACTAGAAAAGCTAATGCAGAATGCTACGGCGGAGCTGCATTATGCTTGTGTGCTGGTCTCGCAAAGAGGCCTACGGGTCTGCGTTTCCTGCGACATACGGTGGTCATGTTGCAGGACACCACCACTCCGAAACGATTCAATGGCATCTCGCCAAGGGTCTATCGGTTCTGACGGTGTGGAGGGAGCAGTTAACCTTCCGCACCATCGCACTCGCTCTACAGTGCGTCGCGAGCAGGCCGCGGAGGGTCAGTCCATGCCCCACGGGGAAGGACAAGACGCTGGGACCTACGGGTATCTCAGTGTGAACCCTCTGCAGGCCGCCATGCCGGGCAACGCTGATCCTACGGGGAATGCGGGTGCTCAGGCTGCGGTGCACGGAGCGCAGGAAGTGCCGCACGTTGCCCAGACAGCATGGGCAGCGCAGCAGATACCACCTCCGATACCGCAGCCTTCGCAGGCTGCGATGTCATCCGGGGCGGCAGCAACAGCCGGGTCGATCGATGTTGCAACTCTCGCGAGCGCGCTGTCGCTCGTAATGCCTAAGTCTATGCCGGGAAAGTCTCTAGTAGAAAAGCATAAGTTTCCGGTATGGAACCACAAATATGATCACTTTCGGGTTCTCAAGAAAGAGGTAGAGAGTTGGGCAAACATGGTGGGAGAAAGTAGCCTGCTAGTGAATGATCCACTGGCACAGAATAGCCAGGCTCATGAGTCAGTCAAGCATTGGCTATTCATAACATTACCAAAGGAGGATAGGGATTTTGTGTCAGACTGCAGTTTTGTCCATGAGATGTGGGCACTGCTGCATGCCAAGTACATGCCTTCTGTCGAGGTAGAAATACAAAAGCTATACCAGCAGCTCAGTGGTGCCAGACAGGCGGGAAAGCCACTAGAGAAACATGTCAACGAGGTAGTTGGTATAGTGAACCAGATGAGGGGTCTGGGAGAAGCTGTGCCTGATCAGCTATACCGCTCTAGGCTACTGGCAGTGGACAAAGAGTATGCACTGCTGCAGCCGATGCTGCAGCAACTGCCATTGCAGCAGAGAGTGTCTACGCTGCTGACGCATGCTCAGAATAGCAGCCAGTCTGCCCCATCGCGATTCCCACGGGATGATCGCGGTGGTCAGCAGAGATTTGGGGGACGAGGGTATCGTGGTGGACGCCACGGTGGTCGCCACGGTACACCCCCACAGGTTGCCGCAGTGGGAGCAGGGGGAGCAGATAAGCGCAAGTGCTTCAACTGTGATAAGCCTGGCCATCTGCAGAAAGATTGCCCTTTGCTCTCCGCAGAGGTTAAGCAGTTCTTACAGAAGCAAGCAGCTGCAGGGCGAGGCCGTGGCAGAGGCCGCGGGGGCCCTCAGGTGGCTGTAGTAGACCTAGCGGAACTGCGAGCTGAGTGTGTTGATGGGCCATCGCCCAACATGCCATACACGTTTCTGGTGGATAGCAGGTCTGATCTGAACATTTGCTTTGATTATAGCATGTTCAGTGAGATCAAGCCACCGGATATCACAGAGTGTCAGCCCTTAGACCAGGGCAGGCTTAAGATATATGGCATGGGCACTATCAGGGCGAATGTGGGGAAGTACGTGACAGTACAGGGCGAGCTGGTGCCTGTGGACATTGAGCTAGATCATGTTTACTGGGTGCCAGCCAGCCTGATAAACATCCTATCAACGACTGTGCTGAAGCGGTCGAACATATACTTGCACACAGGCAAGGCAAATACAGTAGAAATGCCTGGCTTCTATGACCAAGCCCAGACGTTTGTGGGCAACTGTGAGCAGGGAGTTGATAGTGAGGATAACCCCACACTGAGCTGGTATTGCGGGACAGGCAGACCAATGTGGGAGCTGCGCCCTGTAGATTCAGGGATAGACTGGACCAGTGCTAACAATCTTTTCCACAGAAATAGGAAATGGGTTGGTGAGCAGGCGAGAGTCGCTTCAGTAGATGGTGTACCCATTGGTCAGAGATCTTCTTTCCAACTCGACCCAGCATTCCTGGTGCACATCTCGTTTCACCATGCTGGCAACCGGATTCTCAAACTGATGACAGATAATCCAGACCTGTATGACCTCAAGTTGCCTAAACCTACGGGAGTAGCGCTTGAGTGTCATGGTTGCCACGTGGCGGAACAGAGAAGTGGTGACAGAGCTCAGCATGGGGGCAAAGTGACAGAGAATGCCACGTATGCTGGAGAAGTGCTGCATGCGGATCTGGCTGGACAGATTAAGCCAGTAGGCATAGGAGGAATGAACTACATCCTGGTAGTAGTGGATGAGTGCAGCAGGTACTCACATGTGATCCCGCTGAAGTCGAAAAGCGGTGCTGCGGAAATCATATGCCTTCTGATAGAACGCATCCGCACTCAGATTGTCTATGACAAGGAGGTAGGGGTGCGGAGGCTGCACACGGACCAAGGAGGTGAGTTCAGCTCGAGTCAGCTGGCTCAGTACCTTGAGTGGCGAGGGATAGTACACACGTTCACTGACACCGCCCAACATGAGTGAAATGGGTTGGTAGAACGAAAGATCGGTGTGCTGAACACGTCAGTGCGGGCGAGTCTGCTGCAGGCAGCAGTGCCTGCATTCCGAGCACAGCACTGGAGGGTGTGAGGCGGAAGGAGGCGAAGCAGAAGCTGGAGGACAGGCTTGTTGCCACCAGCTCTGAGCCATGGTCCACGAATGAGCAGCAGCGGGCTAAGCAGCTGCGAGTCAGGAAGGCTGCAGCGCATGCGCTGAGCCTGAATGAGCTGAGTGAGAAGCTGGTTGCCAGGAGAGAATTGGCATTTGTGGCACAGCATATGAGAAATGTGAATGTCAGAGAGATTGTGCCATACTTGTTGTGGTTTAGGAAGGTCAAAGAAGATGACTTCCGTCTCGTGGTGGCACAGGTGAAGCCTTTCGGGTGTCCAATGTATGTGTATCCAAGGAGGGAGCACTTCAGGCACCTGGAAGCGCGAGGAATCCTCGGTGCCTATATGGGACCGGGTGGAGGTCCTCACATGGACAGGGTTTACGTGTCACCAGTGTAGTGCCGGAAGCTGAGTTCTTGCCCAACATGAAGAAGTGGGTGAAGAGCACTAGTGTGCGGGCAGTGCGTCCACCAGCCAGTCGTAAACACATGATGCCAGAGAGGGGCAGAAATGTGGATTGGGCTGAGGGGGAGCATCCAGGTCTGGGCCATCAACACTGGGAATCAGGAAGAACGCTGCATAGGCGTTTCAAACCGCAAGACGAGCTACCTGAGGGTGAGCCCGAGTTTTATCCTAGAGTGTTGGGTGCAGAGCTGCTGGCGCGACATGAGCGCTGGCACACACCAGAGATCAGTGAGGCAGTGGTTGCAGCGCGCTGCGATCATGCAGCGGCTGACAGTGCTGCAGCAGTAGCACACTGGGACTATGATGTAGCAAACCAGCCGTCTGGGCCTCTACACCACGAGTTTAGGCCTGCAGAGACAATCCCTACAAGGGATAGGGCTGTGCTGCACATAGGGGACTGTGATATCCATCCACTTCCAACTGATGAGGAAGTGAGTGATACTGAGTCTAGTGATGGAGGTGAGGATGACTCTGAGTCTGAGTCTAGATCCCGCTCACGCTCAGCGGAGCCAGTCCAGCGGTCGATGGGCAAGGAGCTGAGTGAGCCATCCCCACCTGTGCGAGCTGACGGTCACGGCGGCGGCCGAAGTCACCGCGGGTCCACGGTGTCAGGGCGTGATGACCGTGACAGATATGACGAGCCAAGGCATATATCTGGGTCTGAGGGCCAGGGGCAAGGCGAGCTACGGCATGTGCCTAGCGGAATAGCGACAGGCGGTGATGGCTCAGGGGGAGAGTCAGCACCAAGTGCCGCGAGGGGCAGCGGAGAACGTCTGGATCCGCCACATGAGGTGAGGGTTCGATGGGTTCCAAAGCCTTTTCACTTGATTCGCAAAGTCTTAAGACCTGCTGGCCATGCTGTGGGAGCAACTGTGAGTGATGCTGCTGTTGAGCGCATTTCCCTGGAGGAAGCACGTGAGCATGTGAGTGATGCTGCGAGCCCCACAGTAATGAATGATAATGATAATGACGTCGGTGACTTGTCTGATGGAGTGTCAGCTGCAGCTGACAGTGTGCCTCCTGATGCAGAAAAGACGACGGGACAGAAGGTGACTCCGAACGGTGGCATTACTACTAGCCTTTGTGAGTCCAGGCGTGCAGCTACCGTGAGGAAGAGGGTCGAGGCCGTAGTAGATGATCCAACGGTGCAGCAGGCCATGCGTGGTGCTCATCGTGAGAAGTGGATCACGGCAATGCTCGATGAGCTGACCTCCTTAAGAGAACATGATGTGTTTGAGCTGGTTGAGTGCCCAACAGGAGTGAAGCCTGTGACAGGCAAGTGGGTGCTTAAGATCAAGCGAGGAGCACAGGGTGAAATTGAGCGTTTCAAGGCCAGATATGTAGCCAGGGGATTTACGCAAGTGGAGGGCATAGATTTCTTTGAGACATGGGCACCTGTGGGCAGTTATGCTACCTTCAGGGCTCTGTTGTCAGTCTGTGCAGTAGAGGATCTGGAGACGAGGCATATAGACATTAAATGTGCTTTCCTGAATGGTGTTCTGGAGGAGGAAGTGTATGTGGCACAACCTCCGGTACTGGACGATGGGTCTGGTATGGTGTGGCGTCTGAAAAAGGCGTTGTATGGTCTGAAGCAAGCTGCCAGGGAGTGGCACAAAGCGCTTGCAGAACTCTTATTGAGTATGGGTTTTGTGAGATCAGCCAGTGACCCTGCACTGTTAATTTGCAAAGTAGGACGTTGTCTTATTTTCCTGTGGGTCGATGATCTGTTGATTTTCGGTCATAAAGAGCAGATGGATGATGCCATCAGAAAGATCCTTGAGGCATTTGAGGGTCGTGACCTGGGGGAGCTGGGATATGTGCTGGGCATGGAGGTCATACGTGGTCGAGCTGCTCGCACTATCACCATCACACACAGAAAGAGCATCAGGGACATGCTAGAGAGATTTGGCATGAGTGAGTGCAGACGGGCGCCAACTCCGTTGGTACCAAAGCAGAAAATGTTTAGTCTGAAGGAAGATCCTAGCCAGGCGAAGGCTACAGGCGCAGAGCATAAGAGGTTTATGCAAGCTGTAGGAAGCATCCAGTATGTGGCAGTTGTGTCGCGTCCAGACATTGCGTTTCCGGCTAATGTCCTGGCCAGGCAAATGGCTGGAAGTGCTAAATGTCATTGGAATGGTGTCCTTCACGTACTGAGATACCTGCGAGGGACCATAAACTTTGGCTTGACCTTTAGTGGCCCCAATGGGGGATGTGACGTGTTGGAAGCATTTACGGATGCTGACTTCGCCAATGGTGCTTCCTTGAAGAGCGTGTCAGGAGTAGTAGTCCGGATGCATGGGAACTGTGTGTTCTGGCGTTCGAAGAGGCAGACTATTGTGGCTGGTGATACAACTGAGGCAGAGCTCATTGCTATGAGTTCAGCAGCCAATGAGGTGATGTGGGAAAAGCAGTTGTGCACTGATCTTGGTTTTTCGGCTGTGAAGCCAACGCTGTGGGGTGACAACAAGAGTGCCAACTTGCTAGCAGTGAACCCCATTTCTAGTGACCGCTCCAAGCACATCAGGGTCAGGGACCTGAGGGTCCGAGAGTTCGTAGAACTCGATGAGTTGACTATCAGCTGGGTTAGCACGGTAGACATGCTAGCTGATATGTTCACCAAGGTGTTGGCAGGACCAGCACTGGCAAAACTTAGAGATAGACTGCAGCTTGCGGTAGTACAAGCTTAGTCTAGGGGGAGTGTCATGATCCAGCCATGCACAGGACTATGGTGACCATGCATGGTGGCATACACAGGACTACGGTGACCATGTATGCGTGGATGCACGGTGCTGATCCAGAGTGGCTATGGGGCAGCCATGCACCGATGGCTGACCATATGCACGAGCAATGCATGCAGATTGCGTGCCATCAGACATTGATATTGATTGTATCCGTATGAGACGTTGATTGAACGCTTATATAGGCTCTACAGATCGTAGTGTAATCACTCTTCTCGTCTGTCCAAGTCTCACGTGCATTCATCCTCCACTGAAGGTACAGGCGCTGTCACGGACAGATACCTAAGACAGCAAGGTATGTGACAGCACCAACCCCTGCGCATGGCTACGGCATGCACAGGATCCCACAGGCGCTAGGCCGCGGTCCATTGAATTACAACACCATGCTGCAGGCCATGCCAGTGCAGCAGATAGTGTCTACGCTGTTGACACATGCCCAGACAAACAGCAAGCAGGGTCCATCGCGATTCTCACGGGACGATCGCGGTGGACAGCAGCGCCATGGGGGACATGGGTACCGAGGTGGACGCTACGGTGGTCGCCAAGGTTCACCCCCACAGGTAGCTGCAGTGGGAGCAGGGGCAGCAGGGGGAGCAGAAAAGAGAAAATGCTTCAACTGTGATAAGCCTGGACATGTGCAAAAGGATTGTTCATTGCTCTCCGCAGAGGTCATGCAATTCTTGCAGAAGCAAGCAGCTGCAGGGCGAGGCCGTGGCAGAGGCCGCGGTGGCCCTCAGGTGGCTGTAGTTGACCTAGATAAGCTGCGAGCTGACTGCGCTGATGGGCCAACTCCCAACATGCCATACACATTCCTGATAGATAGTGGCTCAGACATAAACATATGTTTTGATTACGATATGTTTTGCGAGATCAAGCCGCCGGATATGCCGCAGTGTCAGCCTCTTGACCAGGCTAGACATGTATGGTGTGGGCACGATCAGAGCCAACCTGGGAGAGTATGTGAGTGAGCAGGGCACTATCATGCCAGTTGATATAGAACTGACAAATGTCTACTGGGTGTCAGCTAGTCCTATCAACATCCTTTCCACGAAGGAGTTGAAGAAGTCTGAAATATACTTGCATACTGGCAAGCATGCGAACAGGGTAGTGATGCCCGGTTTTCATGACCAGAGTTATGGGCTCCATAGGAACTGTGAGCAGGGTGAGGATGAGGATGGAAAACCCACTCTGACATGGTTCTGTGGGAAGGGCAGGCCCATATGGCAAATGCGACCGGTTGACAGAGGAGCAGCCTGGACAAGTGCGAATAACTTGTTCAATAGAAATGGGAAGTGGGTGCGAGAGCAGCAGCAAGTTGCTGCAGTGACCGGTGTACCAAACGAACAAGGATCTTCCTTCCAGGTTGACCCATCATTCCTAGTGCATATCGCTTTTCACCATGCTGGCAATCGGGTACTCCAGTTGATGAGAGACAACCCACACCTGCATGACCGGCGAGGCGTCCGTCGGTTGCAGTGGCGCGCAAGAGCTCAGCGCGGCAGCTGCCGCCGCCGCCGCCGTGGCCGTGAAGGCGGCCGCCCCGGCCGGCCAGTGCACGGTGCGGTGTGAGCACCTGCCACAGGTGGGCCCGGTGGCCACTAGTCCGCTGCGACGCCTGCCCGAGGGTCGCCGGGGCCGCGCGGCCGCGGCTTGCGCCCGGCCGCTACCCCCCCGCTCGCAGCGTAACCCGGAACGGGGTGATCTGCTTGTGATGTTGCCCTGCGACACCATTGTGGCCGGTGTGTGCGTGACCTGTCCGGTGGCCCCCTCCCGGGTTGTCGCCGCGGCAAACACGCCAGGCGCTGCCGCACAGCTGATGGACGACCGGAAGCGAGACAAGTACGGCCGCTCTGGCACAGGCGCATGTCGCTTTGTGTCCCTGTCGCATGAGACGTTTGGCCGTGTGGGCACGGGTGCGTTCGCCTTCCTGAATAAGATTGCTGACTTTGCTGCGGCTTCGGGGGCCGTGTCCAGGCGAGCGTTCTTGCAAAATGCCATGTGCGAACTCTCCACCACTCTGTGCCGTGGTGTGACGCGCCAGGTCCTCGCTGCGGCTCCGCTGCGTATGCGACTGGCGGGCCGGGCGGTGGTGCCTGGCCACGATGTCCCGTCGGACGTGCTATAGGCGGCCGCTGGCCGCCTTGCTCGACCGGGTGCCGCGGCTGCAGCAGCGCAGGCCGGCCCCGCGTCTGATTGTGCTGGCCCGCCCTGCCTTCCCGCGAGCCACCGTGGGGGGAGTGATGCGGCGCCGCCAGTGCCCTTCGCGCCCCGCCCTGAGGCCCCTGCCGGGCGGCCGGAGGGGGAGGGCTGGTACGCCTTGCACTGTGGGGGGCGTGCGCCCCCGGGCTCTCATGTGCGGGGGCCCGTGATGGAATGCTCCAGCGGGGCAGGATGGAGTGGGGGTGCTGCTGTTGGGGGGTCGGTGGTGGCTGGTTTTGCTGGAGTGGGCAGCAGTGCGGTGGTGGTTGTTGCTGTGTGCGGTTGTGGCGCGGGTGCCGTAGTGGAGGGGTGCGGGAGTGCGCATGCGTGTGGGTGCGTGGGTGTGGTTGTGTCGGCTGTGTCGGTTCGTTGTGGCTTTTTCGCCTGGGAGAGTGATTGCTTTTTGCTGGTGTCTACTTTCGGGGGTTTTGGCCGTCTACTTCCCTTCAGTTGCCCTTGCTGCCTGTGGCAGAATGTGCACTGTGAGTCTACGATGTTCGCCCGCAGCAACATGCAACGTCACAGCCTGCACTTCGCACACAGCTCAATCAATGTCCTAGGTATCAATGCCAACTCACAGCAGTATGCAAACAAAGTCCAAGAGACACGTACCTGCCATTCAGCCAGTCAAACACAATGACTGGTGAACTGGCAGTCAGTCCTATATGTGACAGCGAACTTGCTGATCACCATGCAAATCTATGCATCAACGTCCTACTCCCGCAGTCTCATGCATGCATTGCTGCACTGCACCTACGGCCACACCAACGACTAGCTTGCACTCAGTTGCCTAAAGCCTAGATCTGCCACACTGCCGGGCTATTGCGTTCATCTCCGTGTAACATCTGTATGACCTGAAGATGCTGAAACCTACGGGGGCAGCGCTTCAGTGTCATGGTTGCCACGTGGCTGAACAGAGAAGTGGCGATAGAGCACAGCACGGGGGCAAGGTGACTGAGAATGCCACCTATGCTGGAGAAGTGTTGCATGCTGACCTAGCAGGGCAGATCAAGCCAGTAGGAATCGGGGGTATGAACTATATCGTGGTAGTAGTGGATGAGTACTCCCGGTATTCCCATGTGATTCCGCTGAAGTCCAAGAGTGGGGCTGCGGAAATGATATGCCTGCTGATTGAGCGAATTCGCACTCAGATTGTATATGATAGAGAGATTGGGGTGCGGAGGCTGCACACTGACCAGGGTGGTGAGTTCAGCTCTAGCCAGCTGGCTCAGTACCTACCCGTGGCGTGGCATTGAACACACGTACACTGCCACGTGCCAGCATGAGTCCAATGGAATGGTGGACAGAAAGATCGGTGTGCTGAACAGGAGTGTGAGAGCAAGCCTGCTGCAAGCGGCTGTGCCTGCATTTCTGTGGCCAGAGGCGTATATGTGTGTGAACCATGCGCATAACCTGACGCCTAGCACAGATCTAGAGGGTATTAGGCGGAAGGAGGCCAAGCAGAAACTGGAGGAGAGACATGCGCAGTCCAGTCATGAACCGTGGTCAACAAATGAGGCTGTGAGAGCCGCACAGTTGCAGACAAGGAGAGCTCAGGCTCAGAGAATGAGTCTGCAGGCTCTAGCTGATGAGGGTATGGCTAGGGGCGACGGGAAGTTTGTCGCCCAGTGTGTGAAGAATGTGGATGTCAGGCAGATCATAGCGTATCTGTTATGGTTCAGGAATGTAAGTGAGGACACGTTCCATCTGGTGGTGGCCCACGTGAAGCCTTTCGGGTGTCCAAGTATGTGTATGACCGGAGAGAGGATTTCAGGCACCTGGACGAGAGAGGAGTGCTCGGTTTCTATGTGGGACCGGGTGCTGGTCCACACATGGACAGAGCTTACGTGAAGCGAGGGAATGGGGGAGCAGTACGTATGTATAGGCATACGGCTTCTCCACCAGCTCTGCTGAGAGAGTTTGCGAAACGTTTCCACATGTCGGAGCAAGCTACGGTGGATCCGGTCGTGTTGGAGAACTATGGGCTGGGAGAATTCGAGATCATGCAGGATGAGCATACTCGTGTAGTACTTGACGTTGGTTTCTTGCCCAACATGAAGAAATGGTTGAGATCAACTAGTGTTAGGGCAGTGCGACCACCAGCCAGTCGTGATCACATGATGCCAGAGAGGGGCAGAAATGTGGATTAGGCTGAGGGGGAGCATCCAGCGCTGGGGCACACTGGGAACCAGGCAGGCAGTTGCATCAGCGCTATGTGCCGGATGATGAGTTGCCTGAGGGTGAGCCGCCGTTTTCACCGCGTGTTTTAGGCTCTGAGTTGATAGCCAGACATGAGCGGTGGCACACGCCTGAGATCAGTGAGGCAGTGGTGACAGCGCGTTGCGCTTACACGGCCGCGGATTGTGTGAACAGGGTACCACACTGGGAGTATGATGCGGCTCAACAACCGTCTGGTCCACACAATGCTGAGACAAGACCGAGAGATGTGATCCCTACGCGGGATAGAGCAGTGCTGGACATGTGCGGATGCCGCATTGAGCCGAGCGGATGCCGCATTGAGCCACAGGGTATTGAGGATGATGTGTCCGAGGGGGAGGAAAAGCGAGAGGCTGCCAGTGACTCGGCTGAGTGATTCCCAGAGGAATCTGAGCCCTCAGAATCTCAGTCTCGATCGCGCTCGCGTTCACCGCAGCGAGTCCAACGGTCGATGGGCAAGGAGCTAAGTGAGCCACCCCCACCTGTGCGAGCTGATGGTCACGGCGGCGGCCGAAGTCACCGCGGGTCCACGGTTTCAGGGCGTGATGACCGCGACAGATATGATAAGCCACGGCATATATCTGGGTGTGAGGGCCAGGGGCAAGGCGAGCTATGGCATGTGCCTAGTGGAGTAGAGGCAGGCGGAGCTGGCTCAGGGGGAGAGTTAGCACAAAGTGCCGCAGGAGGCAGCGGAGAACATCTGGATCCACCACAAGAGGTGAGGATTCGATGGGTTCCAAAACCTTACCAATTGATTCGCCGAAACTTAAGACCTGCTGTCCATGCTGTGAGAGTGAATGAGAGAGATAATGTAGTTGTTGAGCACATTTCCCCGGATGATGCACGTGAGCATGATGATGCTGGGAGCTCCACAGTAGTCCATATGGAGAGTGATGTCGGTGACTTGTCTGAAGGAGTGTTGGCGGGAGCTGACAGTGTGACTCCTGATGCAGAACAAAAGACGGGGCAGGAGGTGAATCTTTACAGTGGCAAGACTGCTAGTTGTTGTGAGTCCCGGCATGCAGCCACTGTGAAGAAGAAGGTAGAGTTTGTGCTGGACGATCCAACGGTGCAGCAAGCCATGAGAGGTTGCCATCGTGAGCAGTGGATTGCAGCAATGATAGATGAACTGACCTCCTTAAGGGAGCACGACGTGTTTGAGCTGGTCAAGTGTCCATCAGGAGTGAAGCCTGTGACAGGCAAATGGGTGCTTAAGATCAAGCGAGGTGCACAGGGTGAAATTGAGCGTTTCAAGGCTAAGTATGTAGCTAGAGGATTCACGCAGGTAGAAGGCGTAGATTTTTTGCACTGCAAAGATGCTGCCAGTCCGATGA
Source organism: Ulva mutabilis (assembly GCA_900538255.1). Classification (NCBI taxonomy): domain Eukaryota; kingdom Viridiplantae; phylum Chlorophyta; class Ulvophyceae; order Ulvales; family Ulvaceae; genus Ulva; species Ulva mutabilis. Next base: position 164,808 of record UNSF01000020.1, on the reverse strand, counting down.
GGACGTCCTTGAATGACGGGCACATGACGCGGAGAAGACGTCATGGGTGACCGTGGGATGACCCCAAGGGGTCGTCATCGACACTCTGACAGAGTGTCCTCAGTGCAAGCGAGGACAGTACAAGGACGGTGCAAGGACAGTGGGATGACATGTGCACGACATCATGAGGACGTCATAGTTGTGGGAAGGCAGGTACAAGGTCTGATGAGGACGTCATATCCACTACAGACTTACAGTGACTCTAAGGGGACGTCCATATGACACAACCCAAGCATCACCATGACGTCACGATGAAGTACTCAGTATAAATTTGATGACGTCCTGCCTTGTCAGGACGGCACGTACGGATCATCGTGACGTCCCCTTGAAACCGGAGCGGTCCCCGCGCCATACGTCACCAGGACGTCATCTATGACGTCACGCCGGGGACGTCTTGCCTTGCGCTAGGCCGTCCCCGAGGCCGTCCCCGAGGCCGTCCTGCTCGGAGCCCAAAAGGCCACTTGCTGACCTTGCTCCCGCACGCCTCTTCTCGCCACATGGCCTGGCTTCAGTCACTCGATCATGCACTTCGCCATCGAATCCGCATTGTCTATCTCTCCCACTGGCCGGCTCTAGCAGGCAATTGCCACAATTGCCTGTCTTGTACGGTCTACGGGTGACAACGATGCGCTGGACGTAACTCAAGGCATACCTCCCTCCAACGCGGCATTGGCGTCCTCTTGCATCGAACGCAACTCTGCCTGCAGGTGACTTGGAGTGAATGGCCGTAGCGGGATGCTGTGGACCGGCACCACACTTAGGACACCATGGTGAGTTGTCCTCGTGAAGTGTTGTACCCACGGCAACAGAAACTTGCGCACTGGGCCCCTGATATGCAAGACAGCGCGCACCTCCGCTTCCATTAGCAGATGCCATATTGGGGCTAAGGGCCCCTTGGTGTCCGGTGCGCTGTCTCCAAGCACGGGCCTCAGGTTTGCCACCTGCTGCTCCAGTTCCTTGACACACTGGACTCTACTCTGCACAGTGAGATCTCATTTCACTATTGTACATGTTGGGAGCACTGGTGGCTGTGGCTGTGTCTGTAGCTGCAATACATGCGTGGCAGTGCGTGATGTCCACTGCAGCAGCGACTATAAAACTCGGATCCTGGTCGATTCTCACCTGTGCTGGACAGCGGGATTCGCTATGCGTTGCCGCACTCGGGGCTGATGACCTAGCCACAGGGGCCTCGGTTGCAGTACTAGGACCAGCGTGACTGGCGGCTGCTGACTGGGTGGTGGCCTGTGGGACATCCTTGCCACCGTCCTAGCATACATCCACTCTCCCACGCGCAGCAACCCTCTACACACCACATTGCTTTATCATCCGGTCAGATGAATTGGATCATGCCAGTGGGTCTGTACCGAGTAGGCCAAAGTGGGTAACTGGGCGGACACCCGTGGTGCTCAGGCGCAGCAGGGATGCGCACAAGGGGATGACGTGCCTGTTCTCTGTCGTCCTCCGCCAGAGACCAGTCGGCCACCTTGGCTGGCGAGTCCGCAACATCTTCAGCATCCCCAGCCTGTCTCTTGTTATTATTAACAAAGCTGTATTGTTCCTCTCTCTTGTTGATGAGGTTAGACATGGACCTGCGTATGTCCGCGTACCTGCATCGTACGACCCATGGTCAGCACGAGTACTGCGGTAACCATAGAGGAGCGTGAACATGGAAGTGAAAAGAACGCACTTGATTCCCTCTTTCTCTTCTGCAACCTCCAGCATATCCCTCCATACTTGGGCAAGGTTTCTGCACAAGTCAAAGCCTTTCTCCATGGCAGCCACCTCGTCGTCGTCCATCGGATTTGCTTTAAGGAACGCGTCTATTTTCTGCACCACATTCCATGGTTAATGTATGCACAAGGTCGGCATGGCGCGCTCTGACTCTGGCCGGTGCGGCCAGTCGAGACTGCAGTGTCGACGGGGGGGGGGGGGGGGCACGATAGCTTACTATCGTGCTCTTTGCCCCTGTGACCACTATCGGCGAAACTGCCCCTGACTGCTGCGCGACTCTTCACGAACATGGTACCTTTCATGACCCCAAAGCAGCGTACCACATCGCCACACTGCGACCAACAATTTCGATCGCACTTACATGAGTGCAGAACTTGTCCGCGGGCCCTATGGACTATGCCAACAACGTGCTTGTGTACAGCTTCGCCAGACCCGAGGATGCACATGAGACCAACGTTGTGTCAATGTTCACTCTGCAACTATATATGGCTAGATCTCAAGCGCAAGACCACGCGCAGCTACAATTCGAGTAGGGATATGCACGCGACCTGAATAACTAGACAAGAGTCTGTCATAAGACGCGGCTCATCCTTCGTTTGCACGTGAGCTCGAGTGCACTTCCGTCTCGGACGTGTCCGTGCAAAAGCCGTGTTGATATGCCGCGTTGACATACCGCACGCGTCGATTTGAAACAGAAGACACTCTTCTCGAAGGTTCTAGATGGTATGCGACATATACATATACAAGACTCGGCTCCACCTTCGGAGGAGCTTTGCGGGCCCCAGACACGGTAGCAGGTGGGAGAGAACGTAGCGTCAGCACGAAATAAATGATGCATGAAATAATATTGGGGAAACAAAATTGAGCAGAGGTCTCCCGCGCGCGGCCATGAGATCATCATGACAAGCTGATGTGGCAATGACGTGTACATCGTTGAAAACAAACAGTGCTCGCGGAGCGTCCTTGATATCATGACACAGAGTCGATTCGGAACAATAGCCTGAGGCGAAACAATTAAAATCTAGTGCGTCTTTTGCCGCCGCCGTCTTTTGCCGCCGCGGAGATGAGAGTACGTAAAATGCTTGTTGCGCAGAAAAAAACACAACGATGTCGACGAGGACGTGGAATGGAAGGCACTTGTCTCGAAGGTTAGAGAAGATTTGCGATGGATGGATACATAATAGACACATGTTAGGTGCACGCGCGCTATACTTGTACTGAGATAGATAGGCGATACATCGATTCAAGCGCGCTATTACAATTGAAGAGATAGCAGCTGCAAGACAGTCACAAGCTGAAGCCGGATATGTTCTCAGATGCACTTTATCAGAATGCCTTCTGGACGGGATCAGCAAGGTTGAAGAGGTATCACACCATCGCGGCTCAAAACTCGAACGCTTCGACGGCCCCCAACATGATGAGTGAATCCGGTATCAAGCTCACGAGCTCAGCGAATCCTTCTTTCACAGCCTTGGTGTCGGAAAATTGATCCTGCTTGTCCCTATAGCCTCAGGAATGTTCAACATATTTTGCACAAAATCTGGTCGGTTGACAACAGCATGCGTCTCTGCTAAGTCACACGCGCCGGCACCCCTCGAAGAGGTCGAGGCGCGCCAGACTAGACAACACTGGCATCTACTGTGTTTACGCATACCGCGATTATTATTGTGCCGGTGGTCTCGACCGGGTCATGATCATCCAAGAGCGGGCAGAGAAAGGGCAAGTGCAATTGCGGGCTTGATCAGCTATCCCAACGTGCACACCACATTTAGACTCGAACTCGGTACAAAGCCACAATAGCGAGAATTAAAGGTCCAGGACAGCATCGAGATCGGACAGCTGGGACTTTCGCCATAGCGTGGGGCTGCCAAGCACCACAGGGCGCGATAGTGGTGACTTTCATAGCCCTCCAGAGCACCATATTCGAATGCACATATCGTCTAGCTGACCATATCGATGGTGTGGCTGTGCCAGCATTTCAGCACGAACCGTGGGGAGGCGTCAAGGCACGCAGCCGTGGAGTTGTTAGTCGACGTCAAGCCAGGTCAGACGATGTAACACAGAGCTCCACTGACCACTTCAGCTACGATACAATGCACGACTTACTCGATGTATGATCGTACCGCAGCGTGATCATGGCCGCATTGGTTGGATGTACCATCTTGAGCTGCGTTAATGTTGGGCACCTCCAAGCTGACTTCAGTACAGCTCTGCTATGCCTACACGTACAACAGAGTGGATCAACTGTAGTACTGGCGTATTGACTTCACTTTGTCACAATTCGTGTAGACAGGACGAAGCTGGCTTTGCGAACAGTGCGACCCGCGCCAAGTCGCGTGCGTGTCTACAAGCGGCCCTCTGGAAGCCGCTGTCGGCGGTGGAGTCCGCAAGCCCCACTATATCTTGATCGGCCCTCAGGACACGCTTGTTGATTAATTTTTCCCACAGCACTGATTACATAATGGAATGCGGGGATGCCACGAAGCGCCGTCGCACGCAAAAGGAGATCAATGCCAATGAACAGCTTGTCCCAAACAGTATGAGCATAGGGCATCCAGGGATCCTCAGAAACCAAGTAATTGTGTAAATTTTGTTTTTGCGACGTTTACAGAGTGAAACCGTGAATCCCTAACTTGGCGCATGCGGAGATCGTGCTCTGGTTGAGCTGGCAGCTCGGGAGCTAGCACTTCGCAGATCTGCGCCGCAAAAAAATGCAATACTTAATCATTACTTAAACTTCTTCAGTGTTGCTCATGCGAATTGCAGCGTGGAACGGGTGGGGCTCTAGACGCCGCGGACACTGGAGGAGACCCTCGACAAGCACAACCACCACGTACGCCATCACCTACTAGCTACGGGCCATGTTAGCCCTGACCGTAGTGGGTAACCTCATCAAAAAATTTGGCACATTCTTAGTTTTCATCAGCAGGCTACAAAAGCTCTCACCCTTTGCACAGCCACGCCACGCCACCCCACCGCGAGGATGATTTTGATAATCTGTACATCTTGTTGGATCGGGGCTCACACGCTAGCAGGGAGTGAACAGATAGAGCCGAAACATGTTCAACTAGACGGTAACAGAAACCCATGGCACCCTGCTGTGCCGGTGTAGCCAATGCACACATTAGTTCACGTAGCACTCAACTGTGCCAGTGTGGCCCATGTGAACATACAGTTGAGCATGCTTCATGCACTGTCATGGCAGTCCACTGTGCCGGTGTAGCTCCTGCGCGCTTGAAGTTGAGCATGCTGCATGCAATGCCACGGCACTTTGCTGTGCCGGTATAGCTCATGCGCGCTTGCAATTGAGCATGCTGCATGCACTGTCATGGCAGTCCACTATGCCGGTGTAGCTCATGCGCGCTTACAGTTGAACATGCTTCATGCACTGTCATGGCAGCCCACTGTGCCGGTGTAGCTCCTGCGTGCTTGCAGTTGAGCATGCTGCATGCACTGTCATAGCACTTTGCTGTGCCGGTGCGGCTCATGCGCACTTGCAATTGAGCATGCTGCATGCACTGTCATGGCAGTCCACTGTGCTGGTGTAGCTCATGCGCGCTTACAGTTGAACATGCTTCATGCACTGTCATGGCAGTCCACTGTGCCGGTGTAGCTCCTGCGTGCTTACAGTTGAGCATGCTTCATGCACTGTCATGGCAGTCCACTGTGCCGGTGTAGCTCCTGCGCGCTTGAAGTTGAGCATGCTGCATGCAATGCCACGGCACTTTGCTGTGCCGGTATAGCTCATGCGCGCTTGCAATTGAGCATGCTGCATGCACTGTCATGGCAGTCCACTATGCCGGTGTAGCTCATGCGCGCTTACAGTTGAACATGCTTCATGCACTGTCATGGCAGCCCACTGTGCCGGTGTAGCTCCTGCGTGCTTGCAGTTGAGCATGCTGCATGCACTGTCATAGCACTTTGCTGTGCCGGTGCGGCTCATGCGCACTTGCAATTGAGCATGCTGCATGCACTGTCATGGCAGTCCACTGTGCCGGTGTACCTCATGCGCGCTTACAGTTGAACATGCTTCATGCACTGTCATGGCAGTCCACTGTGCCGGTGTAGCTCATGCACGCTTACAGTTGAGCATGCTGCATGCACTGTCATAGCACTTTGCTGTGCCGGTGCGGCTCATGCGCACTTGCAATTGAGCATGCTTCATGCACTGTCACGGCACTTTGCTGTGCCGGTGTAGCTCATGCGCGCTTGCAATTGAGCATGCTGCATGCACTGTCATGGCAGTCCACTGTGCCGGTGTAGCTCATGCGCGCTTACAGTTGAACATGCTTCATGCACTGTCATGGCAGTCCACTGTGCCGGTGTAGCTCATGCACGCTTACAGTTGAGCATGCTGCATGCACTGTCATGGCAGGCCACTGTGCCGGTGTAGCTCATGCACGCTTACAGTTGAGCATGCTGCATGCACTGTCATAGCACTTTGCTGTGCCGGTGCGGCTCATGCGCACTTGCAATTGAGCATGCTTCATGCACTGTCACGGCACTTTGCTGTGCCGGTGTAGCTCATGCGCGCTTGCAATTGAGCATGCTGCATGCACTGTCATGGCAGTCCACTGTGCTGGTGTAGCTCATGCGCGCTTACAGTTGAACATGCTTCATGCACTGTCATGGCAGTCCACTGTGCCGGTGTAGCTCCTGCGTGCTTACAGTTGAGCATGCTTCATGCACTGTCATGGCAGTCCACTGTGCCGGTGTAGCTCCTGCGCGCTTGAAGTTGAGCATGCTGCATGCAATGCCACGGCACTTTGCTGTGCCGGTATAGCTCATGCGCGCTTGCAATTGAGCATGCTGCATGCACTGTCATGGCAGTCCACTATGCCGGTGTAGCTCATGCGCGCTTACAGTTGAACATGCTTCATGCACTGTCATGGCAGCCCACTGTGCCGGTGTAGCTCCTGCGTGCTTGCAGTTGAGCATGCTGCATGCACTGTCATAGCACTTTGCTGTGCCGGTGCGGCTCATGCGCACTTGCAATTGAGCATGCTGCATGCACTGTCATGGCAGTCCACTGTGCCGGTGTACCTCATGCGCGCTTACAGTTGAACATGCTTCATGCACTGTCATGGCAGTCCACTGTGCCGGTGTAGCTCATGCACGCTTACAGTTGAGCATGCTGCATGCACTGTCATAGCACTTTGCTGTGCCGGTGCGGCTCATGCGCACTTGCAATTGAGCATGCTTCATGCACTGTCACGGCACTTTGCTGTGCCGGTGTAGCTCATGCGCGCTTGCAATTGAGCATGCTGCATGCACTGTCATGGCAGTCCACTGTGCCGGTGTAGCTCATGCGCGCTTACAGTTGAACATGCTTCATGCACTGTCATGGCAGTCCACTGTGCCGGTGTAGCTCATGCACGCTTACAGTTGAGCATGCTGCATGCACTGTCATGGCAGGCCACTGTGCCGGTGTAGCTCATGCACGCTTACAGTTGAGCATGCTGCATGCACTGTCATAGCACTTTGCTGTGCCGGTGCGGCTCATGCGCACTTGCAATTGAGCATGCTTCATGCACTGTCACGGCACTTTGCTGTGCCGGTGTAGCTCATGCGCGCTTGCAATTGAGCATGCTGCATGCACTGTCATGGCAGTCCACTGTGCCGGTGTAGCTCATGCACGCTTACAGTTGAGCATGCTGCATGCACTGTCATGGCAGGCCACTGTGCCGGTGTAGCTCATGCACGCTTACAGTTGAGCATGCTGCATGCACTGTCATAGCACTTTGCTGTGCCGGTGCGGCTCATGCGCACTTGCAATTGAGCATGCTTCATGCACTGTCACGGCACTTTGCTGTGCCGGTGTAGCTCATGCGCGCTTGCAATTGAGCATGCTGCATGCACTGTCATGGCAGTCCACTGTGCCGGTGTAGCTCATGCACGCTTACAGTTGAGCATGCTGCATGCACTGTCATGGCAGTCCACTGTGCCGGTGTAGCTCATGCGCGCTTACAGTTGAGCATGCTGCATGCACTGTCATAACACTTTGCTGTGCCGGTGCGGCTCATGCGCACTTGCAGTTGAGCATGCTTCATCCCTGTCATGGCACTTTGCTGTGCCGTTGTGGCTCATCCGCACTTGCAGTTGAGCATGCCTCCTAGATAGCTAAGCGCTCCTGGCGCTCTGCCCTGCTTGTGTGGACCATGCAAGTATATACATGAGCATGCTGCATGCACTCTCTTGCCACTCTGCTGCACTGCTGATTCGGTGCTATGATCATAGCGGTATCACAACCTGCCGCGAATGTTACATATACCTACACTACAACGCCTGCGGTACATGCAAATGAAACCGCCTAGTGCAATACACTGCACAATGTGCAACAACGCAGTGTCTGCTCAGCTCTGCTCTGCGTTGGTCTGCATTATGTCATATGCTTGCTTGTCATATCAAAAGTACGGCATAATGCATGTGGCCTTGGTGATTGCGGTGGCGGGTCTGTCTGTTTGCTTGTTTCCTGGTCTGTTGCCTCAGTGCTGCTGAGTCCTAGATCTATCACTGTGTAACACATAACGCATATTTTACACGGTGACAGATTGACCCGCCCTGCCTTCCCGTGGACTGCCGCGCGGAGAGCGATGTGGCGCCGCCAGTGCCCTTCGTGCCCCGCCCTCAGGCCCCTACCGGGCAGCCGGAGGGAGGGCTGGTACGCCTTGCGCTGTGGGGGGCGTGCGCCCCCAGGCTCTCATGGGCGGGGGGCCGTGGTGGAGTGCTCGCGTGGGGCCGGCTGAAGTGGGGGTGCTGCTGTTCGGGGGTTGGTGGTGGCCGGGTTTGCTGGGGTGGGCGGTAGTGCGCAGTGTGGCTGGTGATTGCTTTGTACACGTGCGACTGTGGCGTGGGTGCCGCGGTGGTTGGGTGCGGGAGTGCGCTTGTGTGTGGATGCGTGGGTGTGTTCGGGTTCGGCTGTGTCGGTTCGTTGTGGCTTTTCACCTGAGACGGTTGCTGCTTGTTGCTGTTATCTGCTTTTGGGGGTTTTGGCCGTCTGCTTTTATGCTGTTGCCCTCGCTGCCGGGCTCTTGCGTTCATCTCCGTGTAGCACGGTGACAGGTCTAGGACCCAGCAGGACCGAGGCAACAGACCGACAATACGCAGACACAATACATTCCCCGCCTGCCCCCTTGCGCCCCTGTAGACGTCCCCGGCAAGGCGGCCGTCGGCCACAGTGGCGCGCGGGAGCTCAGCGCGGCAGCTGCCGCCGCCGCCGCCGTGGTAGTCAAGGCGGCTGCCCCGGCCGGCCAGTGCACGGTGTGGTGTGAGCACCTGCCGCAGGTGGTCCCGGTGGCCACAGGTCCGCCGCGACGCCTGCCCGAGGGTCGCCGGGGCCGCGCGGCCGCGGCTTGCGCCCGGCCGCTAACCCCCCGCTCGCAGCGCGACCCGGAACGGGGTGAATGCTTGTGATGTTGTCCTACGATACCATTGTGGCCGATGTGTGCGTGACCTGTCCGGTGGCCCCCTCCCGGGTCGTCGCCGCGGCAAACACGCCAGGCGCTGCCGCCCAGCTGATGGACGACCGGAAGCGAGACAAGTACGGCCGCTCCGGCACTGGCGCGTGTCGTTTTGTGTCCCTGTCGCATGAGACGTTTGGCCGTGTGGGCACGGGTGCGTTCGCCTTCCTAAATAAGATCGCTGACTTCGCTGCAGCTTTGGGGGCCGTGTCCAGGCGAGCGTTCTTGCAAGATGCCATGTGCGAACTCTCCACCACTCTGTGCCGTGGTGTGACGCGCCAGGTCCTCGCTGCGGCTCCGCTGCGCATGCGGCTGGCGGCACGGGCGGTGGTGCCTGGCCACGCTGTCCCGTCGGACGTGCTATAGGCGGCCGCTGGCCGCCTTGATGGACCGAGTGCCGCGGTCGCAGCTACGCAGGCCGGCCCCGCGTCTGGTCGTGCTGGCCCGCCCTGCCTTCCCGAGAGCCGCCGTGGGGGGAGTGAGGCGGCGCCGCCAGTGCCCTCCGCGCCCCACCCTCAGGCCCCTGCCGGGCGGCCAGAGGGGGAGGGCTGGTACGCCTTGCACTGTGGGGGGCGTGAGCCCCCGGGCTCTCATGTGCGGGGGGCCCGTGATGGAATGCTCCAGTGGGGCCGGATGGAGTGGCGGTGCTGCTGTTGGGGGGTCGGTGGTGGCTAGTTCTGCTGGGGTTGGCAGCAGTGCGGTGGTGGTGGTTGCTGTGTGCGGTTGTGGCGCGCGTGCCGTGGTGGAGGGGTGCGGGAGTGCGCATGCGTGTGGGTGCGTGGGTGTGGTTGTGTCGGCTGTGTTGGTTCGTTGTGGCTTTTCACCTGGGACAGTGATTGCTTTATGCTGGTGTCTGCTTTCGGGGGGTTTTGGCCGTCTACTTTCCTTCTGTTGCCCTCGCTGCCGGGCTATTGCGTTCATCTCCGTGTAACACAATGCATGTGTAGCACCATGTGGCCCAATGAAACATGGGAGTTCACCTCAAACATGGTCGCCACCGGATTGTCGCGGTAGTGGCGTGCACGCGTACACGTCGTTCAAATCGCTACAACGCCCCCTGATGAATGTGCAGGTGCCAGCATGACGAACATAGACAGTGCTGCAAATCCAAAATATGTCTTGTTTACAGTGACCTGTCCCGCCGGCGCAGCCTCGCTCGCCAACGAATGCAGTGCGCTGCGCATCAACGACGCTGCTGACACCATCGCTGATATCTTACGTGGATACTACCTTATCATCTCTTATATTCGATACTGACAATTTAGACCACGTTGCGCTACTGCTTGTTCGGCACTAGCACGCGCATTTGCCCGATGGTGGCTACCATGATGCCACCGGTCATGCGAGCGACTGGCAGGCTCCAAAGCCAGCCTATCTTTTGAGCTTTGACTCTCCTGTATGACCTTAAGCAGGTCCAGTGAGTCAAGCCGGACGTTTGCGGACTGGGAGCTTCGGTTGTTGCCACTCCTTCGAGATCGTCCGCTGCGTTGTAACCCCGCCATCCAGCTATCGGGCAGGTAAATCCCAGCTAAGTACATCTGTAGTATTTGTATAGCAGTGCTATGCTATTGCTGCCTTCTAGCACGCTCGATGTGTGTCCGGCACGCGTGTGTGCGCGTTAGTAGGTACCATGATGCCGCCTGTCCTACGAGCGACGGGTCGGCTCCATAGTTGGCCTATCTTTAAGCTTTGATTCTCTTGTTCGACGTTATGCTAGTCCAATGAGTCCCGCAGGACGTGTGCGGGCAGAGAGCTCATGTTGTTGCCACTCCTTCGAGATCGTCCGCCACGTTGCAACCCCGCCCTCCAAGTAGCGGGCAAGTGACTCACTTTACCATCTAAAACATCGTCTGTGTTTGTGTAGCAGCGTTGTGCTCCTGATGCCTTGTAGCATGCTAGGTGAGTGTGGACCGAATGCCCACGTTGCCGACGACTGCACAATCAAGTGTCCTCTGCTGCCATAGGTATTCTTGATAGATGCCTCGACATCGGATTTTAGGTATGTCTACCCAATGGGGGAGACACTCGCGCCTGGTGCAGCGGTGACCGGAGAGCTGGGTGTCCGAAAGTGCCTTTTCGGACACCCACCGCTTCGGTGAAGGTGGCATGGGCACCTGCCTTTTCGCTCCAAGTGCTTTCAGTGCTTAATGTCGCCCTCGCGTACACATGCAGTGCATAATAGACATACAGGAGTGGCGCGCATGTATGCCCCGCGGGCTTGTCTTACACAGTGATAGATCTAGGACTCAGCAGCGCCGAGGCAACAGACCAGGCAACAAACAAACAGACAGACCGGCCACCGCAAGCACCAAGGCCACGCGCCGCACAAGCAAACGCCAGAACGAACTAACGCCAGCGCGAAAGCAGACACGCACACACCACGCAGTACCACGCAGGCCACGCGCACACCAAACACACAGCCAGCACTCGCCGGGCGCACAAGCGGTCGTCAGCGCGACACAAGCAGTCTGCACGGGCGCGACAGCGCGCGCTACGGCGATGTCCGAGGCCTAGAGGCACCGGTCCCAGGAGCAATAGCCTCAGCCAGCCCGGCAGCCCGAGCGGTGTCCGGGAGGGGCGCAGAGGAGAAACGGCGGACGTGCGCTGGGAGGAGGGAAGAGGGAGGGAGGGAAGAGGAAGGGGTCGGGTGCGGGGGGGGGGGGGGTGGGGGGGCTGCAGGGTGAAATGGGTGGAGGGGGGGGGCTCTCGGGGCGGGATGGGCGAGGGGGGGGGGGGGGGGGGGGGCGACGCAAGCTTATGCGCGATGGCCTGTCAGCGCCGGCAGGCCGTCTGTGGGGACAGGAAGGCCCGGCAGCAGCGCCCGTCCGACCAGTCTAGCACGGAGGGGCGCGGCCGCGCGGGCTTGGCGCGCCAGCGCGCGGCACAATGTTGTGGACAGGTCGCGCATGGCATTGAGAAGGAAAGTACGCTTTGACACCGCCCCGTGTCCCGCGGCAACCTCCGCGACCGTCTGGAGGAAGCGGTACGCGTCCCGTCCAACCCTGCCATACGTCTCATGCACGAGCGGGATGAACTGGGCGGCACCTGTGATGGCGCCATATTTGTCGCGCTTTTGCCGTGCGCCCTTCTCGGCGGTCGCGCCAGCCTCACGTGACGCACCGCGCACATGCGACCTGGCAAGCGGGTGCATCACCTTCACGTCCAGCAGCGCCATGCGCGTGGTGAGGAATGCCAAGAGGTCGCCGCGCTGCGGAGGCCGCTGCGATCGGGGCAGCGGGGGTGCGGCAGGAGGCGCTGCCTCTCGGTCAGAGGCGAGGGGCGCGTCGCGCGTCGGGGCGTGGGCCGCGGCGGGGGGGGCGGTAGCGGCAGTAAGGGTAAGGGAGGCCGGAGCCGGGGCTTGGGTGCCATGAGGGGTGTGGGGCACGTCCGAAGCCTGGAGGGCCTGCGAGAGATGGGGTGGGGGCTGGACCGGCGCGGCATCGGCTGGGGGGTCCGGTGGCGGCGGCGGCGGCGGCGGTGACTGCGGCGGTGGCGGCGGCGGCGGCGGGTCTTGCTGACACGGCGCGGCCGGTGCACTCGCAGACGGCGCAGCCGGCGGGCGCGTAAAGTCCGCCGGCGGCGCGGCTGGTGGCGACTGCCGGCTGCCGCGGAGGGGGAGCACGCGTATGCCCCCGGGGAGCTTGCCAACGTGCGGCTCCAGCGACGAAGCGATCGACGCGCGCATGAGCACCCGCCTCCAAGCCACGGTGATGAGGTCGTGCTTTAGGACTGAACTTGCCCATAGCTGTCCGCATATGACACTGTGTGTACCGGACGCAGCCACGCGGCCGCAGGGGCAGGCCTCATCCGACTCCAGGACGGGTAGTAGCGGCTCACCCAGCCGCAGCAGCACGGCCACCTGGAATTCATGGTCGGTCAGGCCCGTCACCGGGCCGGGGCAGGCAGTGAGGAACGCCGAGGCCAGCGAGCCAGAGCAGCTGAGGAGGCGAGCGAGATCAGCGCACGCCGTCTCCGCCGATTGGGGATTCGGACCGTGCTTCAGGGTCTCGAGATAGTCGCGCGTGAAGGTCCAGCGCGCGTCGGCCTCCGCCCGGCTGAGCGCGCTCTGGAGCTGCGTCATGCGCAGCTTCGAGCCAGCGTCAGACGCCCAGGCGTCGGCTGGGGTCGGGCTGTCTGAGATTCCCTGCACGGCCGGCCATGCCTTCCGCAAGCGTGCGAGGCGGGCCTGGTGCTGGACCGCGGCGTCGCCGCGGAACGGCTTGCCGCCGTCGATGCCGTCCGCGAGCACCGCGTGCGCAACTGCTGCCGACGCGAGGCGCGCGGCGTCAGCAACGTCGGCTGTGTAGTGTCGCAGACCCATGCCGCCATGTCTATGAGGGAGCAAGGCCTGCTCACGCTGTAGGTCGGTGAGCTGTTGCGTTTCAATGATGCGGCACATGGCGTGTACGCTGGCGTTCTCGACGCCCATGAGCGGCTGTTCGAGGTGGGCCCAGTCGGTAGTGCGCAGCAGGTGTGCTTCGCGATGTTGCAGGCACTGGAAGAGGACAGCCCACCGTGTCTGGGCCGCCAGCGGGAGGCCTGCCAGCTTTTGCATGAGCTCGACGGTGCGTTTGCATCTACGGCGCACATACGCCTCCACATAGGCAGGGGTGCCCAGTGGCGCGCCACATGCGACCATGCCGTCAGTGGCGACCGTGGCGCCTAGGCAGGCGGCTGCGTGCGAGGCCTTGGCGGGATCGGTGCAGTGGACGAGCGTCTTCTGCTTGTTGCACTGGTGACGGGATTGCACAACTCGACCCATGGCGACCACTTGCTCGACCGTGCCCTGCACCGTAAGGTCATCGTGGCACGCGATGGCTAACGTGTCAGGGGCCGCTTCTTGCGCCGCTAATAGCGTGGGCCGGAACGCGATGGCAAAGTAGAGGGGGCCGATGGGGTCGCCTTGCTTCACGCCAGATGCACTCCACAAAACCGCGTGCGACCCGTCTTGCTGACGTGCCAGCAGCGGCGATGGCGATCCATACGCCATGCGTGCGAATGCGGCCAGGGCGGGGAGTTGCGCGTCAATCTCCGCGATGATGGTCTCGCGGTCAATCAGGTTGAACGCGTTCTCGAGATCGAGCTGCACTGTGACCGTCTCCGCATCTGAGAAGTCCGGGGCCAGCGCGTGGCTCGGAATCTCAGGGCCGCCGCGTACACCGACCCCAATCTGGTGCGGGGCAAGCAGGCCCGGCGCTTCTGGGACGCACGCCAGCGCGCAGATACCGGCGAGGCGCATGAATGCTTCTCCGATAGCGATCGGGCGAACGCCGCCGTTCGGTTTGGCGATGGCGATCAGGCGGCTGGCGAGCAGCAGGTCGGAGTGGGGGATGGTGCCCGACAGCAGGAGGTTGACGAAGCGGCGCATGGCCTCGCCCGTGCGCTCGTTATACAGCCCGGCGCTGCGGACGTGCTCGTATGTCCACCCGCTGGGGCCGGCCGCTGAGCCCTGTGTCAGGTTCCGCAGGATAGCCTCAAACCGCGCCGCTGAGACTTCCGCTGAGCGGCTGCCGGCTGGGGTAGGCTGCGCTGCGCGCTTTGGAGGGGGCGCGGGTGGGTGCAGCGCTCGCAAGCGTGGCAGTGAGTTCTGGTCGATGGGAACGATGGGGCTGCTGTCCAAGCAGCGCGCGGCGCGGCCAACATTGCCGTTGCATGCATGTCGGTGCATGCGCCCTGCCATTGCGATGTCCGCCACAACTTCCGTGCGAGTGCGGCCGGGGTCGCTATGTTCAGCTGTGTCAAGCAACATCTGCTCCCTGGTCCGCTTCCGGATCTCGCGCACGCGGGCATTGACTCGCCTGGCGCGTCCCCTGCTTGCGCCAGTGTTGCCGAGGGCCTGGCTGGGCAGCAGGAGTAGGAGCCTGAGCTCTGTCTCTACACTGGGTCGGTGACCGCGCTCGGCCGCATCGGCGGTACGTTCCAGCGCCGCGGCCACAACGTCGGCCCAGCTGGATCTGCATTCGTTCGGCACACCCTGAGGGATCCGCACGTCCGGGTGGGGGGCCTCCAGTGATGGCGGCGCGTCTGAGGCTGGCTTTGGATCCACCTGGGTGTCGCTGACGAGGTCTGCTTCCGTCAGATCGCGCATGTGGGAGTCAACCCGTGGGCCAGCGCTAATGGCAGTGCGGGAGACGTCCGGGAGGACAGCGCGCTGGCTGGGGGGGAGGCGGGGCGCTTGGGAGGGTCGGGGGGGAGTGGCATGGCGGCGAGCCGGCGCGCGGCAAATGGGGGCAGGCACGTCGGTCGGGGACGTCCCATGGTTGGTCCCTGCGTGTGCAGCCACGACTGGCGTAGGTGCTGCGGTAGCTGTCCCGTTGTCACACGCATGGGCCACACGGCGAGGTGAACGCACGACTGCACGTGAGGTGGCAACGCCTGCGGACGGCCGGGCGCTGCGCGGCTCTGTGCGTTGATCGTGCACCTCGCTATCATGCAGTGTGGCTCCGGTGGACAGTGGTGACGGGACGTCACCTGGGGGTTGTTGGCCACCAGCCAGCCCGCCGTCAAGTCTGTGGTGCTCATCTACCGATGTCAGACAGCACGATTTGGTCAAATCGGTGCGGGCGGGTGGCTGGCTTTGCGGCCGAGGCGCAGTCGAGCCGGCGCCCGCCGCAGCCGCAGGGGTGGGCGTTCGGCACACCAAACCGGAGCCTCCCTGTGGCGGTTGCGAACTGGCTGTGTGTCGTCCCGCCAGGTCATCATTGACGAGTGAGGGCTGGGCCCGCGGCAGTGGCGCCCTCATGTGCGGCGGTGTCCGCTGTCGTGAGCGCGAGCGGCCACGGCCAGTGTTGGTGGGCGTGCACGTGCGGCCGTTGTACCGGGTGCGGGCGGGAGTGGGGGCGTGGGAGTCCGCTGGTACGCCGCGACAATTTGCTGCATGCCTGTGGCCCTCCGGATCGTTGTATCTCGAGAAGGGCAGCTTGCATGCCTCGCAGTGGTAGCAGCTGTATGCCCGTTGTTGGTCCTCAGTGAACTTGTACTTCGGGTGGCAGCCCCGGCAGTGGGCAAGCAGATCGCCGGCGGCGCGGAAGCGGCGAGGGCACGCGGGGCAAGGCACATGCAGGTCCTCGTTCATTGTAGTGCTATGCTGTGGGAGCGAGGCTGGGGCCTTCGGGCGTGATTACGCTGCGCTGGCGCGAAGTGGTTGGTGCACGCGCACCCGCAGAAAGTGCGAGGCCTAGGGCCAGGCCCAGGCCCCGTGGCCGAGAGCAAAAATAAGTATGCCTAATGTACAGTGTCTACGCTGCAGCGCTGCGAGGTGAGGAGGTGTGCGGAGCAAAGCCGCTGCGACTGCCGGTACCGCTGGTACAAAGCAGGCGCAGGCGTCACAGCGCGCGCCAACTGCCGCAACTCTCGCGAAGCAGCTAATTCCAGAAATTAAAATCTACCAGTGCTGTGTGTGTCCGCCTAGCGGATGCCGAGCGCAGCGTGCCGAGCATGCGTACGCTAGCGTAGCAGAGGTAGAAAGCTCTCGACCATACAGGCAAAAATGACCTGGCCGCTTGCTTGTGCACGCGGGCTTGTGCCCGCGGGCTTGTCCCGATCGTCAGGGGGCACGATAGCTTACTTTCGTGCCCCCGGCCCAGCGCTTGTCAAGCGTTACCTGTCGACGGTGCCTCTTACGCGTACAAGCACATGCTATCTAACATGCAGTCTCCCCTTGATTGGAGACTAGTCCGGGCGTCAGGCGGGCGGCATACTGATCAACATTGGTGAGGCGCTGCGTAGGCTTGTCGGTCCGAACATACCGTCCCCTTTGATCACGCAGCATGAACAGGTCCTAACGTGACGTCCTGCATGACGGCCCCGTCGTCCGCACCAGCGGACGGACCGATGACGTCCCGGTTACGTAACCCACGGTACGCCATGCACGTGACGTCCTCATGACGGCCCCGCCGTCCGCACCAGCGGATGGTCTCATGACGTATCGGTTACGTCACCATCGGAACACCATGCGCGTGACGTCATCGTCTTGCGAGCCGCCTTGTCGGCGGCTGAGAGGACGTAACCCAGACGTCCCCATTTCGCGCCACCGGCTCAATGCGTGACGGCGCTATGCCGTCATGCCAGGACCATCGTCATCCTGTGACGTCCTTAGGCCCCCTCGCGACCACGAGGACTTGTCAATGACGGTGCCTTGACGGCACCTCAGCGTCCTCGTGACATCATTAGTACATCTTTTTGCGATGACCCCGTGATGACGTCCTCGCAGGACTGGCAGCATCGTTGCAGTGTTGAGACTTGGGCTCCTGTGGGCAGCTATGCCACTTTCAGGGCTCTATTGTCGGTCTGTGCATTAGAGGATCTAGAGACGAGGCATATAGACATAAAATGTGCTTTCCTAAATGGTGTCCTGGAGGAGGAAGTGTGCGTGGCACAACCTCCGATACTAGATGATGGGTCTGGTATGGTGTGGCGAAGAAGGCGTTGTATGGTCTGAACCAAGCTGCCAGGGAGTGGCACAAGGCACTTGCAGAACTCTTGTTGAATATGAGTTTTGTGAGATCAGCCTATGACCCTGCACTGTTTATCTGCAAAGTAGGACGTTGTCTTATTTTTGTATGGGTCGATGATCTGTTCTGTTGATCTACGGTCGCAGAGAGCAGATGGATGATGCCATCAGAAAGATCCTTCAGGCATTCGAGGGTCGTGACCTGGGGAAGCTGGGATATGTGCTGGGCATGGAGGTCATACGTGATCGTACCGCTCGCACTATCACCATCACACACAGAAAGAGCATCAGGGGCATGCTGGAGAGGTTTGGCATGAGTGAGTGCAGACGGGCCCGGGCGCCAACTCCGTTAGTACCCAAGCAGAAAATGTTTAGTCTAAAGGAAGATCCTAGCCAGGCAAAGGCTACAGTCGTAGAGCATAAGAGGTTTATGCAAGCCGTAGGAAGCATCCAGTATGTGGCAGTTGTGGCGCGTCCAGACATCGCGTTTCCGGCTAATGTCTTGGCCAGGAATATGGCTGGGAGTGCCAAATGTCATTGGAATGGTGTCATTCACGTACTGAGATACTTGCGAGGGACCATAGACTTTGGCTTGACCTTTAGTGGCTCCAATGGGGAATGTGAGGTGTTGGAAGCAGTTACGGATGCTGACTTCGCCAATGGTGCTTGCTTGAAGAGTGTGTCAGGAGTGATAGTCCGGATGCATGGGAATGTTGTAATCCATTGGACCGCGGCCTAAGGCCTGTGGGATCCTGAGCATGCCGTAGCTATGCGCAGGGGTAGGGTACTGTCACATACCTTGCTGTCTAGGTATCTGCCGGTGACAGCACTGTATCTTCGTTGGAGGCGACGACACGTGAGACTTCGGACAGTAGAGAAAGAGTGATTACACTACGATCGACAGAGCCTATATAAGCGTTCTCTAAACGACTCATACGGATACGATCAGAATCAATGTCTGCTGGCACGCAATCTGCATGCATTGCTCGTGCATATGGTCAGCCATCGGTGCATGGCTGCCCCATAGCCACTCCGGATCAGCACCGTGTATCCTGGCACACATGGTCACCGTAGTCCTGTGTATGCCACCATGCATGGTCACCGTAGTCCTGTGCATGGCTGGATCACGACACTCCCCCTAGACTAAGCTTGTACTACCGCAAGCTGCAGTCTATCTCGAAATTTTCCCAGTGCTGGTCCTGCCAACACCTCACATCCCCCATTGGAGCCACTAAAGGTCAAGCCAAAGTCTATGGTCCCTCGCAGGTATCTCAGTACGTGAAGGACACCATTCCAATGACATTTGGCACTCCCAGCCATATGCCTGGCCAAGACATTAGCCGGAAACGCGATGTCTGGACGCGACACAACTGCCACATACTGGATGCTTCCTACGGCTTGCATAAACCTCTTATGCTCTGTGCCTGTAGCCTTCTCCTGGCTAGGATCTTCCTTCAGGCTAAACATTTTCTGCTTTGGCACCAAAGGAGTTGGCGCCCGTCTGCACTCACTCATGCTGAATCTCTCCAGCATGTCCCTGATGCTCTTTCTGTGTGTGATGGTGATAGTGCGAGCAGCGCGATCACGTATGACCTCCATGCCCAGCACATATCCCAGCTCCCCCAGGTCACGACCCTCAAATGCCTCAAGGCTCTTTCTGATGGCATCATCCATCTGCTCTACCAGACCGAAAATCAACAGATCATCGACCCACAGAAAAAATAAGACAACGTCCTACTTTGCAGATAAACAGTGCAGGGTCACTGGCTGATCTCACAAAGCCCATACTCAACAAGAGCTCTGCAAGCGCTTTGTGCCACTCCCTGGCAGCCTGCTTCAGACCATACAACGCCTTCTTCAGACGCCACACCATACCAGACCCATCATCTAGTACAGGAGGTTGTGCCACATACACTTCCTCCTCCAGAACACCATTCAGGAAAGCACATTTTATGTCTATATGCCTCGTCTCTAGATCCTCTACTGCACAGACCGATAACAGAGCCCTGAAGGTAGCATAACTGCCCACAGGTGCCCATGTCTCAAAGAAATCTACGCCCTCCACTTGCGTAAACCCCCTGGCTACATATCTGGCTTTGAAACGCTCAATTTCACCCTGTGCTCCTCGCTTGATCTTAAGCACCCACTTGCCTGTCACAGGCTTCGCTCCTAATGGGCACTCGACCAGCTCAAACACGTCATGTTCTCTCAAGGAGGTCAGCTCATCGAGCATGGCCGTGATCCACTGCTCACGGTGAGTGCCACGCATGGCCTGCTGCACCGTTGGATCATCTACTACGACCTCGACCTTCTTCCTCACGGTAGCTGCACGCCTGGACTCACAAAGGCTAGCAGTAGGGCCACCGTTCGGAGTCACCTCCTGCCCCGTCGGCTTTTCTGCATCAGGAGTCACACTGTCAGCCGTCGCAGACACTCCTTCAGCTAAGTCACCGACGTCATTCTCACCATTGAACACTGTGGAGCTCCCAGCATCATGCTCACGTGCACCCTCCGGGGAGATGCGCTCAACAGCAACATCACTCATAATGGCTCCCACAGCATGGACAGCAGGTCTCAAGACTTTGCGAATCAAATGAAAAGGCTTTGGAACCCATCGAATCCCCACCTCATGTGGCGGATCCAGACGTTCTCCGCTGCCCCTCGCGGCACTTGGTGCTGACTCTCCCCCTGAGCCATCACCGCCTGTCGCTATTCCCCTAGGCACATGCCGTAGCTCGCCTTGCCCCTGGCCCTCAGACCCAGATATATGCCGTGGCTTATCATATCTGTCCCGGTCATCACGCCCTGACAACGTGGACCCGCGGTAACTTCGGCTGCCGCCGTGACCGTCAGCTCGCACAGATGGGGGTGGCTCACTCAGCTCCTTGCCCATCAACCGCTGGACTGGCTCCGCTGAGCGTGAGCGGGATCTAGACTCAGGCTCAGAGTCATCCTCACTACCAGATGCATCTTCATCCGCCTCCTCATCAGTTGGAAGCGGATAGATGTCACAGTCTCCCATGTGCAGCACAGGTCTATCCCGCGTAGGGATTGTCTCTGCAGGCCTGAACTCGCAGTTCAGTGGCCCAGACGGCTGGTCTGCTGCATCATATTCCCAGTGCGGCACAGCTGCAGCACTGTCAGCCGCTGCAAGATCACAGCGCGCTGCAACCACTGCATCACTGATCTCCGGTGTGTGCCAGCGCTCATGGCGCGCCAGCAGCTCTGCACCCAACACTCTAGGAGAGAACTCAGGCTCACCCTCAGGTAGCTCCTCTCGTGGTTTGAAACGCCTATGCAACGTTCTGCTTGGTTCCCAGTGCTGATGGCCCAGACCCGGATGCTCCCCCTCAGCCCAATCCACATTTCTGCCCCTCTCTGGCATCATGTGTTCACGACTGGCTGGTGGACGCACTGCCCGCACACTGGTGCTCTTCACCCACTTCTTCATGTTGGGCAAGAACTCAGCCTCTGGCACTACACTGGTGAACTGATCTGGCAGGATCTCAAATTCACCCTGCTCATAGTTCTCTAGCACAACTGGGTCCGCCGTAGGTTCCCCAGCCATGTGAAATCGCTGCGCGAAATCCTTCACCAGAGCAGGTGGAGCAGCCGTGTGCCTGTACATCCGCACTGCTCCCCCATTCCCACGCTTCACATACACCCTGTCCATATGAGGACCTCCAACCGGTCCCATATAGGCACCGAGGATTCCTCGCTCCTCCAGGTGCCTGAAGTGCTCCCTCCGCGGATACACATACATTGGGCACCCGAAAGGCTTCACCTGTGCCACCACGAGACGGAAGTCATCTTCACTGACTTTCCGAAACCACAACAAGTATGGCACTATCTCCCTGACATCCACATTTCTCTATGCACCTTTCCACAAATGCCGCATCTCTCCTGGCATTCAGCTGCTCACAGAGCTCCTTCAGGCTCAGCGCAAGCGCTCCCGCCTTCCGGACCCTCAGCTGCTTAGCCCGCTGCTGCTCATTCGTGGACCATGGCTCATGGCTGGTGGCAACTAACCTCTCTTCCAGCCTCTGCTTCGCCTCCCTCCGCCGAACACCTTCCAGTGCTGTACTCGACGTCAGGTTGTGTGCATGGTTCACGCACATGTATGCCTCCGGCCACAGGAATGCAGGGACTGCTGCCTGCAGCAGGCTTGCCCGCACTGACGTGTTCAGCACACCGATCTTTCGCTCTACCAACCCATTAGACTCATGCTGGGCGGTGTCAGTGAACGTGTGTACTATTCCCCGCCACTCAAGGTACTGAGCCAGGTGGTTAGAGCTGAACTCACGTCCCTGGTCCGTATGCAGCCTCCGCACCCCTATCTCCTTGTCATAGACAGTCTGAGTGCGGATGCGTTCTAGCAGAAGGCATATCATTTCAGCAGCACCGCTTTTCGACTTCAGCGGGATCACATGCGAGTACCTGCTGTACTCATCCACCACTACCAGGATGAAGTTCATTCCTCCTATGCCCACTGGCTTTATCTGTCCAGCCAGATCCGCATGCAACACTTCTCCAGCATACGTGGCATTCTCTGTCACTTTGCCCCCATGCTGTGCTCTGTCACCACTTCTCTGTTCCGCCACATGGCAACCATGACACTCAAGTGCTACTCCCGTAGGTTCAGGCAGCTTGAGGTCGAACAGGTCTGGATTATCTCGCATCAGTTTGAGAAACCGGTTGCGAGCACGGTGAAACGCGATATGCACCAGGAAAAATGGATCAACCTGGAAGGAAGATCTCTGACCAATAGGTACACCATCCACTGCAGCGACTCTCGCCTGCTCACCAACCCATTTCCTATTTCTGTGGAAAAGATTGTTAGCACTGGTCCAATCTGTACCTGAATCTACAAGGCGCAGTTCCCATATTGGTCTGCCTGTCCCGCAATACCAGCTCGGTGTGGGGTTGTCCTCACTATCCACACCCTGCTCACAGTTGCCCACAAACACCTGGGCTTGATCATGAAAGCCAGGCATTTCTACTGTATTTGCCTTGCCTGTGTGCAAGAATATGTTCGACCGCTTCAGCACAGTCGTTGATAGGATGTTTATCGGGCTGGCTGGCAACCAGTAAACATGATCTAGCTCAATGTCCACAGGCACCAGCTCACCCTTCACTGTCACGTACTTCCCCACATTCGCCCTGATAGTGCCCATGCCATATATCTTTAGCCTGCCCTGATCTAGAGGCTGGCATTCTGTGATATCCGGTGGTTTGATCTCACTGAATATGCTATAGT
Organism: Ulva mutabilis; assembly: GCA_900538255.1. Classification (NCBI taxonomy): domain Eukaryota; kingdom Viridiplantae; phylum Chlorophyta; class Ulvophyceae; order Ulvales; family Ulvaceae; genus Ulva; species Ulva mutabilis. Next base: position 141,869 of record UNSF01000020.1, on the reverse strand, counting down.
CAAAGCAGATGTTCAGATCAGACCCGCTATCCACCAGAAACGTGTATGGCATATTGGGCGCTGGCCCATCACCACATTCAGCTCGCAGTTCAGCTAGATCAACTACAGCCACCTGCGGGCCACCGCGGCCTCTGCCACGGCCTCGCCCTGCAGCTGCTTGCTTCTGCAGAAACTGCTTGACTTCTGCTGAGAGCAAGGGACACTCTTTCTGCAAATGACCAGGCTTATTGCAGTTGAAGCACTTACGGTTGTCTGCTCCCCCCGCTCCCACTGCAGCAACCTGTGGGGGTGTACCATGGCGACCACCGTGGCGTCCACCACGATACCCTCGTCCCCCATAACGCTGCTGACCACCGCGATCTTCCCGTGGGAACCGCGATGGAGCAGGTTGGCTGCTAGTCTGAGCGTGTGTCAGCAATGTGGACACTATCTGCTGCACTGGCAGCTGCTGCAGCATCGGCTGCAACAACGCATATTCTCTGTCTACTGCCAGTAGCCTAGAGCGGTACCACTGGTCAGGCACATTCTCCCCCAGACCCCTCATCTGGTTCACTATGCCCACTACTTCATTGACATGCCTTTCTAGTGGTTTGCCTGCTTGTCTAGCACCACTAAGCTGTTGGTACAGCTTCTGAATCTCTACCTCGACTGAAGGCATGTACTTGGCATGAAGCAATGACCACAACTCATGGACAAAGCTACAGTTGGACACGAAATCCCTATCCTCCTTTGGCAGAGTAATAAACAGCCAATGCTTGACCGACTCATGGGCCTGGCTATTCTGTGCTAGTGGATCGTTCACCAGCAAGCTACTCTCTCCCAGTGTGCATCCCAGTGTGCAACCCAGTGTGCATCCCAGTGTGCAGCCTGAGCCACTTGCTGCGCGTGCTTCGCTCCGTGCACCGCTGCCTCACTCGCATTCCCCGTAGGATCAGCGTTGCTCGGCATGGCGGCCTGCAGAGGGTTTACACTGAGATACCCGTAGGTCCCAGCGTCTTGTCCTTCCCCGTGGGGCATGAACTGACCCTCCGCGGCCTGCTCGCGGCGCACTGTGGAGCGAGTGCGGTGGTGCGGAGGGTTAACAGCTCCCTCCACACCGTCAGATCCGATAGATCCTTGGCGAGATGCCATTGAATCGTCTCGGAATGGTGGAGTCCTGCAACGATCACTGTACGTCGCAGGACACGCAGACCCGTAGGCCTCTTTGCGAGACCAGCACACCAGCATGATGCAGCTCCGCCGTAGCATTCTGCATCAGCCGTATCTAATCTCTCTACGGTCAGCTATACGCTAGAGCGGTGTGACTCGCTCATCGAAACGCACAGCCGCAACCGCAGGTTCCCCCTGGACTCTCTCGCATGCTAATAGACATCACAAGAACACCCACAATCATCACCGATACCATGTTGTAATCCATTGGACCGCGGCCTAAGGCCTGTGGGATCCTGAGCATGCCGTAGCTATGCGCAGGGGTAGGGTACTGTCACATACCTTGCTGTCTAGGTATCTGCCGGTGACAGCACTGTATCTTCGTTGGAGGCGACGACACGTGAGACTTCGGACAGTAGAGAAAGAGTGATTACACTACGATCGACAGAGCCTATATAAGCGTTCTCTAAACGACTCATACGGATACGATCAGAATCAATGTCTGCTGGCACGCAATCTGCATGCATTGCTCGTGCATATGGTCAGCCATCGGTGCATGGCTGCCCCATAGCCACTCCGGATCAGCACCGTGTATCCTGGCACACATGGTCACCGTAGTCCTGTGTATGCCACCATGCATGGTCACCGTAGTCCTGTGCATGGCTGGATCACGACAGGGAATTGTGTGTTCTGGCGTTAGAAGAGACAGACTATTGTGGCTGGTGACCAGACTGAGGCAGAGCTCATTGCGATGAGTTCAGCAGCCAATGAGGTGATGTGGGCAAAGCAGTTGTGCACTGATATTGGATTCTCGGCTGTGAAGCCAACGCTGTGGGGTGACAACAAGAGTGCCAACTTGGTAGCAGTGAACCCCATCTCCAGTGACCGCTCCAAGCACATCAGGGTAAGGGACTTGAGAGTCCAAGCGTTCTAGAACTCGATGAGTTGACTATCAGCTGGGTTAGCACGGTAGACATGCTAGCTGATATGTTCAAGAAGGTGTTGGCAGGACCAGCACTGGCAAAATTTAGAAGTAGACTACAGCTTGCGGTAGTACAAGCCTAGTCTAGGGGGAGTGTCGTGATCCAGCCATGCACAGGACTACGGAGACCATGCATGGAGTGGATGCACGGTGCTGTTCCGGAGTGGCTATGGGGCGCCATGCACCGATGGTTTACCATATGCACGAGCAATGCATGCAAGATTGTGTGCCGCAGACAATGAGACGGATCGTATCCGTATGAGACGTTGATTGAACGCTTATATAGGCTCTACTGATCAAAGTGTAATCACTCTTCTTCTGCTAAGTCTCACGTGCTATACTCCAAAGACTGAGAGCGCACTGTCACAGCGGAGACCTGTACACCAGCCAGGTATGTGACAGCGCGACCGCCTGCGCACAGCTACGGCAGTGCCTTAGATCCCACAGTGCCTAAGGGCTACGGTCCACTGAATTACAACAGTCCTTACATGGCACCATAGGAACTGTGAACGGACAGAAGAGTGACTGCAAGAGGGCGGCATGAGGACTGCCCAACAGGAAGTTGAGTTGACGAGGGACAGAGCAAGGACAGCTGCGGGACTACAGTACAGGACGGGTGGAGCATCCTTGGGGGACACAGGTTGCATGACAAGGAGCTCACAGGGACAGTCATGGGACGTCCCGATGATGGAGTGTGACGTAACCAGGGCATCATGGAGACTTGTTACATCTACGATTGAGGACTCTAAATCAGTCATGCATGAATCCTTAAGGAGTCCTAGGGGAAGAGGTCAGCTTACGGATGCTCTAGGAGGACATCCTAGAGACAAGAAAGGCCTTGTAGGCACCCCAACGCGCTCTGGGGACCGGTCGCCACGATAGTCGATCGTGCCCAATCGACTGCAGCACCCCGGACGCCACGATGGTCGATCGGGCCCAATCGACTGCAGCAGCGCGGACGCCATGATGGTCGATCGGGCCCAATGGACTACAGCACCCCGGACGTCACTATGGTCGATCGGGCCCAATCGACTGCAGCACCCCGGACGCTACGATGGTCGATTGTGCCCGATCGACCACGTAGCCCAATTGGAGCCACGAGGACCGCTGCAGACCGCTTCACGGCCTCTCACATGCCCCTTGCACCGCCTTTGCCCTTCCCCCCTGCCCTACCCCTGCCCCCTGCCCCCTGCTGCAATTAACCCACATCTGCTCTTCTAACATGCTGTTCACGGCCACGCCAGTGCTGCAACGTCAACACTGCTGCCGTTGGCGGCAGAAAGCAAGCCTGCAGGCCATGTCGTTGGCTGCGCCACAACGGCTCCAGGACCCCTATTGAATAGCCTCTTCCAGCGCTGCCGCAATCTCGCGTTCAAGTTTGGCTATCTCTTCCTGCAAGATAATGTGTGTGAGGCGACTGTACTAGCTTGCACCTGTTCCTGATGATTTGCAGACCACAGTAATTGTGATTCACACCACAGCATACCAGATCCCAACACAGATGAAAGGTAGGTTTTGCGAGAGGAATCTTATCTGAGTAGCGAGTAGCTTCTGCCATATCCCGGCGCATGGCCCTGATGTACATGGCTAGCACGGAGCGGCGTGGCCGCGCGGGCTTGGCGCGCCAGCGCGCGGCACAATGCTGTGGACAGGTCACGCATGGTGTTGTGCAGGCAAACATTTCATGTGGAAGTACGTCGCAACAGTGTGACCAGAGCAGCTCCAAGTTGCACAAGCGGTGTGTACATGTGCCCTATTACTGAACACATTGCTGTGCCCTACTGCTGAAAATCCTGTTGATATGTTGCAGCTACGACAGATAAAGCTGTGATGTAAGCAGTCTCGTGCATGCGGGAAGGAAGCAAGACAGTTTGAGGCTGAGGCACATGTATACCAAGTCACGGAAGATACAGTCAAGTTCAACACGCGACAAGACTCTAGATGTATGTCTGTTGTACTTTTGAGATGATGTGGGACAGCTGGTGGGTGCTGGCTGCAGTGGTGGGCGGTGCCAGTGCTAGCATGGTCGGAAGTGCACGACTAGGTGGCACCAGAAAGATTGGTTAGGCACTGTAATAATATAATATCTATACCGTTACATCGAGGGGCTCCGATCCAATGCACCAAGCGAACGTACAACTAGAGTCTACACTCACATGCTACCCAGCAGATGCGAGCCGGCCAGGCGATCACCTGGCACAAACTGCGCACCCGTGAGCCGTGCTACCCTGGACATGGTCTTTCTGATCACAAACCCGTTTCCTTTCACTGTCGCCGCACTGAACTCCCACAAGGAGTTCTTAATCCAGCGAGCCTTTGCTCTCTTGTTGAACAGCCCAACCAACGACACTGCCAGCGTGTTGAGGTACTGCATGGCATGCGACCCTAGTCTGCCATAGGTCTCGTGCACAACCAGCACCACCTTGTACGATCCCTGCACACTCTCTTTGTACTTGTTGAGTTTGTACTGTTCGCGTACGGCGGCCGCGTGCCCCTGTGCCCCCGACGCTTTCCCCACCACAGCCACCCCAGATGGGTGGATGAAGCTGACATCTAGTACATACACGTCCACGTCCGGACCATTTGCTAGGATGTCCCCCCTACTGTCGTCCCTGTAGCGTCTGTCCAGGCTGCGCATCACAGGCACAATTGATGTGGACACCCCTGCCGCTCTTACTCGACGGCGCCAAGCCGTAACGGCAATGTTGTGGCGCAACGTCCAGCAGTCGGCATTGTGTCGACATGTCATGGCATGATCTACGTCGCCGGGCTTCACCCGAGCATTGCAATCACATATCACTTCCCCATCTACCGGCGGCAGGGGGGAAAGTCCGCCCCTGAACCGCATCCCATGCACAAAATCCCCATCATTCAGAGTCAGCATGCGGTTGGTTGGGGGGGAATCCAGGAACAGTGAGGCAACACGACAGGCGCAGCTGCGCATGCGTGCAAGGTCCTTTGCACCACCAGGGGTGCTGCCCAGCTGTTGCAGCAGCGCGTCGTGCCGTGTCTGCGCTACTGCCCTGGTCACTTTTCTGCTCACACCGGGAAGGCCAGTGGCGATGAAGACGTTGTCGAGCTCCTCTGGCCCCCAGTCTGCCTCCGGCGGCATTGCTGCACGCAGCGCTGTCCATTTTTCTTGTAGGCCTGTGGCAACGTCGCCTTCGGCGAATGGGCGGAAGTCGGGGGGGCCATCGCGCATGGCGTCATGCACCAGCGCGGCGCTGGACAGATAGGCTGCATCTGCCTCGTGCTCCGTGACGTCCATGAGGCCGAATCCGCCGTGGCGTAGCGGTAGGCGGAGTTGCTCCTCGGCGACGGTGGACATCTGCGGGTGGTGCATGATCTCCCGCGCCGCCGCCATTACCCTGTCTTGCAGCCGCTGCACCGCGTCTTTGACCGAGTCCCACGCGACGACACGCACTAGGTGGGTGAGGGCAAGCTGCACAGAGCCGCGGAGCAGCAGGAACTTGTCCTGGGCAGGCAGGGGGAGAGAGAGGAGGCGATCAATCTTCGCACATGCGGTTGTCGCGCGGCGGTGGCAGTAGTCCTTGACGTAGGGGGTGTGGCCGATGGGCGTGCCTGCGCAGGTGACGCCGTGTGGGCGCAGCGGCACGCCTGTGGCGTCGGCCACAGCCTGGGCCGCGTCGCGATCAATGATGGATGTGGCTGCGCTCTTCGCGCGGCCGATGCGGAGGCCGATCGAGTGGGCGTGTTCCTCCAGGGTGGTGAAGGCCTGGATGATGGGTGCGCCGGTGCCGCGGGTGCTGCAGTCATCGGCATAGGCAAGGAGGGCTGCGTCGGCGGGATCTGCGGTGGCTTGGGCGGCTTCGAGAGCCGGCTGCAGAGTCAGTGAGAAGAGGAGGCTGGCAAGGGGGTCGCCCTGTTTCACACCTCTGGTCGATGTGATCGGGGCTGTGCCTGGTGGGGCGCCTATGACGTGGTGCTGGGTTGGTGCTGTGTTGGCCCATATGGCGTATGGGAGGAGCTGTGGGGCGCGCTGGTGGACTGCGTCGAGCATGGACTGGGTGTGGATGGAGTTGTATGCGTTCTTGAAGTCCACCGACAGGATGACGGTGTCGAGATTCCCAACGGCGGCAGACGAGAGCGCATGGCCCATGGTCTGAGCGCCGCCGGAGATACCGACACCAACCTGCAGCGGGGCAAGGCTGGGGCCCACTTCGCTGCATGCTCTGAGTGCACAGAGGCTGGCGATGCGGACCCAGACTTCTTGGACGGCGATGGGGCGGATGCCGCCGTCTGGCTTGCGGATGGGGACGAGTCTGGTGCAGAGGAGGGCTGTCACGTGCGGGAACTGGCCGCTGATGACCTGGTTGATGAGGTGGAGGATGGCGTCTCTGGCCTCGGTGCTGGTGGATGCGGCGGATCTGACGTGTTCGTACGTCCAGCCGCTCCACAACATTGTCCACAACATTGTCTATATATACCGTTACATCGAGGGGCTCCGATCCAGTGCACCAAGCGTACATACCGTTATAGCGTATATATATACTGTTACATCGAGGGGATCCGATCCAGTGCACCAAGCGAACGTACAACTAGATTCTAGACTCACATGCTACCCAGCAGATGCGAGCCGGCCAGGCGATCACCTGGCATATATATATGGCAGACTAGGGTCGCATGCCATGCAGTACCTCAACACGCTGGCAGTGTCGTTGGTTGGGCCATTCAACAAGAGAGCAAAGGCTCGCTGGATCGAGAACTCCTTGCGGGAGTTCAGTGCGGCGACAGTGAAAGGAAACGGGTTTGTGATCAGAAAGACCATGTCCAGGGTAGCACGGCTCACGGGTGCGCAGTTTGTGCCAGGTGATTGCCTGGCCGGCTCGCATCTGCTGGGTAGCATGTGAGTCTAGACTCTAGTTGTACGTTCGCTTGGTGCACTGGATCGGAGCCCCTCGATGTAACGGTATATATATATAGCATCAATTGAGCCTGTGATGCGCAGCCTGGACAGACGCTACAGGGACGACAGTAGGGGGGATATCCTAGCAAATGGTCCGGACGTGGACGTGTATGTACTAGATGTCAGCTTCATCCACCCATCTGGGGTGGCTGTGGTGGGGAAAGCATCGGGGGCACAGGGGCACGCGGCCGCCGTACACGAACAGTTCAAACTCAACAAGTACAAAGAGAGTGTGGAGGGATTGTACAAGGTGGTGCCGGTTGTGCACGAGACATATGGCAGACTAGGGTCGCATGCCATGCAGTACCTCAACACGCTGGCAGTGTCGTTGGTTGGGCCGTTCAACAAGAAAGCAAAGGCTCGCTGGATTGAGAACTCCTTGCGGGAGTTCAGTGCGGCGACAGTGAAAGGAAACGGGTTTGTGATCAGAAAGACCATGTCCAGGGTAGCACGGCTCACGGGTGCGCAATTTGTGCCAGGTGATCGCCTGGCCGGCTTGCATCTGCTGGGTAGCATGTGAGTCTAGACTCTAGTTGTACGTTCGCTTGGTGCACTGGATCGGAGCCCCTCGATGTAACAGTATATATAGCATCACAGTGTCATCAGACTGTATTATTGCGTGCTGGCGAGGCCTCGCGAGATTGCCCCACCCTGAGTTCCCCAGTCGCGTCATGTTCCCCAACTGGCCTTCCCCATGCCGAAAAAAATTGTGGAGGGGAAGGGCTTTGCATGGGGGACTCAAGGTGAGGAAATTGGCGAATGACGCAACAAGCACCCATTTGCACATGTAACAACTTCATAGAGGCACTGCTAACATAAGTGAGCTTTGCAATGCTTAATCGCCTGACCCGAACAAGTTGAGTGGGGGTGACACGCGTGTTGCCGGTGGGCTGGGCGCCGGAGACGGTGCACGGCAGCACCCTGCGCCTGCGGAGGAGGACATGCCATGCAGCTGCGCCACCATTGGCAGTGTAGAGAGCGAGTCTGAGTGTAGCGGCATCGCAGATGGCGTCGTGTGAAAGTTTGGTGAACAATTTCTTCACGTCGAAGGCAAAGCCGCGGCGGCTGCCGTGCACGCGCTGGAGGCGGAGCTGCGCAGCAGCGAGGCGGCTTTCAGCTCCTGGGTGCTGACGCCGTTGAAGGGGTTCAGGAGCGAGCCCAGGCAGCGCACGATGCGCGTCCACACAAGGTCTGCAGTCTGGAGTGCATCGCGGGTAGGCGCTCTGTGGCATAGCACGCGTGTGGGCGGGATTTGACATGCGGGGCCTTGTTATTAGGCATGTCATATGTGGAGGGGAGTGAACCGGAGGCGGACCATGGTGCGACACGCACAACAGAATTGCCGAGGATGACGGATGTTTGTTGTCAAGCGCATAACTGTGAATTCGATGATCCGATGGAATTCTAGCATGATGTGCTACAAGCAGGCTGGCAAATAGATGTTGGAGGAATTTAAGCGGCCGTTGGCAGCATTGCACGGGCTGGACGCGCTCTATCTCCCTCCTGTACCTGTACATTCTGCGTAGGTCTCAGCAGTCCTAGGCAGTAGTGGAGCACCTCAAGGGGTGTAGCCTCTGGGCTCCACGTGCCTCCGGGCACCGATGTTTACTCAACAACGCCATCGTATGACCATAAGGTGGATAAGATGGAATGTAATATCACTGATGGTGGGAGTGGCGACGGTGGACCGAAGGACTCTCGCCTTCGGTGTCTACAGGGGGCTGCGGCTCTGCTGCGGGCCGAAGGCTGTGCAGCGATTGGATGTTTTCAGGCTGGTGCGAGCAGCAGCTCGCCATGCAGAGTGGGGGCTCGTTGATAGTGCTTTGCAGCATTCAGACAAGATTCCAGGGAGGCCGCACAGAAGCGAGAGCGAAGGTCAGAGAGGGACTGTTGGGGTGTGGCGGGGACAGCTGTGTAGTGCTGGGGATCGCCAATGAAGAGGGCATGCAGGCGGGAGGCGACGGGCACTCGAGCCACATGGCTTTGCTGTTGCTGTCAAGTGGGACCGGGACGAGGCGCATCTCGACGAGCTTTGCAGAGTCTGCTTGCAGCGCTAGTGAGGTCAGGCAGGCCGGCTGGGGGACTGGCTGGAACCGCCGGAGCTGCAGGTGCGTCAGTGTGGCGGCAGTGGCTGCGGCTGGCGGCCATCCGAACTGCTGTGAGAGGTGGCGCATGGTATCCACAGCGGCGCGCAACAGGCGGCGTGTGACTGCGTCTGGGTGGATTGCAGGGTGAGTTTGAGCAGCAAAGGCGAAGGCTGGCGCAGGGTTGGAGGGGTCGGATGCACGGGAGTCAACGTGGCCGTCGGGGCCTGGGGGGAGGGCCATGCCCATGCATGTGCACAGGGGCCTGCTTGCCCCGCACGAGATCGGGGTCGGTGTCCGCGGCGGCCCTGAGATTCCGTGCTACGCGCTGGCCCCGGACTTCTCAGATGCGAAGACGGTCACAGTGCAGCTCGATCTCAAGAACGCGTTCAACCTGATTGACCATCATCGCGGAGATTGACGCGCAACTCCCCGCCCTGGCCGCATTCGCCCGCATGGCGTATGGAGCGCCATCACCGCTGCTGGCACGTCAGCAAGACGGAGCCAACGCGGTTTTGTGGAGTGCATCTGGCGTGAAGCAAGGCGACCCCATCGGCCCCCTCTACTTCGCCATCTTGTTCCGGCCCACTCTGTTAGCGGCGCAAGAAGCGGCCCCTGGCACGTTAGCCATCGCGTGCCATGATGACCTGACGGTGCAGGGCACGGTCGAGCAAGTAGTCGCCATGGGTCGAGTTGTGCATCCCGTCACCAGTGCAACAAGCAGAAGACGCTCGTCCACTGCACCGATCCCGCCAAGGCCTCGCGCGCAGCCGCCTGCCTAGGCGCCACGGTCGCCACTGACGGCATGGTCGCTTGCGGCTCGCCACTGGGCACCCCTGCCTATGTGGAGGCGTATGTGCGCCGTAGATGCAAACGCACCGTCAAGCTCATGAAAAAGCTGGCAGGCCTCCCGCTGGCAGCCCAGACACGGTGGGCTGTCGTCTTCCAGTGCCTGCAGCATCGCGAAGCACACCTGCTGCGCACTACCGACTGGGCCCACCTCGAACAGCCGCTCATGGGCGTCGAGAACGCCAGCATACACGCCATGTGCCGCATGATCGAAACGCAACAGCACACCGACCTACAGCGTGAGCAGGCCTTGCTCCCTCATAGACATGGCAGCATGGGTCTGCGACACCACACAGCCGACGTTGCTGACGCCGTGCGACTCGCGTCTGCAGCAGTTGCGCACGCGGTGCTCGTGGACGGCATCAACGGTGGCAAGCCGTTCTGCGGCGACGCCGCGGTCCAGCACCAGGCCTGCCTCGCATGCTTGCGGAAGGAATGGCCGGCCGTGCAGGGAATCTCAGACAGCCCGACCCCAGCTGACGCCTGGGCGTCTGACGCTGGCTCAAAGCTGCGCATGACGCAGCTCCAGAGCGCGCTCAGCCGGGCGGAGGCCGACGCGCGCTGGACCTTCACGCGCGACTATCTCGAGACCCTGAAGCACGGTCCGAATCCCCAATCGGCGGAGACGGCGTGCGCTGATCTCGCTCGTCTCCTCATCTGCTCTGGCTCGCTGGCCTCGGCGTTCCTCACTGCCTGCCCCGGCCCGGTGACGGGCCTTACGGACTATGGATTCTAGCTGGCTGTGCTGCTGCAACTGGGAGAGCCGCTGCTACCCGTCTTGGACTCGGATGAGGCCTGCCTCTGTGGCCGCGTGGCTGCGTCCGGTACGCACAGTGTCATATGCGGCCAGCTATGAGCGACTTCAGTCCTCAAGCACGACCTCATCACCGTGGCCTGGAGGCGGGTGCTCATGCGCGCGTCGCTCGCTTCATCACTTGAGCCGCAAATTGGCAAGCTCCCCGGAGGCATACACGTGCTCCCCTTCCGCGGCAGCCGGCAGCCGCCACCAGCCGCGCCGCCGGCGGACTTCACACGCCCGCTGGCTGCGCCGTCTGCGAGTGCACTGGCCGCGCCGTGTCAGCAAGGCCCGCCGCCGCCGCCGCCATCGCCGCCGCCGCCGCCACCGCCGCCGCCACCGCCGCCGCCACCGCCACCGCCACCGCCACCGCCACCGCCACCGCCACCGCCACCGCCACCGCCACCGCCACCGCCACCGCCACCGCCACCGCCACCGCCACCGCCACCGCCACCTCGACCGCCACCGCCACCGCCACCGCCACCGCCACCGCCACCGCCACCGCCACCGCCACCGCCACCGCCACCGCCACCGCCACCGCCACCGCCACCGCCACCGCCACCGCCGCCGCCGCCGCCACCGGACCCACCAGCCGATGCTGCGCCGGTCCAACCCCCACCCCATCTCTGGCAGGCCCCTTCGGCTTCGGACGTGCCCCACACCCCTCATGGCACCCAAGCCCCGGCTCCGGTCTCCCCCACCCTTACTGCCGCTACCGCCCCCCCCCGCCGCGGCCCACGCCCCGACGCGCGACGCGCCCCCGCCCCTGACCGGGAGGCAGCGCCCCCTCCCGCACCCCCGCTGCCCCGATCGCAGCGGCCTCCGCAGCGCGGCGACCTCTTGGCATTCCTCACCACGCGCATGGCGCTGCTGGACTAAAGGTCATGCACCCGCTTGCCAGGTTGCATGTGCGTGGTTCGTCACGTCAGGCTAGCGCAACCGCCAAGAAGGGCGAACGGCAAAAGCGCGACAACTATGGCGCCGTCACAGGTGCCGCCCAGTTCATTCCGCTCGTGCATGAGACGTACGGCAGCGTCGGACGGGACGCGTACCGCTTCCTCCAGATGGTCGCGGAGGTAGCCGCGTGACACGGCGCGGTGTCAAAGCGTACTTTCCTGCTCAATGCCATGCGCGACCTGTCCACAACGGTGTGCCGCGCGCTTGCGCGCCAAGCCCGCGCAGCCGCGCCCCTCCGTGCTAGACTGGTCGGACGGGCGCTGCTGCCGGGCCTTCCTGTCCCCACAGACGGCCTGCCAGCGCTGACAGGCCATCGCGCGTAGGCTTGCGTCGCGCCCCCCCCCCCCCCCCTCCACCCATCTCGCCCTGCGCCCCGCCTCCACCCATTTCGCCCCCCCCCCCCCCGCACTCGGTCCTCCTCCTCCCCCCCTCTTCCCTCCTCCCAGTGCACGTCCGCCGTTTCTCCTCTGCCCCCCTCCCCGGACACCGCTCGTCCTGCCGGGCTGGCTCTGGCTGCGGCTCCTGGGACCGGTGCCTCGCGGCCTCGGAAATGGCCGTAGCGCGCGTTGGCGCGCCCATGCAGACTGCTAGTGTCGAGTCGACGACCGCTTGTGGGCCCGGCGAGTGCTGATCGTGTGTTTGGTGTGCGCGTGGCCTGCGTGGTACTGCGTGGTGTGTGCGTGTCTGCTTTCGCGTTGGTGTTAGTTCGTTCTGGCATTTGCTCGTGCGGCGCGTGGCCTTGGGTATGGCCCCGGTAGGCCCGGTACGGCATACTAGGGCCATACCGATCAGGACTGTGAAGGCGCCGTAGTCCCGCAGGAGTGCACGGCGATTCACCAGGTGCCAGGGGCCCAGGGGCCCAGAGGATCGGGGCAATGCACCCATGGCATGACCGGACAGCGCCTGCCGTGGGAAGTGTGTTACACTATGACAGATCTGGGACTCAGCAGCGCCGAGGCAACAGAGCAGTCAACCGGCGAACAGACAAACCATCACAAGCCCAAAGGCCACCGCTCGCGGGAGCAAATCATAAAATGGACCAGTGTGGAACGAAAGCAAAGACACACACAGCATAAATTACACAGGAGGCGCGCGAGCGCAGCAGCGCGCAGTCTACGTGTATGGCAAACACAGGCAGCGGGCACTGTGGCCCGCCGCACCCGGCAGGCGCCGATGTCTTCACGGCAGTCCAGATGGGTGTGCGGCCGCGTGCCAAAACCACAGCCGCGGCCACAAGCCACCTGCCCCAGGGGCGCAGCCGCAGCCACTGGTGCGAACGCCACGATCCGTGCCGTGGCCGGGGAAGGGCTGAAGGGCGGGGGCGCTGGGGGAGGATGGAGGAGGGTGGAGGGCTGGGGGGACCGCGGGGGCGGCGCACGGGAATTACGCAGATCGAGATGGGTGTCGGGGAGGAGGGGTGCCCGTACACGGTGCCGGGTGTGCAACCGGATCCTCATTTGGGGATTCCTAGTCAACTTGAGGCTTGCCAGACATCATTGCAACAGATTTGTTGAGATGGAACAGGTACATAACGACGAGCGTGCTTGTGACCACTGGAAGACACACAATCATGATGAACAGGTGCTTTACAACAGTATGTGAATTAAAAGCGTTGCTAGGCCGTGTTGCTAGGCCAATGCGATGTCTAGCAAAAACACTGACAGCAAAAGCACTGAAATGAAGTGGGTTGCCCAGAAATCGCTTGTTATGAACAGGCGGCTGCAGTAGACAGGCTGTAGGTAGAGCATTAGCAAGCGGCAACCACCTCTCTCACGGCATGGCAGCCGTGTTAGCTGGAACCCCCACTCCAACATGCATCGTGCACACGCTCTTGTGTGTTACAATGTGATATATCAAGGCCCCACGGCAGCAGCGCCGAGGGAACAAAGCAGGAAACAAAACAACAAGCATAAGCGGCACGTTCACCATCTGCATCAGCATGAATCTCATCACACGCAACAAAACTTGCAGCGCAAATACGCAGCGCGCTAAGCGAGCGCAGCATTGCACAGTGTATGTACATGTCATGCACAGGCAACAGGTTCTGGGTGTCGCCGCGCCCAGCCGGCGACAAGCTTGTCTTAAGCCGGCGTCAGCAGCCAGCATGGACATGCGAACGGCGCTGCACACAATGACACTCGGAGCCTTTGGCCCCTTGCCCCAGATTACCACATGCCAGAGCCACTGCCGCCGAACGCCGCGGTCCGAGCAGCGGCCGGGTAAGGGCCGGGGAGAGAGCTCCGTGTGACATGCTACGGCGGCGGCGCCGGTGCCGGCGCCGAACACTCGTCAAGCTCCATCCCAATAGCATCCCCCATCGGACGGCACTGGCTGAGGAAGTCGCTCAGCCGCACGCACACGTTGTCCGGATCACAGCACGGCACAGGGGCATTAAATCCGCGGCCGCCGCACGGCATGTTGGTGGCAACGCATGGCGAGCCGCACGGCAGCGGCTCCTCTGGCTCCTCTGGCTCCTCCGGCTCCTCTGGCCCCTCCGGCTCCTCTGGCTCCTCCGGCTCCTCTGGCTCCTCCGGCTCCTCTGGCTCCTCCGGCTCCTCTGGCTCCTCTGGAGGGCCAGCTCCCTCGTCCATCATGCCAGCTCCCTCGTCCATCATGCCAGCTCCCTCGTCCATCATGCCATTGTCTCCATCTGTCATGTTCAACATGCCATTGTCTCCATCTGTCATGTTCATCATGTCGGTGCCATTCATGGCCGGTGTCGTGTCGGTCACGATGATGTCGCCCCTGATGACCGCCGCAAGGATGTCCAGGTCCGCGATGCACTCTCCGCCCGCAACCGTGACCTGCACGAGGACCAAGCATGCTGGGTATGCTGTGCATGTTGTGGGTGAAGTGTGCTGGCGGCTGTGCGGAAGCACCAAGGCAGGTGAACTCGCAGCACGGGGCACAGGGGATTAGCTAGTGAGGCTGAGGCAGCGCAGAGGTGGGACGCAAAAGAATGCAGCTGAGGCAGCGCAGAGGTGGGTCGCAAACAAGTAAGGCTTAGGCAGCGCAGAGGTGGGGCGCACGTTGAAGATGAGGGCGGAGAGCGCTGTGGCAGACTGCTCCACAATCTGCGTCTGCAGCAGCGTGATGTTGAAGATATCGTCCGGCCCTGCACATGCCGCCTGGTGCTACTCACGGTGAAGACTTCTGCTAGCACATGGCCACAGACGCAATATACTTAGCAGCCACTCGTAATAGTATAGTACGCATTCCAGCACAAAGCATGTAAGTATTGTCATTGCAATCTTCAGGCAAGCTAACGGCAGAAACCTGCTTGAGCAGACCAGGCAATTGGAGCACGTTCTAAATCACATGGCAGCAGAGGACATCAATTTTATTGGGCTGTTGTTGGCTGGCGGGTCCAGGGGCAGGGGGGGGAGAGGGGGGGGGCGCAGGTAGCAACGTGGGGGGGGGGGGGGGGTGGGGGAGGGGGCGCGCACCTCCGCACTGCTCCAGCAGGGCAGACGTGGTGGCGCTGACGAGCACAAAGCCCACCGCTTCGGTGAGGATTTCCGCGCTGACCTCGCACGGTCCGGGCTCACACTCGTTGGTCGCGTTGACATACAGGAACGCAAACGCTGTCGCCACCGCCTGCATGCCACAGTACAACACACCTCAGGCTTTCGAGGTAGCTTCATGTTCAGTTCTTTGAGTGAGTGAGGATCTCTGTGTTGTGGACGAGCTGCTCCTGCGGCCCTTGAGCGCTTTGAGCTGTGAGCTCTGCTCCGGAAGGGGAGTCGCACCTGGGCAGTTGCGTTAACCTCGGCTTCAGTGACCGCACACACCCGGGACTCGCCGGTGATGGTGCATGTGGCTGAGATCTCCGCCATGGCAACGGCCATCGCCGTCGCAATCGCCTGCATGCATGCGCACAGGCTCGCCCTCCCCTGTGTTATGCATGTGTTGTCGTCTGCGCCGCTGATGTTGTGCTTTGTTGTCTGATGCTGTGTTTTGTTTCGCACAGGCTGGGTGCCTTGCACTTGCGCAATGCGTGGTATCTCAATGATTGCGTGCAGACGAGATGAGGAGGCCATGTGCATGCTCCAGATGCATGCCTCGCCAAGCGCCAGCCATCATGGTGAGTGGCACGGATCATGCATTGCTCAAGTGTGCACGCTTCACCCTCTTCATCTCCTTATGAAACGTGATTGTGCTGCGTGAGCTGATTATTGTTCTGCGCCTGCTTCCCTCGGCAGCCGCTTATGCCGTGATCTCACCGTTTCATTGCAGATCATGCATGCAGCGCCGCAGGATGCAACCAAATGCATTTGTGCAAAGCAGCATCCCTGTCACGGCATACAGCACGAGTACAGCATGATCACAGCATATCGCAACCACAGCACGGCACGCTCACAGCACAGCACAACACAAGCACAGGAGAGCAAGTATACAGCACAGCACAGCACGTGCACAGCAAAGCACGTGCACACCACGTTTACAACACAGCACGTTTACAACACAGCGCAGCATGCTCACAGCACGGCACAATCACAGCACAGCACAGCATGCGCAGTGCACTCCTGAGTGTGCCGCATGAGGTGGCACACATACCTCAGTGGTAATGTTGGCAGAGACTTCACCGTCAGAGTTGTTGCAAGCGAGGACCACCGCCTCCGCGACGGCCTCGCTAGCCGCGTTTTGCACCACCTCGCTGCCGGCTGCTGACACCGAGATGTCGCACTCGACGCCGTCCAGGTCGTTGCCCACATCCACCAGCAGCGTGCCGTTGCACTCCCCGTCGATGCCGACGCGCACACTGGCGAGGATCTGCATGCGCTCTGCAGCATTTCAGGTGTGGTGGCAGTTGTGAGATGTTATGCCGCAGGAAGCGCATGGACTGGTGCTGCGGTGGCACAGCACATGCCTGACCAATGTTGGATGGCAAAATCTGGCACAGGTATCAGGTGCATACACAGCAACCTGTGGTGGCATTTGGTATATGTACAGGTATATTTACAGGTATATCAACAGTCAGGTGTTCAAGCTGTGCGACAAGCGGGTACATTCGCGCGTAGGAGCCGGGCGGTTGCAATATTATATGCGGATGTCTTTGCACGACTTTTATCAGCTGTATTATACACTATATTAGGTGTACTTGAATCGCCGCATTTTGTTTACGTGAGCCTTTGGCCTCTGCTTTTGCCCCGCGAAGCACCGTTTGGACCCCTTGCCCTTGGGCCTTGTGCCTTTCCTTTGCCCGAAGCCAGAGGTGCTTCGGGGGGCAAAAGCAAAGGTTGTATCAGGATGCAGGTTGCCAGCAAGCCCAGGATCAGCACAGCACAACACAGCATAGCACAGCATAGCACGGCATAGCACATAGCACAGCACACGATGGCACAGGATAGCACAGGATGGCACAGGATAGCAGCACAGGAAAGCACA
Source organism: Ulva mutabilis (assembly GCA_900538255.1). Lineage (NCBI taxonomy): Eukaryota > Viridiplantae > Chlorophyta > Ulvophyceae > Ulvales > Ulvaceae > Ulva > Ulva mutabilis. The sequence continues at coordinate 124,737 of UNSF01000020.1, read as the reverse complement.
GGATAGCAGCACAGGAAAGCACAGGATAGCACAGGGTAACACAGGATAGCATAGGATAGCACAGGATAGCAGAGCAGAGCAGAGCACAGCACATCACAGCACATCACAGCTCAGCATAGCACAGCACAGCACAGCATAGCACTTGTGCAATACGAAATGTTACAAGGCAGCGGTTGCACACCTCGGCAAAAGCAACAACCGTGGCATTCACGTACTCCACAACGAAGTTGTTTGCGCGTGCTGTCACGTTTTCATTTCCGGCGGTGCTGCCAGCGAGCGTGACCTCAGAGGCGGCAGTGGCCGCGAGGAAGATGGCTGTGTAGCTGCGCGCAAACAGCTCCGCTGCCACCTCGCACTGTCCACAAACGCTGCCTTCCAGTGATGCTTCCGCCACAGACTCCGCGATCGCCGTGGCCTCCGCGGTCGCGAGGGACATGCCGTTGAGCGTGAAGCGTGCATTGCCCTCTGCATGCATACAGCTCTGCTGCGGCCCGCCCACATGCATTCGCACGCTATGTGGGAGGACATGAGCGCAGCGCAACACTTGTGCTGCACCACGTAGATTACATACCACACATCAGACACCAAAAGCACAGCACGCAGCACACAGCACGCACAGTATATACAGCTAGCCCTCACATCTAACAACACACCCACAGGATACGCAGCACGCATAGTATGTAAAGCAAACATAGCATAAACAGCAGCAGGGGAAATGAGTGAGCTTTGCCGGGCAGCAGGGGATGCGCACGTGCAAAGCAGTCGGCAGTGGTATTGGCGATGGCGGTGGCGGTGGCGGTGGCGACCTCCCTAGCGGTGACGATCGCGGTCTCGTTGATCTCGGTTACGTTGGGGGAGTTGCACAGGAAGGCTGTCACGTTGGCGGCTGCACGCACAAGCGACATCATAAGTGCGTTCGTCATTTGGTGATGGCCTGCGGTGATGGCCTTCGCGGTACACTGTGCCAGCGTGACCATGGCCTCAGCAATATGGAGGAGCGCACTCATCAGCAAACAGCACATCAGCAAACAGCACACGCATCAGCACGCACACTCATCAGCATGCAGCACACAGCATGAAGCACGCAGCACACAGCATGAAGCACGCAGCACACAGCACGCAATACGCAGAAATGTGTGTCGTTCCCTGCATTGTGCACACATGTAATCATAAGTGGTCATGTGGGACCCTATAGCTACACACTACACGCATACAATGTGATGCATACACAGGCAGCAAGCGCCCTCCGCGATGTCCGGACAGCATGCATTGCAAACAGAATCAATTGTCACGTTTTCATTCCGCGCGGCCCTCTCAGGGCAGTCAGCACAGGGGCGGCGGCTCAGATTCAGGCAATGCACAACTTGAAGCAGCGGTCCCCCGTAAACGGGTCGAGGCCTACTACAGTTGAGCATGCTTTTGCGCACCGATGTTGATTCCAACAATCTCCGACACCGAGCCGGCGACTCCTCGGCCGTTGAAGCGGCATTGCGCGACTGAATCTGCATGGCGGCCACGCGTGTTGGTGGTTACCGCCGTCATCAGTGTGTGCTGGGGGCACGCACCACCCTGGCAAAGCGCAGCGGCAGCCGCAGCGGCGGCAGCGCCCGCAGCGACAGCCGCGGCGGCAGCGGCAGCCGCGTTTGCAGCGGCAGGGTGACAGTGCCCGGAGTGCGTAATGTGTCACAGTGTGATAGATCAAGGCCCCAGCAGCGCCAAAGGAAAACCGCATGTAACAAAACAAACAAACAACCGAACAACTTAACAAGTGCGTAATGTGCAGAATTAATGTGCACAGGTGATGCTGTTATGCAGTTCTGTGCTGTGTACTCCCAGCTGCACTGTCGTTCCAACTGCAGCCACAGCGTGGGGTGTGACAAGCACTGCAAACGGCCAGCATGGGAGGGCAGTGCTACAGCGGAAGGCTCCACCCTGGGAATGGATGACAGGGGCAAATGTAGCGCGGTGTACGTGCACAGTAGAGCCCACGTGTGTGAAAAAGCGGCCACTGTCTGCATTGCATGCATCAGGCCGGAATCGAAGGCAGTGGAGCCGTTCCTACTTGCGCAGATGCCATGGTGGCGAGTGTGGCCACCCCGGCCACAAAGACGGCAGACAGCCGCGTGCTTGATACCATTCTCAGCTTCACAAAAGGCTGCTGACAATACCTATGCTGGCAGTCCCTTCACGCTGGCGTTGGTCAGTCTTCTGCACCTCTAGCCGCTCCGACGGAAGCGCAGTGGTGTGCTATAGTTGGATATTGCAAGGAAGATGTTGCGCTGCCTGCGTAGGAAGAACATTATGTCAGTGTTGGCTCTGATACCGGTGTTAGGGGGCGCGGCTCGTCTCTGACTGATGATTGGAGGGTGCGGGGGGGGGGAGGGGGGGGGTGGGGGTGCGGGGCGAGGCGCGGCGCGGTGCGGCGCGGGACAGACCTAGACCTGCCTTGTGTTACAAAGAGACAAAACAAGACTTTCGGAGTCCGGGCAACAAGAAGCGTGCAAGCAACTGAACCCCATCAAGCAGGTGGCAGCAAGCATCAACATGCACAGGGTACCGGTCGCAAGCCAATCACACCACCTACCTTGTGTGTGTCCCTGCTTGTCCTCGTATGTCCACGACACATATGCGTGACACATATGCGTGCCTCGGCGCTGCTGAGTCCTAGATCTATCACTGTGTAAAACGTATGTGTGTGCAGCAGGTGCATGAACAGCGTGCATGATAAGGTGTGGATCGGCAATTTCGTACTTTGAAACTGGTGCATGCGCGCGTGCACACAGCTGCAGATGCCAATCGTGCCCAGATATGCATGCGCCCACCATGCAGACGGCACCGCGGCCGTGCACGGCCTAAAATTGTACGCAGACGGCACCGTGCACGCGTGAGCAAACTCCTGCGTGCCAAGCCCACGGCCAGCCGTATCGGGGAACGTAATGCCGTGTAATACCGCGTATTCCGTACGACACTTTGGGGCTCGAGCTCAGCGGGCTAGTCAAGGTCGGGGGCCCTTGGCCATGGACGTACACACCCCCACGCCCGTGCAGACTGCTAGTGTCGAGTCGACGACCGCTTGTGGGCCCGGCGAGCGCTGACTGTGTGTTTGGTGTGCGCGTGGCCTGCGTGGAACTGCGTGGTGTGTGCGTGTCTGCTTTCGCGCTGGCGTAAATTCGTTCTGGCATTTGCTCGCGCGGCGCGTGGCCGAAGTGCTTGCGGTGGCCGGTCTGTTTGCTTGTTGCCTTGTCTGCTGCCTCGGCGCTGCTGAGTCCTAGATCTATCACTGTGTAATTACACAGTTATAACACACCCCCACGCCCTCACAGCCTGAGGTCCCGACGACCGTTCCTAGCAGCAGACGTCTGTCGACAATTCGCTGCACCGCAACGTACGCAGCATCCCGGGAGCGTGTGATCCTTCATGCACGCACAGCCGTGGTGCTGCTCGCGGGGCCGGGAATCCGTGACTGCCACAAGCTTGAGAACCGCCATGTAGCATGCATATGGAACCGGATCCGGACAGGTGTGCTCTTTAAATTTGCTGCCCCTGGGCCATTCATTCACGACTTTCAATGACACATATTTTTTATCTCCGTGTACCACATATCGTCGACAGAGAGGACTGGGTCCCGCTTAGGCATGCGTGGTTTTGGCCAGAAGCACCAACGCGTATCCGGGCCACTGCTCTGTTCGAAAATCGCATCGGTACCGGAAGATCGCGTGCACTTGAGGTTGGGTAAGATGGACAGTCAGCACGAGTCGGCGTCGACAGAACAAGGGCGCCTGCTCACCCCTCCGCCGGAGCGCTGCTCGAGCGGCGCCGACACGCAATGTGTTACACAGTGATAGATCTAGGACTCAGCAGCGCCGAGGCAACAGACCGGGCAACAAGCAAACAGACAGACCGGCCACCGCAAGCACCAAGGTCACGCGCAGCACGAGCAAATGCCAGAACGAACACGCAATGTGTTGAGCGTGGGTTTGTGCACAGCCTGTTTTGCCGCGGGCGCACTGCTAGCTTGATCAGGAAGCCCGGTTCGGATCTGGATCTGCGGAGACGGAACGGAACCTCAAACACGATCTTGCTCACACGGCTTGATTCACGCATGCCGTCGGCTTACCTATTTAGCGCGCCGCGCTGATATCAACTGGACAGATTCAACTCCGCCGAGCTCCGAGTCTACGCAGTGCCGTGACGACACTCGCATGGGTGTTGGTTGTGTCGGTTCGTTTCGACTTTTCGCGTGAGACGGTTGCTGCTTGTTGCTGTCTGCCTTCGGGGGGTATTGGCTGTCTGCTTTCCTGCTGTTGCCCTCGCTGCCGGGCTCTTGCTTTCATCTCGGTGTAACACTCGCATGGGGTCGGTTCAGCGGGTGCTGACGTACATACAATATGCACGTACGTGTCTCCCGCGCCGTTCAGTGGACATGGCAAATGCAGATTTGCCGGCGCACGCCATGGGAATGTTAATGCGCACTAGTGCAGTACTGCGCCTAAACCAAACCCAGCGCGTGCGTGCAGCGGGATATCACCGCTACCGCCGCATGCTCATGAGCTGGCCAGTGCATCCAGCTGAAGCAGGACATGGCCAGCTTCAGCAATTGACCACGTGTGATCGCGATATATATCCCGGATAAAATCTACATCGTATTCGTACCATATGACGACAGCGCGAATTGGCCACATCAACTAATTGTAATGAAGGCCATATGTCTGCACGGGGGAATGGCATACGAATAAGCTTAAGCATAGCATATCGCTGTTAGCACCGCGCTATAGCATCGGTGCCTGGTTCCCGAAGATGCGTATTGCACTCCTGGCCTGGTCATTTCTGGCCGCCATCCACGAACTCTAGATCTTCCAACGCTCTATAACTCGCCAACCTATAGCCTTAGCAACTTTCACGCTGCGGCACTTGTGCTGGACGAGGGCGTACGGATCCATTTCTGCATTGGCCAGCATGCATGCAACTCGCGTACACGTGGCATGTCTTTTTGAAGCTTAAGCACACACGTGTGCACTTTCGTCTCTCGCATGTGCGGGGGGCCCGTGATGGAGTGCTCGAGTGGGGCCGGATGGGGTGGGGGTGCTGCTGTTGGGGGGGTCGGTGTTGGCCGGTTTTGCTGGGGCGGGCGGCAGTACGCAGTTTGGCAGGTGGTTGCTGTGTGCGGTTGTGGCGCGGGTGCCGTGTTTGTGGGGGGCGGGAGTGCGCATGCGTGTGGGTGCGTGGTTGTGGTTGTGTCGGCTGTGTTGGTTCGTTGTGGCTTTTCACCTGAGATAATTGTTGCTTGTTGCTGTAGGCTGCTTTCGGGGGTTTTGGCCGTCTACTTTCCTGCTGTTGCCCTCGCTGCCGGGCTATTGCGTTCATCTCCGTGTAACACGTGGGCTATCTAGATCTGGACCGCGCATGGGCTATCTGGACCTCGCATCTGGACTGGCATGCAGCATGCTGCGTAGGCGCCGGCGTTGACTGCTACTCCCCAGCTAGCAGCGTTGACCAGATTCATTGGAGACTCTGGATAGCCATGCGCTTGCAGATAAACATGTGGGTCGCACCTTGAGCTCGCCGAGACCAGGCCGAGACTTGCAGAATTCAATGAAGTTGATCTAGATCTGCCGCGGTCTCAAAGCGTCGGGAGTTCGATCGCGCGGAAGCCCGGATCCGAGTGAGCGCCACTGCAATGACCAACGCTGAGAACCGGCGCCGGCTGTAGCTAGTGTTGATATCGACGCCAGCTTCGACGTGGGAGTGTCAGTCGCCGTGACAATGTAGGGCTAGCGCTCCGCAGGTGCGAGTGCTCAACACGTAGTGTTGACCAAGTTGCAATTGCTCCTTGGTGCGGCTATGGATGAGGACGTGGCTGAGTTTCTCAGTGGTGGTGCGCCGGTATATATCGGGTGCCAATCGATATCGCAATTGCGTGCAATCGCAGCTCGAATCAAGCAGCCTGCATGCACCGGCAGCGCTGCACAATCTTGCATGCACACACGACGACGTGCCAGCACGCGTACGCCATCCCGCAAGTGCCAGCTCGGCGCTACTGTGGGGCACGGGGCAAATTTCGACGTCTCTCTTGGTATCACGGCGGGGCCGGGCCCGGGGGTGTGGCCGTTCACATATGCATGCGCTCAGCGAAGACCGGCTGCCATGTCACGTGCTCACGTTCCAGTGTGAACATCCACGCGTACGCAGTGGCGGCTGCTGCATCGATTCAAGCGCGAAGAATCGGCGATAGGTCGTTGCCCGATATGCCCATGTACACGGAAGTGAAACACCACACCTGTGCATACGCAAGTCATACCGCATGACCGGGGACGTGCGGTCTTTCGAAGATCTAACTCACAATATTGAGTGATGCCGTCTTGTCGTAACTCTGACAAATGCAGCCCTGGGCCTGGCGGGAGCTAAAGCGCAGAGTTAGCATTCACTCCGGCGCAAAACAGTATGACGCTGATAGTGTCGCGCAAGGCGGCGCGTATGCGTGCCCAGCCCCCGTGACGGCAACGGCCGGATATGCGGCCTGCTCTCGATTAACCGGCTTTCCCACGAACTCGAAAGCAGGCATGCGACAGACGCGGCACGTTGCACATCGCTGCGCTGAGCGAGTGTGCAATCATCACGATCACTTCACGGTTTGACCGAAAACAATTTTGCTGCATAACGGCATGTAAACAATTTGGGTTCGGTACCCCCAAGCTAGTCAGCGCGCCTCACAATAGCAAGAGTATTGGATTGTAATATCCAGGCTGACCAAGATAACCTAGGTTTCGCGCGTGCCAGCCAGGCGTGGCCCAGTACTAGTGCTCGCAGCAGCGTTCCACGTATACAGCATCAGATTGTGGCAGTACACATCAGTGCTGTTCGAGCAGCTACAAGAACATGCGGCAAAGCATGCGCGCCATAGCGCGCACCTCGTGCCGCGCGGCTCGTGCTGCGCGACATGTTATGCGTCGATATTGGACCGCCGCGACGGAGCAAATTACGCGACGGGCATAAGCCTATTCCTGTCGGGATTTGCCACAATGCGTAAGGTCGGGCCTCGAGAAAAGGGAGTTGCGTGCCCGGCAGCCACGAGGTCAGCAGCCGCCAACTTGCACACGCATGCACAAGCGATTATGTCAGCCTTGTGTGCGGTCGCCTGCCTCTGCGCTGCTACTGGCCCGCCCTCAAACATTCGGATCCATAAGGCCAATTTCCAGAGCGCACAGCACCAAAGTTTTTGCGCCGGAAGGCAGCGCGCGTCGGCTTGCACTACAGACTCCACACTGGCCTTGCGAAAGGCCTGCGCCTGATCAGCTTGCCATTGACTTTACGCATTGCATGCCAGCCCGCGCACAGATCCACGGCGCAGGTCCATCCCAAAAGCTTTCCTGAGTATGCGTGGCGTGCCAAACGGGCCCAAAAGTGTCTATTGCCTCAGTTCGTCCCGTATAGCGAGCCTTGCAGCGTGCCGTGCCGTTTCGCTCACGGAGCTGGACTTACAGCAATTTCATTGCATGAAACTGTTTGACCGTGAGCTTTAGCGCGATGCCGTGCATGCCAAAACATGTTCAAGAAACCTGACATGCTGCGTGTCGCGTTTCGGCGCATGTCGCTTCCAGCCAAGAGCTCCAGAATCATTTCACTGTGCAGCTCGTGGTGCCTTACGCATTGTGGTCTTCACCGACTGATTCGGGCGCGCGACGGCCGCGTTGCAACGCGTTGCCTCGTAGCAGCTAGCATCTCTCACGTACGTACACTAGTAATGCCAAGATCCGCCCCCACCTCTGGCCGTCAGCTGCAAAGTCCAAATCACGCGTCGCGTACGCATGCGGTGCAAATTTGCAATTCAAGTCTTGCATGGACTCCAGGTCTCACCAGCTGCGGCTATAGCGCACGCCACTGATGATCAACGGTCACGTTTCAACCCCGAGTTGATAATGTGTTACACAGTGATAGATCTAGGACTCAGCAGCGCCGAGGCAACAGACCAGGCAACATGCAGATAAACAGACCGGCCACCGCAAGCACCAAGGCCACGCGCCGCACGAGCAAATGCCAGAACGAACTAACGCCAGCGCGAAAGCCGACACGCACACACCACGCAGTACGACGCAGGCCATGCGCACACCAAACACACAGCTAGCACTCGCCGGGTCCACAAGCGGTCATCGCATCGACACTAGCAGTCTGCACGGGCGCGACAGCGTGCGCTACGGCCATGTCCGAGGCCGCGAGGCACCGAGTTGATAATGTGCAAGACGACGGGGCCCCGGCGGGGCGAATCACTTCAAGTGCAAGTTGCAACTTGAAGGCCGACTCGGCCGGAGAGCACTCGGCGCTCCGCGAAATATTGGAGCGCGCCGGGAACTATGCATTTGACGTCGCACCAACTGGAAATGCACAGCACTAAGGCACCTCACAACGGAATGCGAGTTTCTGCGATTTTTTTTTCATGGTGCATGTTGGTCCCTGCAGCCTGGCCGCAGCCGCTGAGGCGCGATGATCATGAGGCCAATTGAAGTTCGGCCGGAAGTTCAACATGCATTCAGGCGCATGTGCATGCTGCCTGGGGAGCATACGTACGCATGCGGCCGTGCTGCGGACTCGTGAGGCCTCAGCAGCTGCAGGCCAGTCCTAGGCACCCTGCCAAAAAAGAAGTTGCATCTGGCGCATCGACGTGCATCAACGCCAGGGCTAGCTACTATAGTATAGCTACACCAGGCGTAATTTTGGGTTTGCAAGTGGAATTGGCCAATACAGCATTAGCTTTTCTTGCCCCCCCCCCCCTCCCACCCCCCTTCTGTGTAGTCTATCTTGCTATCTGTAGATCCATATATCTATCTGGCACCATATATATCTGGTGCCATCTAACTACTAGCTAACTATAGTCAGTAGCTAGCACGTGCACTGCAAGATGTCACTGATCATGGGGCTAGCAGCGCCGAGGCAACAGAGCAGAGCCAAGCAATTGCCTGTTAACAGACAAACAAAAAACCATCACAAGCCACAAGGCCACTATCCACACGAGCAGACACCAAAATGGACCAGAGCCAGAACGAAAGGACAGACATCCATGAACACCGCAGAAAGCGCAGCATCGCGCAGCCTATGTACAAGCACATGCAGCAGGCACCGGGGTCCGACGCGCCTGTCAGGCGCCGGGCCGACCACAGCGGCCAAGACAGACGTGCGACCGCGCGTCGTAGCCGTGGCCACAAGCCACCTGCAGCAGGGGTTGCAGCCGCAGCCACTGGCGCGGCCGGGGAGGGGCCAAGGAGAAAGGCAGAGCCATGGTCATGCATGGGGGAGGAGGGAAGAGGGAGGGAAGGGTGGGGGATCTCGGTTGTGGAGTGTCTACAACAAGTTACCAGTTGTAGCTCATAACCGGGCGTAACTGAGATTCATCTGACTCCTCCTCATCCGCGCCCATGTCGGTCGTGTCCGTCGTGTCCGTCACAGCACCCCTGCACATGCATATAAACAAAATGAAAGATCAAGCATCATGCCAATCCCAATCTAGATGAGCTAGCTTGTATCTCTCAGCTGGCATTAGATAGCTGGCATTGGCCTCAGCACCCCTGCAAACAGCGACAAAAGAACGGGCAATTGCAACATGCACGACCGCACCTGGCAGCAGACAAAACTAACGAAAGCGTGTTTGACCACCAACCAAGCACACAACTGAGCCCAATCAGGTTGTCGTACCGTACCCACAGACACCGGCTCAGACTCGCACAGGGCAGTGACCCGTACACATGCGGGCAGCGGCTGAAGGGGGGCGGGAGACAGTGGGAGACACTGTGATAAAGCATCTAGAAACCTGCCAGTGTACTCTGAGTATGATAGCTGCCATAAGATGTCAGAATCATGGATGTCATGTACAGTGTTGCTAGCAATCATTGATGACATCAGCTGATTTTTTAGCGTATGCATGACACAAGCTTAGCGTTTCTGTTACACAGAGATGAAGTTTCCAGGAGGGCAGAGGGACAGAAGACAGCCAGTAACTGAGGATGTGTGCTGTGTGCTGTGTGCTGTGTGCACTGAGGCTCTGGGCCACGTGTGCACTGAGGCTACGAGTCCTGTGTGCATATGTTGTGGTACACCGTTATGGATCAAGGCCCCAGCAGCGCCGGGAACAAAGCAGGGAACAAAACAGAGGTCCGACGCCAGAGGTCCGACGCACTACGTCACAAAGCAAGCAACCGCACGGAGTCTGCCCGCCACGGCTGCCTTTCCAGACACACCAGCTATGATCTGTAAGCCCATCCTGAACAACAGCGCGTTGCCTCTACACAAACCTACACTTAGTTCTCTTTTCGCATTGGTGATGTACTGCGCCCGATTCTGTATACCACACTTGACAGCAATATCAGCCAGATACTTCAGATGCGACAATGCACCTTTGCTCAACCTGCTGAGCGTCTCATGCAACAACGCAACAAAGTCGTACACATGCGGATTATAGCGACGATAAGCAGCCGCCTTGTACTTATCGCGCAACTCCGCCGCAGCGCCATCACCACGGGCTGCCGTTCTGCAATATGTCCGCGCCACAGGGACAATCACAGCCACATCCGCAATGCGGAGCTCACTGCTGGGCGTGTCATACAAGATATGCCCGATTTTGTCAGCCTCCGGCACCACACCTGAGGCTGGCTCGGCACCATCCAGCTCCTGTGCCTGTGCATCTGCCCCGCGCTGCGGCTCACCCTGCCCCTCTTGGCCCGAATCGGCCCGAATCCCTGTGCCCACCACCCTCCGTTGCATCGTTTCCCACATCTGTGTCCCTGCCCGCAGCGTCCGGCCCAGCCGTGTGTGTGTGTGTGTGTTGTGTGTGTGGTGTGTGTGTGTGTGTGTGTGTTGTGTGTGTGTGTGTGTGTGTGTGTGTGTGTGTGTGTGTGTGTGTGTGTGTGTGTGTGTGTGTGTGTGTGTGTGTGTGTGTGTGTGTGTGTGTGTGTGTGTGTGTGTGTGTGTGTGTGTGTGTGTGTGTGTGTGTGTGTGTGTGTGTGTGTGTGTGTGTGTGTGTGTGTGTGTGTGTGTGTGTGTGTGTGTGTGTGTGTGTGTGTGTGTGTGTGTGTGTGTGTGTGTGTGTGTGTGTGTGTGTGTGTGTGTGTGTGTGTGTGTGTGTGTGTGTGTGTGTGTGTGTGTGTGTGTGTGTGTGTGTGTGTGTGTGTGTGTGTGTGTGTGTGTGTGTGTGTGTGTGTGTGTGTGTGTGTGTGTGTGTGTGTGTGTGTGTGTGTGTGTGTGTGTGTGTGTGTGTGTGTGTGTGTGTGTGTGTGTGTGTGTGTGGTGTGTGTGTGTGTGTGTGTGTGTGTGTGTGTGTGTGTGTGTGTGTGTGTGTGTGTGTGTGTGTGTGTGTGTGTGTGTGTGTGTGTGTGTGTGTGTGTGTGTGTGTGTGTGTGTGTGTGTGTGTGTGTGTGTGTGTGTGTGTGTGTGTGTGTGTGTGTGTGTGTGTGTGTGTGTGTGTGTGTGTGTGTGTGTGTGTGTGTGTGTGTGTTGTGTGTGTGTGTGTGTGTGTGTGTGTGTGTGTGTGTGTGTGTGTGTGTGTGTGTGTGTGTGTGTGTGTGTGTGTGTGTGTGTGTGTGTGTGTGTGTGTGTGTGTGTGTGTGTGTGTGTGTGGTGTGTGTGTGTGTGTGTGTGTGTGTGTGTGTGTGTGTGTGTGTGTGTGTGTTGTGTGTGTGTGTGGTGTGTGTGTGTGTGTGTGTGTGTGTGTGTGTGTGTGTGTGTGTGTGTGTGTGTGTGTGTGTGTGTGTGGAGGCGTGTGGAGAGGCACTGGGAGGCTGCAATGTGCCGGTGGTGGTGTGTTGATGGGCGGTGGTGTGTGGTGCGGTCGGGTGGAGTTGGCTAACGGTATGGTGGTGTGCGCTGGTGTTTCATGGCCTGGTACATGTGTGGCAGATCGGCGTGTACAAGGTGTGTCGAGTTCAAAGCAGAGCGGGAGGATTCGCCCATCTACACAGAGCCCATACGCAGTGCGAAAGTAGTGTGAAACGCATTGATCACACCCCAAGAGCTGATAGCAGTTAAAAAACACGGCGCCTTTGAATCAAGGTAGCCGTGTCCGTACACGTCACAGCATGTGATCAAATCAACCAAGAAAACGTTCAGAACCCAAGGGTTTCATATAGGCCATGAGCTACCCTCTGGCAGCTCCCTCACGACAAATGCCACAGCGGTGAGCGGCCACAGGATGAAGCTCCTTATCGTGACACGAAAGGTATGTCCGGATTGCATGCGGTGGCATGGCAGCGTCTCACCACCACCCCACTTTCAAGCACCACCAACACCGACACATACTCCAATTAATGTATACAAAGGCTCCGCAGGCATGGAGGTGCACACTCGACACATGACTAGTACAGGCCCTGCCAAGGCCACTGCACGCAGCACACAGCACAGCACCTCACCTTGGCGGTGGCGTTAGCTGCGCCTATCCCCGCACTGGCACGCAATTCCAAACTAGCACAGCCGCACTGTCCACCCGGATGCTCAGCATGCAACATGGCGCACACGTTTGTGCTACCGAATCGTTCTTGCACAGACGGCAGTGATTGGACGGCCGGTCTTCTGGAAGCTATTGGAAAAATCCTATAAGGGAGCTGGCGACATGTCACAGCATGCACAGCACGGAACATGCAGTACGCAGCACACGGCCACTTTAGACTGGATTGCACTCCTCGATGGAGCCGTCCCAGCTGCTCGGGAGGCGGGACCCGTTTCGGCGGCACTGGCTGAAGCGCGCATTACGGCGCACGCACGAGTAGTCGGCAGAGCAGCACGGAGCCGGAGTGCTGCCAAAGCGCGTGGCGGAACCAAAGCACCGGCGGTTGTTGCCGACGCAAGTGCCAAAGCAGTCTGGCAGCGTTGGGTCTGGGGTGGGGACGGCGGGGGCCACAGGGTCCACTGGGTCGGTCATGTTCATCATGGGGGGGGTCATGTTCATCATGGGGGGGTCACGTTCATCATGGGCGGGTCCATCATGGGCGGGTCCATCATGGGCGGGTTCTCAATGATGGTGGTGGTGTTGGGGCCCTGGATGACTCCGGCCGCAATGTCATCGACGTTGAGGATGCACTCCATGCCGTCGTTGATCACAGACACCTGCACGCAGCCTCGTGCTCACACACGCGAAGTCGTTGACAGTCGGTGTAGGTCCATCTCATGATTAACGTGTTAAGGAAGCGGCAGTGCAGGACGGCAGGTCAGCATTTGCCGTTTGCCGAGCATGCGTGTCTGCTCATCCACCTCGCAAGATCTGCCACACTCACCTATATCAGATTTATTCGTCCCTTAGCTCAGCGCATCACAGCGCAGCAAAGCACAGCACCAACAAGACGCACGGACACAGCACACAGCGTGTGTGCACAGGCTGAGGCGGTGCGCCCCTGTGCATCATCATGCTGCAACAGTCCCTGTGTCCAGTATCATGCCGATATGAAAAGCATGGGACGGGGAGGAGTGGGGGTGGGGAGGCCGCACGTTGGCAATGATAGCTGCGAAGGCCACCAGAGTGTTCTCCTGTATGACCCTCTGGAAGACATCGACATCAAAGACGTTGTCCGGCGCTGCAACAGCACACAGAACGTGAGCGTGTGGGTGAACCTCGCAAATGCACACATGTGTATTTACAACGGTGGAGTTATTGCTAGCGCGGCAACCACAGGCACCTGGTACGGGCGGCATTGAGGACCGCACGATGCACGCATGCATGCAGGGGCGCATCGGAGTCGGGTGACTCACAGCACGCAGCATGCGCATGCGCAGGGCTGCTCTATGCATGCATTCAACACCTCAAGCGGCACATGCCTCCCTAGACCTCGGCATTGAATGAAAGCATGTGGCCTGGAAACATCGTTGTGGGGGGGGGGGGGGGGGTGTGGGCATTTTACCCTTGTGCATTTTAGCACAGGCATGTGCTCTTGAGGGAGGCAGAGGGGGCGCACTGCTGCATTGGTCGAGGAATGCGGCCGCGGAGGCCTCTGCCAGCACTGTGTCCACCGCCTCGGTCAGGATTTCGACGTTCACGTCGCAGAATTCCTCCGGGCAGCCGCTGACGGCTGCAGCGTACAGGAACGCGAAAGCTTCTGCTGTGGCCTGCAAATGCATACACGCCTGCTGTCACACACGCCCGCTGTCACACACGCCCGCTGTCACACATGCCCGCTGTCACGAACCTCCGCCACCTGCCTGCCCACTCCGCGATTACCCTTCAGTTACCCTGTGCGAGCCAACGGGGTAGACGGTCGATCAACAGATACCTACATACTTCCCCCGCCTGCAATATAACGCCATCCCAGACAAGAGGAACAAATTGACAGAGCTGGGGGAGCGGGGGGGGGGGGGGGGGTCGGCGGCTCTTGTGCGGGGTTTGAACAGACACGCTCTAGCTGTGGCTGCAACGGTTTCCAGCTGTCCTGATACAGTCAATGTCATTCGACAATGATAGACCCATGACACTGACCACGTCGGCTGTACAGTCAGCAACAGTGTGTGCGGTCCAGAAACAAAAAACCAAAACAAAAACAAAACAAGGCAACACCGGCGAAGCACGGAGGGTGGGGCCACACCATGGCGGTGGCGTTGACGTCGGCCTCCGCGTACGCGCAGACAAAGGCGTCTCCGGTGATGTTGCAGGTGGCGGCGATCCGCGCGAGCGCATCAGCCTGGGCGGCGGCAATCGCCTGTACGCAATAGCCTGACGTGAGCGCCAATGTCATTTCTGATGGACACTTTCAATCATGCTTGTTACTTTTCATTCATGCCTATCAATGTTCAGTTTCGACATCTCCTGAGACTCTTCCAGGCAGCGAGACGACACCGCCATTTCAAGACTGGAGTCCGGTGCAGGCATCCGCTAGTGGGGTGCAGCGGTGAGACTGCCGACCCGAAGGGGTCACACAGGGAAGATCAGAACGGGCTATCCACTCACAGTGAACCAAGACATAGGGGTATTGCGGGGGGTGGGGGCGGGGGGGCGGGGGGGGGGGGGGGGGGGGGGCACCTCCACGGTGGCGTTGATGCTGACTTCGACGTTGCCGCCGTTGCAGCCTGCGGCCTCGAGGTCGGCAAAGATCTCGGCGTACGCGTTCATGCCGACGCTGTTGTTGGCGGCGGTGATGTCCACGAGGCACTCGGCACCGTCGCGGCCGAGATCGCCCGCCTTGAACAGCGCCGTTGCATTGCAGCCCTGCCCGACGCCGGCTTGTACGTTTGCGAGGACCTACACACCGCACAGCCGTTTCCGCCTGCACCTGTTGCACATGGAAGTGCTGCACCGGTACAACCTCGACTGCTGTGGATGCTCTTGAATACCGGTACAGCCTGGGCTGCTGCATGCTCATGCATGCGCATCTGGTCACGGTGGTCGACGCGGGATGTGACCGGACGGCCGGACGTTGTTCGCCCATGTACGTGGCCTGCCCGCGTCAGAGGGCTTGCTCTATCGGAGAGGTTTCACATTGCAGTCGCACTCTTTGCAATCCGTTGGCACAAACGGTTAGGATGAGGCTGCGCGATCCTATCAGGGGCGACACGATTGCCCGCTTGTGTTGATGTTACATCCAGCCAGCTTTCAGGAGAAGTATGGTCACTGAACAGTAAACTCGAAAGTAGACTCAAAAGTAAACCCAAAAGTAAACCCAAAAGTAAACCCCGATCAACAGGCACTGTGCTTTACACATACACAGGAAGTCAGCAGCATGTGTTGTTTGGCAAGCGCGAGCGTGAGTGGGCCGCACCGATGCATAGGCGGTGGCGGTCGCGTTGATATACTGTGCTGCAAATGCGTTGGCGATTGCGACAGCGGGCATTTCAAAGGTGGAGTCACCCTCCAGGTTTGCCTCAACCATGGCGGTCGCCTGGACAAAGATCTCCTGGTAAGCCTCTGCAAAGAGCTCTGCGGCGATTTGGCAGGTGCCACATGCCTCAGCCTCGAGGACAATGGACACGAGGGACGACGCGATGGCCGTCGCCTCAGCTTGGGCGAGGGAGAGGCCGTTCAGCCTGAAGCTCGAGCGCCCGTCTGCATAAGCACACAGGATCAGGCTCGCTGTGGGGCGTGCTGTGGAGCACGCCGTGGTGTGCGTCAGGGTCCGTCAAGGTCCGCTGATCTAACCTGGTTCTCCCAACATGAGCTTTGCCTTGCACCAACGCACTGTGATGGAGCATCTCTCGGCATTCGCGATGGCACTGTGGGAACGAGCCGGTGTGCCCGCGGAGACAGTGGCAAACTTGCATTGCCGCGTGCCAAGTGGATCAGTCTGTACGGATCCAGATATGCAAGTCCAGGCACAAGAAGAGCTGAGCCACGGCCACGTGCAGGGCAGTGGTCGGTCGACGCGACCGCCAGAATTCAAGGGAGTAGTTGCGCCTGCGGATGAGCTTGTGCAAGCTGGATATTGGCTGGTGGGTGCGAGGCGGAGAGGTGGAGGGCGCACTGGCGTAGCACTGGGCGGTGATGCTTGCAATGGCAAAGGCGGTCGCCTCGGCCACCTCCATGGCCGTCACGTTGGCTTGTGCGCTGTCAACCATCGGGGAGTTGCAGACGTACGCGGTTACTGTCTCAACTGCAGATCACACAGCAGTGTTATGCCGACCGTCCGTGCATGTCTGCCTCTGGAATCTGAGGGAGGGGGTTTCGTGAGGGGACAGGATTCTGTTTCTGCAGGAGGACAGTGATCACTGTCTACCGGCAGGCAGCAGTGGCCACTAGTAGCTCCAGGCCGATTCCAGGAAACAGCTGGCAGGCGGGTGGCGGCAGCTCCAAGAGGGGGGAAGGCGAGAGGGGGAGAGGGGTAGAGGGGGGGGGGGCACACCGATATCTACAGCGACTTCCTGAGACATTGAACCAGCAACGCCCATGCCTGTGAACCGGCATCGTGCGATGGAGTCTGCAGCAAGGAGCTGGGGTCAGCAGGCGCCTGTGCCAGACTCTGTGCGTGTCATGGAAGCATGTGTGAGGCACCACAGGAGCTGTTGTGTAATTGCACTGCTGTGGCGCTGCCAGGGCAGGCCTGCTACTCATACTTGCACAGCTTCTGTGAAATAAATCAATGCGGCTCTCAGCTGTGTACACATGCATGTGCAGGGTGCCCACACTGCTGCAGGCTACACCAGCCCCACTGAAGAATACACCAGGATGCAGAAGCACTGCCGCGGGCACCGCATCCCCAAACTTGGTCACCAACTGCTGGAACAGGCAACTCCATCTGAGTTTTTGGCTGGCCATTAATTCCCAACTACAGCGGCTTTCATGGACTTAAGTGCATAAGTGATTTCAGGAGCGATTGGCCGATGCGGCGGTCCAGTAATTTGCAAGGGTTGGGTGCGCACCCTGGCCGATAATTTGTGCGGCGGCCTGGGGGATGAGGACCGCAGCCCCCACGCCGACGGTGGAGAGCACACTTCTGGTTGAGAGCATGGCTGAGGGGGACAAGCTGTGCCAGTGGGCGCCTCTGCTGTCGCCTGCACCAAGCGAGAAGCGAGTGAAACACTGATCAAACACTGGGCAACACAGGACAAGTCAGCTGTGCATTTTCCCCTTCAGCTCTCGGGAATGGCCGTGATAGTGGGGATCCCTGCGACTGGCAGATGTGGTGAGACTTGTTGCGAGGCAGAAATGCAATGCCCACATGCGCATTGAGATGTCAGGCATGGTGCAGGTACGATCAGCCTGGTGCACAGGCAGTGGATGAGATATGTTACAGAGATATGCTCCACAAGATGGTAGAACACCTTGTGACAGGAAAGAATCAGACAGCAGATTGACATGCATCATGCTGCCGTCCATATGCAGCTGCAAGCTGAGGCAGACTAAGGGTTAACGATGCACGTGTGCATGAAACATGCAATACGATATGAGATGTGATAGTGGAATGCCGCCGCGGCGTGCGAAACAGGGCTCGCGAGCGTGCCCTGTTCACGTCTAGGTACGCGGATCTGAAATAGGATGCAGAAGTTCAGGGCCAGATGCCGACATAACCACACAGTAACCGACAATACTGTATTATGCCTCCGGCGCGGCGCCGTCACGTATGCATGTCACTTCTAGCATGACAATTTCGTCATCACGCGCCGAAAAGCATACTAGGGCGCGCCCGGGCGCTGTGTACCGCTGGCAGAGTGACAATCTGTCACCTGGTGATGGGCTGCCCGTGAACTTTCGGGCGCGCGCATGCAAGTATGCTCAGTACAAGGCCGCGCAGCGAAACCGGGTAAGCTGTGGGCATGATCAAGCCTCTAGAAGATGCATTAATGAAGCTGTCCTTTCTTTTAGGCGTAAGCTACGAATAGTGCACACCAGCCGCACCCGATAACGCAGGGCCGGGTGCAGGTGTTGAGAAGTGTTGAGGGAGCTGCAGAAGTGCACTGCATGCTGCAGTGCTGTCGTAGGCACCCAGACGGAGAACAGTGCGTGGGAGTGGCAGCGGTGGCACTCGGGGCGAAATTCATGACTAGCGACGCTCCCAATTGACAGAGCCATGCTCGGCCGATGACGCTTGAATTGCGCCACCTCCGACACTAGCCGAGCAATTCCGAGAAAGACGTTGCGCACTGCGCACCAATCAGGGTCTGCGCTGACCTGAGCTTCCCTCCGATTGGCACTGACAATGTCAACCTCCCGCACGGCACGCAGGTGCGCAGCAGGCTGCACGCTGCTACAGGGCTCATCATGCCTGCCAGTGTCGCGTAGCGGCCGAAGCAGCAATCAGGGCACTCGGCTGCCTTGATGGCAGAATAGATACTTTGAACACATGCCTTTGTACAGACTAGGCGGATAGATCGCGCAGGCAGGCAGCCATCTTGAGTCAATTCTGGCGTTCCGCTACAGTGCCCCGCAGCACTGATGCCTGACAGCAGTGCGTTCCGGCACGACCAGTCCCACCAAAGGCGCTAAATCTGTGTACGTACCGTTCTATTGGCCTGGTATGGCTGCTGCGAGGCTCGGAATCTGCAAAGACCGCTGATTTCCTCTCAAACGCACGCGATGCAGTGTCTGTGTCCCTTCCGTGGAGCAGCTGATGTGACGTTCTGCGGATTCGGATACGGGGTATTTGAATGCTAGGTCGTTGTATTCGGCGGCAATGCTTAAATGCCTGGGCGTATCACCGATCTGCCTTCGCGGTCATGGCTCGGGGCTCGCCAGGTGAATCAAGACAGAATGCGGTTGCTTCGGTGCCAACCGTGGCTGCGACCGTGTGTGAAGTCGAAACTATGAAGATGTAATCACGACCTGTCGAACACACATGAACCCTTAAAATGCTCTCAAGTATGTGTGAACAACCCGACTGCGGCGCGCCGCCGTGATGCGTAGTAAGGGTCGAACCATGCATGCTGGCAACGATGATTTTGGCGCCGCATGCGTCGTGCGGCTGGCACCCCGCAGAAGGTGTGCAAATCGCTGTGTCAACCCACGACCGCGTGCGTCCGGCCATGCAGTGTCACGGTGATACGGGCGCCGTTGAAGATAATGCATCCGCTGCGGGCGGGTATGCGCATAGATCGAGTGGCTGTAGATTAGACCAGCGAGCTGTGATCATCATCACATCACATCGTGGAATACGTGAAGGTGGCCATGCGGTACTCGGCCCTCACACATGTGTGAGGTGGTAAAGGCACGCGAACAACCAAACAATCTCCGCTTCGCAGTGGCCGCGGATTGCTGCAGGCTGTAATCACTGTCGCGTTTCCGAAGGTTTGGATGTACTGCAACCTTGCGGCTCTTCGCGCGCCGCCGTAGTAACCTCGCAAGGCGAGCTGCGTGCTAGGCGTGCTGTCAGGTATGAATTTGACGACACTCGAATCCACAAGCCATGCATGGCCATGTGCCGCAGCAGCAGTGCACTGCTGCATGCGGTGAGGCGGCCCATGTTGACCAATCCTCGACCCACAGCTGGCCGCCGCCGGCACGCCGCCGGGTCGCGATTGCCCGGTGACATAGTTGGAAGGATTCCCGCACGTACACGGCCCGCGAGTCGTGTGGGGATCGCCGTTCGTGCGGTGCCCTGGTCCAGCCTGAGCTGGAGGACATGGGCCCAGGTCTGTGCATATTGACCGCATGTGTACCACTACGCCTCCTCTGAATATGATATCAGGTGAGCCCAATTCGGCCAACTTCACCTGCCTACTACCTGCAGCTGGCTCAGCCTATGCATGCATCTGCAAGCATCGACCACAGCTTAGCCCTGCAAGCAGCATTACAAGGCAGCGGCAATGCTGTACTTCAGTGTCAATCCTGTACTGTAGTGTATACTACGTAGTGCTTTGTGATACATCCTGTGACAGCCTGAGGCTCCAATTGACTGCTCCACCTAGGTTGTCAGTGTAATACTTGTGTAAATTACTGTGTTTGTGCACAAGTTCAACAAAGTTTGGCAAGTCTAGGGCGATTGGTCATCAACACTCAGCACCCAGCACAGCACTGCAGCAGTCTGAGTAGGCTATTCAGGCTATTTTCCCTCGTTAGGAATGTTCTAGTCTCCCAGGCTGCGAGACTTGACCATCTAGTACTGCATGGTATGCATGGCCCATCCTCCCACCCGCGTGCTGCGGCCTCGCGGCCAGAACCTGGTCACATCACTCCTCAACAATGGATGTCAGAAACCTGATTCTGGGACAGATCCGATTGGCCCATGGATCTTGCCGTCTGTCATAAAGCTGGCTCAAATTAAATCACAATACCAGGTTCACAATTGGCGGCCGCAAGCTTGGCCATACTCCACAGAGGCCCACCCGACCGAGGCCTCCCTGTGAATTCCCTTCAACATCTCTGTGGCTCCACTGGGCTCTGTGTGGACTGTAGCTAGCAAGTGCTCCACAAGCTTAAGGTAGCGGAGGTGGAAGAACAAACTCACCAAGTGGATCACACAATGCGCGTACGGAGGGCAGCACCAGGCATTCGTGGTGCACCAGGCATTCGTGGTGCGAGAGGTGCGGTCGGGTGTCACGCGGACATTGACACAGGCGCCCAGCCTGTGTTGCCTGATGACTGCTCTGTTGCCTCGGCGCTGCTGCAGCTGGGTCCTACATCTATCACTGTGTAACACACAGGAGCCCAGCAGCGGAATGGTTGGATGCTGTGGCTGCTGGCCTGGTGGGACATCCTCCAAGGAATCTATATCGACTGCAATACCTGATCCATGCCTGACTACTATCGCGAGCCCATTGTTGGAACAAGCCCATGCATATGGTAGGGACAGCACGAGGCAGCACTTTGGCTGCGGGGCACTTTGGCTGCGGGTACACTTTCTGCGGTGCATGCGATGTATTGTACAGGCCTCTGTGCGGGCCACTTGGTGCATGTGCACAGCCGCCGTCGCCGGCAGATGGCCAGTGGCCATGCAGCCGTCGCGGTGGATGGACCGCGCTGCCAACTGCGCAGCGGGGTGCGTCGTGCCCATCTCATGCCGCAGATGCGCATGCTGGCTGCATGCTGGGCTGGGATTTCTCTGTGTTACACAGTGATAGATCTAGGACCCAGCAGCGCCGAGGCAACAGAGCAGTCATCAGGCAAGCAGACGAACCACCACAAGCCCCAAGGCCACTCTCCGCACTGGGGCTTTCACTGTGGCAGATGCGCATGCTAGCTGCATGCTGTGGTGGCATCGCGTGCTGCGCTTGTGGAGCTTCAGGTTCTGCTGTGAGTGTTATAATTACACTGTGAAATGCTGTGAGTGCGGTCCACGGGTGTGTAACACAGTGATAGATCTACGACCCAGCAGCGCCACGGCAACAGAGCAGTCAGTGTGGTCCACGGGTGTGCAGGTAGGTGTGCAGCGTGTGCTGTGCATGCTGTTCGGTGTGCTGGGGTCCCTCGGCGCGCCGTTGATGCAGTGCTCTATCTCAGTACACGTGTAGCGCAGAGCAGCACCAAAGGTAGCAGCACCTAAGGTAGCCGCACCAAAGGTAGCCGCACCAAAGGTAGCCGCACCAAAGCAGCACCAAAGGTAGCCGCACCAAAGGTAGCCGCACCAAAGGTAGCCGCACCAAAGCAGCACCAAAGGTAGCCGCACCAAAGGTAGCCGCACCAAAGGTAGCCGCACCAAAGGTAGCCGCACCAAAGGTAGCCGCACCAAAGGTAGCCGCACCAAAGCAGCACCAAAGGTAGCCGCACCAAAGGTAGCCGCACCAAAGGTAGCCGCACCAAAGGTAGCCGCACCAAAGGTAGCCGCACCAAAGGTAGCCGCACCAAAGCAGCACCAAAGGTAGCCGTTCGCATCAGTGCTGCCTGTCCCTGAGACTTCGCAATGCCTCAAATATGTTTCACCGCGTGGCCCTGCACACGGTGGCCGTAACCATGATGGTCCCCGCGCGCCAGAGACGGATGCTTTGCCTGCACGAAGTCGAGTTGATTGCCCCTTCCTCCAACTTGAAGGCGTGTTTCAAATACCTGCAGATTTGGACTGCATGGCACCATACATGGCACGTCAGCGCCAGTGGTGATCTGCCGCAGCCTCAGACACGTCGCCTCATCCGCAACATGCTCGCGAATGCGCCCCGATTTACGCTGCCGGCTGTGTTCAGTGCGGGGGGCCACCTGCTGCCAGGCGGTGCACGGGGGTCCGTACGCTCCGTAACCTGTGTATGCTTTGGGCACAGCCTGTTGCTGAGTGTTGCAGATGTAGTGGGATCTGAGAATGTCTCCTCACAGGAGCATGCTGTGCATGCTGGATCCACAGCGCCAGCGCGCATGCTGAGCATGCTGGGCATACATTGTGTACAGCCATGGAGTAGCACATTGCGGTGCGTGTTACACGGAGACAAACGCAAGAGCCCGACAGCGAGGGCAGCAGCAGGAAAGCAGACGAGCATAACCCCGTAAGCAGGCAGCAACAAGCAGCAACAGTCCCAGGCGAAAAGCCACAACGAACCGGCACAACTGACACAACCACACCCGCGCCGCCACACACGTGCACTCCACGGCACCCCACAACCGCGTCCACCACGCCAAAGCCGCACACAGCGACCATCCGCCACCCGCACCGCCGTCCGCCCCCAGCAGGCTCAGCCTCCACCATACTCCCAACAGCACCACCACCACCGCAACCAGCTTCGCCCGGGCACTCCACCGCGGGCACCCTGCCCATGAGAGCCAGGGGGCGCATGTCCCCCTCAGGGCGGGGCGTACCAGCCTTCGGGGGTCCCGACTGCGGCCCGGCAGGGGCGTAAGTGCGAGGCATGGAGGGCGCTCGTGGCGCTGCATCGCCTACCCCGCTGCAGCCCTCGGCCACCCATGGGAAGACAGCGGGGGCCAGCGCTAGCACGGAAAGTCGTAGGGCCGGCCATCGCCGCAGCCCCCGGTCCGGTTTTAACGGCCAGCGGCCGCATACAAAACGTCCGACTGTGTGTGTGTGTGTGTGTGTGTGTGTGTGTGTGTGTGTGTGTGTGTGTGTGTGTGTGTGTGTGTGTGTGTGTGTGTGTGTGTGTGTGTGTGTGTGTGTGTGTGTGTGTGTGTGGTGTGTGTGTGTGTGTGTGGTGTGTGTGTGTGTTGTGTGTGTGTGTGTGTGTGTGTGTGTGTGTGTGTGTGTGTGTGTGTGTGTGTGTGTGTGTGTGTGTGTGTGTGTGTGTGTGTGTGTGTGTGTGTGTGTGTGTGTGTGTGTGTGTGTGTGTGTGTGTGTGTGTGTGTGTGTGTGTGTGTGTGTGTGTGTGTGTGTGTGTGTGTGTGTGTGTGTGTGTGTGTGTGTGTGTGTGTGTGTGTGTGTGTGTGTGTGTGTGTGTGTGTGTGTGTGTGTTGTGTGTGTGTGTGTGTGTTGTGTGTGTGTGTGTGTGTGTGTGTGTGTGTGTGTGTGTGTGTGGTGTGTGTGTGTGTGTGTGTGTGTGTGTGTGTGTGTGTGTGTGTGTGTGGTGTGTGTGTGTGTGTGTGTGTGTGTGTGTGTGTGTGTGTGTGTGTGTGTGTGTGTGTGTGTGTGTGTGTGTGTGTGTGTGTGTGTGTGTGTGTGTGTGTGTGTGTGTGTGTGTGTGTGTGTGTGTGTGTGTGTGTGTGTGTGTGTGTGTGTGTGTGTGTGTGTGTGTGTGTGTGTGTGTGTGTGTGTGTGTGTGTGTGTGTGTGTGTGTGTGTGTGTGTGTGTGTGTGTGTGTGTGTGTGTGTGTGTGTGTGTGTGTGTGTGTGTGTGTGTGTGTGTGTGTGTGTGTGTGTGTGTGTGTGTGTGTGTGTGTGTGTGTGTGTGTGTGTGTGTGTGTGTGTGGTGTGTGTGTGTGTGTGTGTGTGTGTGTGTGTGTGTGTGTGTGTGTGTGTGTGTGTGTGTGTGTGTGTGTGTGTGTGGTGTGTGTGTGTGTGTGTGTGTGTGTGTGTGTGTGTGTGTGTGTGTTGTGTGTGTGTGTGTGTGTGTGTGTGTGTGTGTGTGTGTGTGTGTGTGTGTGTGTGTGTGTGTGTGTGTGTGTGTGTGTGTGTGTGTGTGTGTGTGTGTGTGTGTGTGTGTGTGTGTGTGTGTGTGTGTGTGTGTGTGTGTGTGTGTGTGTGTGTGTGTGTGTGTGTGTGTGTGTGTGTGTGTGTGTGTGTGTGTGTGTGTGTGTGTGTGTGTGTGTGTGTGTGTGTGTGTGTGTGTGTGTGTGTGTGTGTGTGTGTGTGTGTGCTGTGTGTGGTGTGTGTGTGTG